>OX637654.1:11054582-11108676 GCA_951802225.1 Euspilapteryx auroguttella
CCGGGTCGACTAGTTGATAATAAATGAAGAAAATGCACTAAACCACCTTAGATAGTGTGAGCATTTTGCCTTCCTGCCTAAATATTTGTAAAATATTAATAAATATATCCTACAAAGCTAACCCTACTTCAATACGAAACATTAATCTTTGGCCTTGTCGTGATCGTCTATCTGACTAATGGTTAGGACCCTCCATACGTTGTGTTTTTAAATCAAATAATTTACAGTGCTAAAGCTCCTTCGAAAATTAAAGAATATTGAAAATAACCTTGGACTTATAAAATTTCGAGCCAATGAGCTGTACGTTGACAAATAAATTCTTAAAAAAAAATGCGCGCTAAACACGCGCGCTAGCTCGACCTCGTCAAGCGACTACCTAGGTATCCTAAACAGACGTTCCCTAATACATTACTGCAATCGTCCTTCTAATGAATGATTTAAAAGATTGAAAACCCTACTGTTGTTCCTAGAAGAGGAACCGCGGTCAAGTGTATTATTACGGAAGGTAAATTTTGGTTGAAGTGTGTGACAACTAGCCCCGGGTAGGACAGTTCCTTCGCCATGCCCCGTCCGACTAGGTTTTGTGTAACCTTATGTTTGTGTGAAGAAAGTCGACTTTTGATGACCATCGATTCATGTGATAAAGGCTTAAGCCAGATTAATACAAAGATAATCATGAAGTTATGTGCAAGATTCTCAAAACGAGAGCTACGGTGTAATAACCCTGTTGCCAATCCGTTGGTCTTGTACCAGCACTTTTCTTGGTTAGAACTTACTTAGGAATGTATGTCTTGTGGTTTCAACTATCACTCCCACCATGATAGCACATCTCCTGAAGTGCCGTAGATCGTTAGGCAAAGCATTGCACTTATAAACCAAACATTAGCAAATTCTTTAGATCAAATCACAGCTCCTCTGAAGTTCATCCCCTAACACAGGACGATCGCTTCTTTACGCAAACGAGCCTAAAGCCGCATATTATCAAATGTTAGAAAAGAGTTCTCGCCCCTGGTTTAGTTTATCGCGAAGTTAGTTTTTACGGTTTAGTGTATAACGTGTGGAATATATATATATATATATATATATATATATATATATATATATATATATAATATAATATAAAAACAGACCCTCCCTTGAAACATTCATTCTACCTTCACACAGATTCTTTCTGTCTCACATACATTCTTCAAGTCCTATCAGCTGATAATGGTTGTGGTGTTAGTTGAGTGTAATAGAATTATCACAAATCTCTAGAATACGTCATCCAACGAGTAACAAACAAAGTAAGCAGTCAAGCTTCGACAGGATATTTTATATTTGGTTGGAACGATTCGGGCCTCGTTTACTCAAGAGGTAATTCTTATCAATCAACCATCTCGTACACCGTAGTGCATCGTCAAGTTTGATTAAGTTGTTCATTTGATCTCCATGCCACCGATCATGGGACCTTGTCTAGAACTCTTGGTTCTTTATATTCTCATCATCTAGCTATCTCTTGCATCGAAATGCATTGTGAAGTTTGATGTGAGGTTTTAGTTTGCTCGTCTGATCTTCATGCCAACAATCATGAAGTCTTGTCTTGAACTCTTGGGTACTTATATCCTTTGTCTTAGCAATTCCGCATTACATATGTAAACCACCACGCATTGATATCGGCAAACTTGAGATTATTAAGTGTGATAATAGAGGATTAGACTTTCCCACAACAAGCATCCATTTCGCACAATCTACGATTTACAGTAATTGATTAACATCGTAAAAGGCAATCAAGACACAAGAGTAGTAATCGTGCAATCCTTCGTTCGAGGTTGGCACACTAAATAGACTGCAGCGACTAGATCTTAAAGAATATGATTACTCAAACAAGTAATCTTTCAAATCAAAATAATCACCGCTATCCAAATTTTGTGACCAGTGTAAAGTGTTCGGTTATGTATTTAACTATACATTCCCCATCTAACTACTTTGATGAAGCGAGTGCCGAAGCCGGCCACAACACTCCCTCGCATCGTCCCAAGGTACGAGTACATATATATAGCTGTATTTATGTCAAATCAAAGGAAAACAAAACATAATCTCCGCGCGCGCCGAGACGCGGTAGCCGTTTCTAGGGATCTGTCGTCGAATCCATCTAAAAGTATAAAATATATATTTTTTTTATTTAATATAGCTAAAAACTGTACGATATAGGAAGGATCGTTACAATAGGTATAGAGGTCTTCCGACGCTCGGGAATACGACCGTAGTCTAACAGAAAAGAAGATTTCTAAGCGCATTATCACTTTTGGAGTACTGTAATGTGTGTATTCGTACCGACACAACTGCTGCAACTACAACACAGTAGAGTCGTAGTTAGCACTCGCATCTGTCAACATTTTACTTAAGGGCTTACACGGTGCGAAACTAACGTTACTTCCAATAATTAATTTATGTCTGCTAAACCTTGGCCGAAATCAAAAATATGCGTCTTTGACTCCCTAGCTAGATAATCTTGCTTAGAAGAGGTTGTTGATATAACAACTTGTGTGACACTTCAGGCGAGCCATTACATTATCTTCAGCCGCAGAATGTCAATCAGTCGTCCGCGGGGGGCGGGGTGCGGGGGAGGAGGCCAGGGCGGGGCGGGGGCGCGGAGATTAATTTTGTTTCGTAAACAGGCGCGGCTAATAAATGGATTTCCTCGGATTTCAACTAAATCTGCTTTCTTAGTAAAGCCGCTTCTCCCAGCGGACGGACAGCCCTTTTTATTCTATTTTTCTACCCACTTGTTATACTGATACTGACCTCAAAGTAGGCCTGTCCTCTACAAAGTATCTCGCTCTAGAGTGATCTCGTGCCATTCCCTGAGGAGATTGTCCAAGACCTCTTCTGCCGTCGTAATGGTAAACGCAGTAATCGCCATTACTGCGGTTTAAGTTTTATTGCATAAATGGCACCTATAGGCGGTTATCTACCTATAAAAAAAATATTATCACCTGAAAAGTACTAAAATACTGAAATACAATAAGCAAAAATGCAGTACTTGCACGCAAAGTTGTTACATTCCTAGCGTTAAATGCAGTATTCGACAAAAACTAGCTTGAAACGCAGTAATTACACACTTTTACTAAGAAAATAATGCTCTTATTTTGGTATATAAATACGAAAAACATGTTTTAATCACTATAACACATGTTTTAAAATTATAAAGAAACTATATCAGAATATAATCTTCAATTAATTTTTTTAATTTTTTATACCATAAGCTGATTTATATGGGAAAAAGTTAAAATATAAGGTAAAAAAAATAAATCGCTATGTGAAGAAACTCAAGCATAGCAATAAGCGGCTTTTCTACAAAAAACTATATTTTAGGACAAGCTGTTATAATAATTAAGTGCAAGGTAAAAATTTTAAAACTAAAGTTCCATACTTCACATGCAGTATTTGAGGGACGCGCGACGTCTTTCCTAGGAAATAATGCAGTAATAAGCGCAAGTGCTGCATTTTGGCGTAGGAGTACTATCAAAAATGTTCGGTTTTGCTAGGTTGGAATGCAGTTACCAACATTTATTTAATATTCCTTATATATATTTAATTTTAAAGTATGACATTTTGTCTACTGATTTTTTTAAAGAATTTAACATACTTCATAAATACACAATTCTTAACAATATCAGCTTCAAAATTACAAAAAACTGTTTTTGCCGCTTTTCTCAAAATCACCTTTTTGCAAGTACTGCATTTACCGTTACGACGGCAGTCTTGCGAACGTGTTCAATTCCCTTACTAATAGGAACTGGACTTATGCTGCTATAATTATAGCATTGTGCCCAAAGTCAACGACCAATGCTTTTTTAAGACGCAATAAACAGTAACTCAGCCTCAATGTTCTGCCCCCGTATTATGTCCCCAGAGGAATTGAACTGCTTAGTTTTTTTTTTCAATTTTTGTGTAGTGACTTTTTTCTCTAGCTGGGCGTAAAGCATTATTGCAAATGCCCGTATGGGAGCCTTTGGGTTGCTTATTCTGCATATAATTCATTATTAAATACCTCCGCAACTGGAGTACAGGCCACAATATACAAATCACATACAACAACAGGCAACAGATGCTTTGAACACTTTATAACTTCAACTTTACTGCTTGTTAAATCTTAAGTTTGAGCAAAACTTAGTAGCTAGCTATGTAAAGTCACCAGAACATCAACCTACCCCCATACTTTATTCCACACTAATAAAGAGCATAATGCATTGACAATGAGTATCTTATGCTGGTGACTGTACATGATGGTACAGTGGCGGACACGGTCGGCGTAACATTTCCGGTTTTTCTGTATTGCAAAATAGCTCTTGTTCTTTTGTAATACAGTGTAAGGCTGACGAAACCATAGACAAATCTGTTACGGCCTCCTAGTCCGTGACTGTACTTTTTGAACTGAACTTTGTAAAGGAATCGCGGGCTGCAGCGGACAGCTGGACGCGGACCAAGTTGGACCGCAAGTTGCAGCTGTCTGTGACTGTAACAAACAACTGAATTTGAATCTCTTTCAGTTGACAGTTGAGCTGCTGACCACTTCCCTCGTTAGTATTCATGTCACGGCTTGGCCGTGGCTGGCTGGTATTACTGCAGACCGCACCGAAATCATTACATTTGTGTTTTACAGGAAAATATACAATTACATTATGGTATTTCTACTATTCTTTTAAGTGTTTTAATAAATATCTGAAGATGTATCTGAGAACAAGTTTCCAAAGGTTAGAAAATAATGTAAAGTAATTTTTATTAAAATATATTGAAGAACAATAAAGTTTTTAACTTTTAGAAAGAGCGTACGGTACTATAGAGTAATTTTGCGAAGGTACTTCAGGGCATGCAACTGTTTAATACATAAAAAAACAATTGTTTAATACATAAAACTACTACGTAGATAGTATGAATCCGTTATTAGTTTGTGTTAATGTTTTTTAACCGACAAAAAAACAAAAAGGAGGAGGTTCTCAATTCGTCGCGTATATATATATATATATATATATATATATTTTTTTAATGTATGATCACGCATAACTTTTTACTGTGTGGACCGATTTTGATAATTCCTTTTTTAATCGACAGGGTATACCTTGAAGTTGGTCCCATAAAAATTTGAAAATAAAATTCCAACCCTAAGGGTGGAAAAATAGGGGTGACTTTATTGTTCACTCACAGATTGGTTTGCCGTGTTGTGATTTACATGATAACTGCTAGGTATAATTATGAGTCTTTTTTATATGAATGTTAATAATCATAATCTCAGCCGATAGACGTCCACTGCTGGACATAGGCCTCCCTCAAAAATCGCCTCACCGACCGGTCGTGATCGAACCTCATTCTGTTAGTCCCTAAACCTTCACCAGGTTGTGTGGCCACCTTGTGGGGTGCGACCACCCTGTGGAGGGTGATTGGCTGGGGTCAAAAAAATTAGCCCAAAAAAAACTGAAAAGCAAAAAATAAAAACTTTTTATCAAAAAATTAAACCGCCGAAAAAACTGAAAAGCATTAAATAATTGGGAAACATTTTCTATTAGGACTTAATTTACTCACTTCTTAAAGTAATTTTGGTTAACCAAGAAATTTTGAGTCGGTGCCACAGAATCAACGAATAACGATCACTAAATTACCTGAAATTCAAAGAAATAACCGAAAAACGTGTGCCGCCGCGCATCGCGCTATAGGTAGTTAAGTAATTTGCTTGTGTGGTGTGGCACCGACTTAAAATTTCTTGGTTAACCAAAATTACTTTAAGAAGTGAGTAAATTAAGTCCTAATAGAAAATGTTTCCCAATTATTTAATGCTTTTCAGTTTTTTCGGCGGTTTAATTTTTTGATAAAAAGTTTTTATTGTGCCTAAGATTTTGCAGAATGATTTTTATGGCAGCATCTGGCCAACATCTGACCGCGGCCTCCACGGCAAATCTATATGAACATAGTCTATCAACATTGGTTTAGTCTTTGTATAAACAAGCGCTTCATATTGTTTCAGGCACAACAAAGTCCCCGCGACAAGGTTATCAAGCAGCACACAGCAGTTTGTCGGTAAGTTCCCGACTTCACTAACATCTTCCGTACACAAAGTAGCAAGCGCTTTACTTGGGTGGTTAATATTGAAGCTGCGAGCAACGTCATACTCAACCCGCTTATGACATAACTTGGCGACTAATTGCGACTCACCGGCGAAAGCAAAGTCAGGTCCGTACAAGGTGATTACAGAACTCAATCTCCGCGATAACCCGCGGTCTTCGCCGCAGATAAAAGGCTCTCGAGGGTCCGAGGAGGCCTCGCATCCCAGTTGATCTTTTTTGAAGCCGTAAAGTCTCTTTGGTTGTAGGAAAATGTTGAAAAAACAAAAGTGTAGAGAATCTTAGATCTGTACTTACAGGTTTATCGGTCTTTAACGTAATAAATTGTAGCGACATTTTAAATTTTTATAAATATGTGAAGCCCCGGTTAGGCAGTCCATCCGTCATGCCCGACGAGGGGAAAGTTATAAAATAATCAAAGTTAAACAAACATCAATTGCAAAGTTCCTTACATTTGACGCTGTAACATTCAGCTCCTTCCTACTGCTTCACTGAGCTCTCTACTCTGTCCATTTACACATTTTTATTCACTTGTTGTTTATAGGATTAGCAGAGCTCAGTAATAAATTATGAACGCGGGCGGCCGTGATTTGCAGCCATTCGCGGCAGACGCACACATTTTGTTAAAAATAAAACATTACTCCTCAACAGTTGGTATTGATACTCGAGTTAATATAAATGTCCATCTGGTTCTCACATTTAATTTCTAGCATAACCATTTTAACATACATTATGTAGATAAAAAGATAAAGTCACCAGCAGCATAAGCTACTTTAGCTACTCTGTCAAAGCATTATGCTCTTTATTAGTGAGGAATAGTGTATGGGGAGGTTGGTATGTTGATGCGCTGGTTCACTTTGTATACTCGTTTAAAATAAGCATGTTAAAAATTTATAACAATTTGAACCTACTTGTTAATAAAGATAGGCTCACCTATCTAGTTATGAATTCCATCTCAAACTTGCGTCTATCGTGGACATGCCCGTTCGCTCATAATTGAATAGGCAAAGTTCTGCTCGGCTCAGCCGGGCTGGGACGTGTTCACCCTTGACAAACTGCGAGCGGAACTCTGAAGTTACAGCTCTCGCCGACTCGAGTCACGAGTCACGTCGCGCATAAGATGCAAACTATGGATTTTCCAGCTTCTTGAAGAATTCACATTTAGGAATCGTTCGTCTATGTAGTACAAAATGTAGCACCAGTCGTCTCATCGCATACCTTGTTCAACGGCTAGCACCTAGTTGTAAAACATTTTAATGCTAACTTGAAAACGCGCACAATTTTATTGTGCTCGTGTGGGCTAGTACCGCTTTAATAATTTTAGTCATTCTAGCTTAATTATCAAATATTCATAAATCTAAAACGGTTCCAAGTTTTTGCAATATTCTAGTTAAGTCATTTATTTAATTTTAGTAGGTGCCTTACTAGATTCAGTTTACTAGATTCTAATAAATATACGAGAGTTTCAATATATTTTTACATTTTTTTTTACGTAGGTAGCTTTAGAAATCTTTTTGGGTTTTCCCTCGGGATTTAGTCCTCATACACGGCTCAGCCGCAGCTTGCAGCACGCCCGCCTAAAACACTCCGGACCCCGGCCTAAATCTCTTTGAGAGCCGGATCTATACAAGAGTCGGTACTCCGGAACGTGTTCGCTAACATTGATACGTTTCCCATTCCCTCGAGGGAAAAACACGCCGAAACAATTTGATCTTCAAATATAAATTCAATACACCGAGGCTTTGAACTACATTTGCCTTGTTATTATTATATTGTGAGGTGTAATGTTAGCGAACAATAGAGCGTGACCTCGTGTGTGAGCCCTGAGCTAGGTCTAGACGAGGCCCGCGGGGTCGGGGCCCACTCGCATTCATCATCATATTAATAACAGCTCACATTAAAACTTTATAATAGCTTAATGTACCTATAGAGTTAATGTACCTAGATAACCAATAGACGAGCGAGGGCCGGAGACAGATCACTCCGCAGTGACAACCGGGCAGCTCATTTATTAAACTTTTCTCTTGAGACTAAATAATATTTCATAAATGATGGATAGGAAGGAAGCGGCCTGAAATTAGCAGATACCCAATTTTTCGGAATAAATTCCGACTACTCCGGAAAATTAACCGATCGAGGTTAAAACAAATCGCTGGACGCGGACCTGCAGAGATTTGATAAAGCAACACAGAGAATTTTATACTTTTCAACAACTCCTTTACTTCTTTTGTTTCTAAATCTGAGCTATACAATTCTTTCAGTGGGTTGAAACAGGTTCATTCCGCGCTCCCGCCGCAATCGCAGCAGATTGATGGTCTCGAGGGACGCAGCTGCAGTGCACGCTTCGTTCTCTCTCTTGATTTACTGGGCCCCGGTGAGTTTGCGGTTTTTCTTCTAGGCAGTTAACACTTTATCTAGAGAGATCATAAATCAAATTCAAATTAACCTACATAGAAGGTTCTATTATTCATGAATAACAAACATTATTTGTTATCAACTTGATGTTCTACAGGCTTTTAGACTAAGTATAATATGGGGACCTCGTCGTCGTCTGGCCAATATGTGTGTCCCTATATAAGCGCGGTAAATAAGGCCACTAGGCGAGCGGGGATCTAGCCCAGGCTTTACTGCCCGACGGCGGCGCTCGTTAACCGTTACTTAATGGTTACCAAGAAGACCTAGCAATTATACAGATCCAATCGGCACGCACCAGCTGATGACACCATCGACTCCGAGCAAGGCACCGCGCCGCCCTAATGAGCCGCGAAATGCGCTTTATATCCGCTCCTACCTTCCCGACACATGGCTAACTCATAAAACTCCTCACATTAAAAAGCTATCAAGCTAAAATTGTCTTCAGATATTATCAGTTCTTTGATAGACTTCCGCTGACTATCTATTGTAGTAGCTAAACTACTGGCACAGTATAATTAATAGTACTACATACATACAGTACGGGCACTCCCTGCCTCCCTCAGCAAGTGCGCCCCGCGCTCGGTCATCTCTCAGTGACGCTCAGTACAAATAGCACGCACATCTAATCTCAACCTCACAGCGTCCGCGTGCACGTACACAAGTTTCGGATATGCGCGTAGCAACGCTCTTTTTAACCGATTTCAAAAAAGGAGGTTATCAGTTTGACCTGTATGTATGTATGTTTGTCCGCGATTATCTCGACTTTGGCTGAACCGATTTTGATGCGGTTTTCACAAAAGTATTTGTTACATTCAGGAGAAGGTTTTAGAAATTTTAACGGACTTTAGAAGAGAGGGAGTTCTCAGTTTTATGTATGTGTCAATTTTGAAGGCGGGTCTCTATAAAAAAAAAAAGAAATTATTTCTATGCTGTGTCCGAGGTGAGATTATGGGCTGTATGTATCAGTAACAGAGTAGTGCTGACTATGTAGAGTCAAAAATATTTATAAACGGTCAAAGTAGTCGCGTCTTTCTTTACGGCCAATGTTAACGACCCCCTCCCACCCCGCTGCAGCCAGGGGACCCCCCCTCGGCCTCCTCGGTAATTGGAAATATAACGACAGGTGCCGGAAATATGCCCGATAAACCGACGCTGACCAAACATCAACTTGGTAATGGATTTCTGATGATATTATATGGCTAGAAATAGACAAGATTATTGATTCTTTAGGATACCGCACCTCATGTGATGAAAGACAGCTAATTTGTATGTCTTTTTGTGTTCTTCTCATCATTTTTAACTTATCCAATCCCAATTAAAAGCTTCCCTCATACACCAACCTTTCTCCCTTTTTATTTAAAAAATTAAATGTAATAAAACCTGTATCGGTGGCTCTTGAATGACAGGAAGTTTAAATCGAATTGAATCATCCGTTTCGGCTCTTTTCGAACATAAACCAAATGTGTACGGTATGGCTGTGGCAGCTTGACAAGTGATTCCACTAGCGATGTTCTTTCTGTTATGCGGCACAAGGATAGTTTCATCGTGATCGTCGCAATAAAACAGCTTCCCGAACAACAGATTGAGAACTGAGAAGGAAGCAATATCATCAATCTTGCTCGCCCTTGCGGCCAATAATCTTCGAGGAAGTCCTCGCGTCTCATTCCGCGCGGTGTTTGCTCAACTTACTCGATAACTATAAAACACAATTAATTACAAGTCTCCTGATAAGTTACTTTGAAACATTTCTACGAAGAAGCAACGCAAAGTGAGGAGGAAGGAAATTTGCTTCTACAAGTGGACAAAATAGTTTTCTACTTGCTCCCGTGGTATGTAGTTGTAGTGATACTGCGTGTGAAATGACGTGTGATTCACTTCGTCGTCGTCCCGCTCAATTGCCTAGTTGATAGACTGGTCGCAGAGCCAGGCGGGCGACGTTATTTGCACATATCAATATCGATATCAATAACGGCCGAGGATGCATCTGGCATGGATACATTACGTTATCTTCTATGAATGTACATACATACATAATATCACGCCTTTTATTCCCCGGAGGGTTAGGCAGAGGCACCGGCTTGAGAGCCGGACCCACGTTTAGCCGAGTTTATGCTTTATTACCAACGTGTCAAGGGGCCAGCTTGTCGCCGCGGTTATAACG
Organism: Euspilapteryx auroguttella; assembly: GCA_951802225.1. Taxonomy (NCBI): domain Eukaryota; kingdom Metazoa; phylum Arthropoda; class Insecta; order Lepidoptera; family Gracillariidae; genus Euspilapteryx; species Euspilapteryx auroguttella. The sequence goes on from OX637654.1 coordinate 11,065,260, forward strand.
ACCACTACTGCGGCCGGGACCAACGGCTTAACGTGCCTTCCGAAGCACGGAATCATCTTACTTTTCGGACAATCAGGTGATTCAAGCCTGCAATGTCCTATCCAACCGAAAACAACCACAACGTGATTTTACTAACGTGATACTATGAATGTGAATGTTGTAAATGCATTGTTGTTGGTAAGCAAGCACGAGAACGTCATTTTAATTCTGGTCACAAACACAATAGGCGTCGTAAGTCGTAAAGTGGCGTGTTCTGTTGCTCTATCAGAATTCCGGCGCGAATGGTTATTGCGATCGTTCCGCGGCCGCGGGTTTATTGCTGCGCCCGCGGCACCCCGCCTCCCCCCGACCTCCCCCCGACCTCCCCCCGACCTCCCCCCGACCTCACATAAGAGTCACAAAGCAAATCACTGCTTATATAGGTTTAAAGGCCATAAAAAGTTGTACAAAGTATAGTCACTTCCAGAATCCTTATACAAAGTGAGTTACAAAAAGCCCTTCTGTCACAAAATTTGATTGAAGCTGGTGGCAGGGCTCGGGCGGAATAGCGTATCTAGGGATACGAATAGGTAGAGCATGTCAAAAGAAACCCCTTAAAATTATATCTTTAGAAAAAAAGTACATTTACGATTTCTTATCGCTTCAGAGACTGTAGGTGCTTGATGTTACAACTTAAATTTGGTGTCTGTCGTCGGTTGGTGAGTCTGAAAACTATACAATTTTAATTCGATGATGCCTTTGTTTATTAAAATTAATTAAATTTTGAAGTCGAAGACAAATCGGCAAAAAGGTAGCTCGCATTATTCCTATGCTGCTTCCGTGTCGGCAGCGGCTCCGCGCATTTATAGAAACTGCTATAATTCAGTTTTACGAGTGTCGGCATCAGCCCGCGCTCTCGGAGCGAGGCTTAGCGCTCATTATTATGCAAACCTCGTCTCCCACCTGCTACAACAAACTAGGAAATCTTCCAGCACTGGCAACTTGCTTGCAACATATTGCTTGACGCCACTTTCGGTATAAACTTTAAACAAATCGAATGGCACTTAAATTTACCATCGAAGCGAAACTTACTGATCAGAAACTAACTAAGTTTAGCTAAGTAAGATGTTCAATTAAAGTTTCAGCGCAGTTGGTATAGCGACGGAGCCGCCTCGTGCTCGATAGCGGCGGCTATATTGATATTAAGTTAATGCAGTTAGCGAACTTGCACTCGACGACAACTCGACGGCGGTGCAGCGACCTGGCTCGTGCCGGGATCGTGTTGTAATGTTCCTTAGGGACGCTGCTCTGATCAGTGTGTTGTGAATTGTCGCCAAAGGAACACTTAACCTCAACCTGATAATCATAAGCAAGTTTTACACTAGTGCAGATGTTAGCTTGTTAGAGATCGTCTCCGCAAGCGAAACAATAGCGGCGAAGTTTATTTCTAATTCTAACGATAATAATATCATCGACAGTTCTCTTGTCCGTGGAGATGGTTGTATTTTACTAGGTCACAAAAGCATACTACCCGAAAATGATAAATCATATTGCTTTTGGCTCGTGCACCGTATCAAATCAACGACAAAGAAAAGCATACTTAGAATACCAATGAGCTGAGCACCTTCATAATAGAACACTGGGAAATATAATAGTTACTATTACATTTTCTTTGTGTTTGGAAGCGAACAAAAGTTTTCTATCGACTCCACACAATTGGCCCCATTGTGTTTCTGTTTCACAAGTGAGGGAAGAACAAGTCCTCGACACCGGCAGACGGATGGTCGGGCACTCGTTGGCTGAGTTGGTAAAGGCGCTGCTGATCGGTTCGCCACGCGCCGCCGCCGCCGCCGCTTTCCTTATCTATAGTTAATAAGTCATTCATTTATAACTCCACATTGTGTTTAGTTTTTTAATATTCAAACTTTATAATTTCTAGTTTTAAAATCGGGAGATCGAGTTTGGATACTAGGCGGTACATTATCGTTTTCTGATATAAATTGCAATTCCTTTTCGCTGCTCCGATCACTTATCATGTTTGATGCATCACTGGCGCTTCGTCATTAAAGTGTTACGAAATTCATATTAATATTGCTGACTATTTTTGGAAGCTGATATATCTACAAATATCTACTTAAGCTAGAATATCAAGTTATTAAAATTGGTGCAAGGAACGTGGTTTAATTTTTTATTTAAAACAATAAAAAAGGTGTGAAGTTAAAGCATATTCGAGTAAAACTTGCTAAGCCTGCAGCCACCGACCTGCCCCCGCCTGAACCAGGGGGTTCTGGTCTGAACTTCTGACCAGTGTTTATTGCTCCTTGTACCCCTGCGTCCCTCACACCAGACGCCGCATGCCGCTTTAGCTTCAGCTGTTAACAACAAGTTGCTATTTGCTTTCATGCAACAACAAACAGAATATCTATACTAATACTAGAGGCTGCCCCGCGGTTTTTCCCGCGTAGACTTCTCGTAAACACAAATATCCCGTTTTTTCCCGTTCCCGTGGGAATTTCGGGAAATCCCTTCTTAGTGCTCACCTACACTCCCCAAGGAACCTACGTGCCAATTTTCAGCTTTCTACGCCCAGTAGTTTCGGCTCTGCGTTGTCTGTCAGTCAGTCAGTCAGTCAGTCAGTAACGAAAGAGTTTTATATATATTGATTATAAAGAGGAAAGATTTGTTTGTTTGTTTGTAACGAATAGGCTCCGGAAATACTGAACCGATTTGAACAATTATTTCACTGGTAGGAAGCTACATTATACCCGAGTGTCATAGGTTAGATTTTCAAAAAAATTAGGGATCCTTACCTAAACTTAAATAATGTAACCCGAGGTGCAATATTTTTTCCGTTGTTTACATATTTTGACAGGTAGTTTATTGTTGTTGTTTGTTTTTTATTAGGCCATTCTGGGCAGTCAAAAGAACATAGTCTATAGAGCCAAGTCTTTTGTAGTCTTATCTTATATTCTATGGCGTAACGAAGTAAGCCGGGAAAGCTCGTTCAGAATAAAGTAATACTGAATAAAACTTCTGTGTCCCTGTTCACTTGAAATATCGACAGTTAATTAGTTTTACATCGATGCACAACACGCTGCCGATGGCGGGCGTCATGATATAAACATTTATTTGATTGAGTACCGCTGTCATGATCTGTCGTTATTAGGTTTTAAATTTTGGGTTAGATTAGAACGTCTAAAATCTAAGGAATAAAGAATAAACCTTAGTTTCATAAAATAATATTTCTAAGATAATTATCCTAAAATCTACACAACAGAGCCTTAAAAATTCGAAGCAATATTATTTAAGGAAGTCAAAGACACAAATTTTTGATTTCGGCAACGATTTAGAAGATATTAATTATTTTTTTTATCGAAGTTGCGCTAGTATTGCACCCGTTCGCCCCTTAAAGTTTATATAATCCAAGTAAAACAAAAGAGCAAGATTTAATTAAATAGTTTATTGTCCAGTGGGGAGCGAGGTGTCTGCGAGCTGCGAGTCCCCGACTGCAGCGGGCAATAACTGTCACTGCCCCACTGATATTGCATCCACTCTCGCACTCACTGCGGCGCACAAAGGCTCTCACTCAACACGAGATTTTCATGATAGATACCTAGGTCTAGGTACCTACTTAAGTCACGTGCTACATCAATTCTGTCCAAATTTCAGGACTTAAAAAAATAAATTCGAGCAATGACATAATTCAATAACTTACCTTCGTAAAACTTGCCAGTATCAATATTTTATCAAATTTATGTTTAAAATTGGAACGTTATTATTCTTTGGTTAAACGAGGATTGAACGATCAGCACGCCTCTGCCGGGGGGCCGGCACAATCGATAGATTATAATTGGGTCACCAATCGCCATCCACAATTTATTATTCCATATTCAAATCGGTCGCTGTCTGTCGACCTGTCCAGCCTCAGCCTCATCCAGGCTTCCAGGTTGAGATTATGTGACCGTGATTACAGTCTAGGGCGCACGAGACTATAAAAAAAAGTGTTACGCCGTCCTAGTCCGACACTGTACATATTAGTAACTACTCTAAAATATGTGGTATTAACAATTGGTAAAACAAAATGAAATTATGTTTTTTTTTTTATTTAAACAATTTGTACCGAAGACTCATTAATAGCATTCGGTAATACTTACTTTTGCCCAATCTCCGCGGGGGAGCAAAGGGCCGAAACAAATCGCCGCCACACTCGACGGTCTTGAGCAATATCGCAGACTTCCTCCCAGGTTTTCTGCGTGTGCTCCAGATCCTCCTTCATAGCGCGCTGCCACGTGTTCTTGGGTATGTCAATTCGCCTTTTTTCCGCCTTCCAGTTTCCAGTTAAGGGCTTCCCTTCCTTGGCACAACGTCTGCCGGTCGGCGAGCGACGTGACCCAACCACTTATAATACGATACGGTAATACGATAAGAAATATATTATTTAAAAAAAAAAAATACAATTCAATATAATTGATCTAGCAGCTAAGTATAAAATGTCTTAAACTTAGTGCGTCACTTGAGTGGCTCTAATGAAAGTTTATTTCCTCGGGCCGGCAGCGACTGTGCTCGCCGCTCGCCTCGCCGCCGTTCACTCGGCTGATTAGATTGTTGCGTAAAAGGTTTTAAATCTTGACTGCTGCTTGTCCGGATCTTCTTTAGCAGCAATGATGAGAAACTTAATTTTAAACTGCATTGTTGTATTTGTCTGTATGTCCGATAGTTTCAAAAATTGCTCTATACAAAGCAGGACAGTAGGCGGGCATCTTGCTCAAAAATTTTTGCCGAATGCTCACTTCGAATGAGCAATCAAGGATCAAGGCTGAGATCTTACAAGAGTGTGGCAGTGTTCTAATCGGCTGGTAGTTCATAACTACTGGTCTAATTATTCAGAGTGTCAAACAGTAAATGTGTATGTGTGTGTATGTGTGTGTAGCCAGGGCGGGCGGCGGCGGCGGCGGCGGGCGCGGGCGTGGGGCGCGACGGGTCTCACTTCCTGTTTTCGTAAAATTTAAGCAAACAATTATAACCTCATTCAGCCAAATTGCTTATAAACTAACCCTCGTATTCATAAAAAGTTAAAGAGCATTTTACTTATTTGATGTATGTCAATTTAGACTGGATGTCACGTATTTACCATACAACAAACCAGAGAAGTAGACCTCCAGTAACGCTACTTAAAATCTACTCTATCTTTATGAATAAGACGGTAAATCTGTACGTATAGCAAATAAATTTGAACAACACAATAACTTTACATATAAACTTTCACCTAAATATTTTGTACAAAAATTAACTTCTCAATAGATATACGCGAATCTTATAAATTAACTAGTCGACATGGCGAACTTCGTACCGCCTAACCTATTGCTATCTCGTGCATACATTATACATATTATTATAAACATTCCTCTTGAATCACTCGATCTTTTAAAGAAAACCCCACCAAAAGCATAGTTATTGCATGGTTTTAAAGATTTAAGCATACATAGGGACAGGCGCGGGAAGCGACTTTGTGTTATACTATGTCACAGTCTTCCTTGTTCTGTGTACTATGTATTGAAATAAGTATCATTGTGAATTTGTTTTTGCATTTCGTAGAGGAAAGTCACTCTGATCTCTGCTGCAGCGTGACGTTCTAAACTGCAAAGCTGTTAATAAATCAGTACTGAAAACCAACAAAAGTGTTCAAGTTATCGAGCTCTTGGATCCAATAAATAAAGCGAGCAATAAATAAAGTTGTAGGTGCGAGTTGTCGCAGACTGTAATTAATGAGTTCGCTGACGAACTTCTGCAATTAATGTCGGAGGGGCGGGGGAGGGGGAGGAGGGGACAACTTACTTTAGCCAATATTATTATAACTTTTAAAAGAATCTTCTTTAATGAAGAGTCCCAGTCCCAGTCCGAGCGCCGCCAGAATCTGCATCTTGAAAGAGCGACGCGCTTCTCTACCTTATAATTCTTCACTTTTTACTTCTGTCCATTATGAAATTTTAATCCTAACCATACAATAAATAATTGTTAAGTTTTTTTTGATAATATTAAGATATTATTATTATACCCTGTTATTCATAAAAAGTTAAAGAGCATTTTAGTTATTTGACGTATGTCATGATGACGTATGACTGGATGTCCCATTTTTACTATACAACAAACCAGAGAAGCAGACCTCCAGTAAAACTTCTGAAAACCTACTGTATCTTTATGAATAATACGGATAGTCCTGTAGAAGTCGTGTTTATTATAGTGAACTCGAGTTATGTTAATCCTAGTTAAGGCTCTGAGAAGCTATAAATTATTAAACAAGATGTTTTTTTCTTATTTTTAAAAAGCATTTATTTCATTTTTCGTCCTAGACGCTATATAAACTAAAAAGAACAAATCCAATGTACTAAATGAATTGCTTTCAACTTTGTTTCACTTTCAAATTCCAAAAAAACAGGAAACGTCCGCCGGCGTTTTATTTAGCTGCGCTTCGACTTGTTCGATTTATTAGAAAAAAACTTGAAACTTGAATAAACGATTTTATTTTATTCGGTTCATGCAATAAAGCTAAAAAAAAATAAGTCAGTATGAGCTAGGATATAAACATTGCGGCGGCAACGAGTAAAAAGATTTAGGACGGGATAATGCCGACGAGGATCGTATGCTATCTTACTTTACAGAATAGCCCATACGGAGATTATATTCAGAACATAATGAATCCATATAAGACCCACAATGGAAAACTATCGAACTGTGTAACTTGTAATAAAACTTGTGAGCTCTCGATCATTCCAGACTACGACCTGACTGCTCAGCGTAGCTCGCTTACAGATATTTAAATCAGCTCATCTCGATGCACAATCACACTTCACCCCCCTGCCCCCCGCAGCCCCCCGTAGCCCCTCGGAGTCAGCGCAGTATATTTGCACTCCCTGAGGAGCTAGCGGAGCTCCGAGTAACCACATAAATGTAATTGGTGTTATTAGCTTCATCACTCCAGCCGAACACTGATCTACCACTTGACTGCCACAGCCAAGACATTGTTTCGTTGAACATTATTAATACCTATACTAGTTGATCCGGATAACTTCATACGGCTAAGCTAGCATACATTTACACATTTTCATTACTACTTTTATCCTCTGTGATATTTCTGTATTTAAGTAAGTAAGTTATTATTCTTTGAAGATTCATAGAATTCAGATCCGTAGTTTTTACGTGAGCGCTGAAGTTACCTCTAAACTTCCTAACGAAACATCCTTACAAACTGTGTGTGTGCGTGTTTATTATTAAAAATTTAACCCTCTTTTATTTTATATTTTTTATTACTAATTTACTTGTTTTTATTTTGGCATAAAGCGTTTTATTTTTAACCAGAAAGCTGCCTATCCATTCGGTAAATGTCCATCGGCCACTTTTATAAAATTTGTAATCATAAGAGACGGACCAATTTTAGACGTAGAAGTGCACATACAAACATAGAGCAAACACACCTTGTCGTGTCTAGTGGAACCCGCCGGTGAACGTTACTCCCTCTGTTTGAAAAGCCATTTAATCAAGGCACTCGTCATTCACTATTCAACGAGCAATTTAGGGCTTATTTTACTTTTGAATTATTCCTAGGGATCCAATTGGAGCTAATAATAAACTGTGTAATTTCGCTCGTGACGTTCCCAAAGGCAACTGCGGCAGCGGTGCTTTAAATAAATTGTCGAATTTGCGCGCAGACGGAAAAAAATACACAATTTGCAAAAAGTCAGAAGTCTGGCAGCCTGGCGTCTGCGGTGTCCGGCCGTCCGTCTGTCCGCAATGACCGCGAAGTCCGCAGGGCGTTCCCTCACAAACTGAGGCTTTTGCCTTGTGGTCAAACCTGACTTCTGTCTGTTTCCGAATTCGTGAGAATTCCCAAACCAGCGTAGATGACTTGCTACAATGTAAATAAATACCTACTTTATTTTGGTTAAACCCTTCTCTGAAATCTGTTTAGATTCCCTCGCTCATGAAAGTTTTTGTAAATGTAAACACGGAGGCGGCCGGAGTCGGATTCAGAATCACAACTTTTTCAAAGTAAACTTAATAAAGTGTGGTCGTGGGCGTCGACGCGTCGCCAGCCAGACTCCATATTGCTTCTTGTGCCGCCGAGCATATGTGAAATTATGGAAGTTCACCTAGAGCCTACTTTAACAAGTTTTAGCTCGTTCTCCTGGCACTAACAGAACGTTCCTACATATCTAGTCAACTAGTTTGCCGCTGGTTGATTACTATCCAAAATTCGTGATTCACTAACGATGCGGTTCACGTCGTCGTTAGAGAATCATCAAACGGTCATTACGCGATGCTCTCAGAGGGCTTTACTGAGCCGTCCCAATAACATTTTGAGGTTAAACACTTTAATTTCCAGTCAAACTGTGCGGGACTTCTGTTAGCGTACCCAAGCCTAAACTATAGGTACTTACTTAATAAATAAATAAAATAATAATCTTCATGAAACCATGAAGCTAGGTCTCGTCGAAGCCGCCGCCGGCCGCAGCAACGTTCTAAAAGCAAGAGTAAACTGTTTACACCATAAAACTGCTTGTTGACTTTATCCTGAAAAGTTTCACTTTTTAATGGCTTAGTTACTATTTTAGTTTATTTTCAGAATTATTCGTAGTACTTTATTTTTAGTCCGCCGTTTTATTCTGGCCTCGCCGACCAGCATTAGAAGATAAAAAAAATCTACAATAAATTCTTTCAGTTAATAACTGTTAACTCGATTAAAAAACTGAAAGTTGGAAGAAGGGTACACAGGAGAAACTATGACATCCCCTCGCCTCCCATTCTCCTCTGTCCCCTTCACTTTTTCAAACTAACCACGAGTACATAGTGGAGCCACGCGATCTTATAGATCCTACTAAGTTATACAGCTGGAGATGATGCCAGATAGGAGATGCTAAAGTTTTCTGCAGGGTGGGCCTCTGTTGCGACCTCAAATTATACAGGCTGCAACAAAACGCGCTGGTGACGACAGCCGACCACAGCCGACGACCACAAAATATTGCTAGCTCAGTTTAATTGCAGCAAAAATAACACGCCGCTGGGCCGGAGCCGCCGCCGCCGCCTCGGTTGGTCGGTCGCGATATTTTTGTAAAAATAACGACAGAGAACATTTTTATTGTTATTTTAACAAAAATTCAGCGGCGTGTATCGTAAGGCAGCCTAACCGGCACTATATAAATTTTCAAATAAATTGGACATTTCAATAGCTACCCTAAACTTTGATTGTTCAATAAACTTGCCTGATGTTAAAAGAAACGATTTCAAAGGAATAACATAAAAACAAAGTCAAAGACATATATAAATAAATTATTGTCGCACAGTGTAGTAGAAATCTTGTTAAATTTTCAATTGAATTGAGAAATTATGTTAGCTGTTGTTACGGACTCGAACCATGATGAAGGTGTCTGGCCACCTTCAGACTTCAGACATTGACGTGATATGACATTGACGACAGACAGACAGACAGACGTTGAATTTTAGCTAGAACAAGAAGTTTGTTTTTGAGTTTTTGTCTAAGTAGTTACTTAAAAATAACGAATAAATACACTTTAAAAAGGTTTTAGTTGTGTTTCATGACGAGACAGGGGCAGGCCTGTACAGCTGTGTTAATAATTTCATTTGTTTTCTAGTCAGGAAACAGTTGTAGAACTTTATATTCCGTTGTAATCTCTACATGGTTTAGTTTACCTATCTTTTTTAATACTTTTTGTTAAGTTTTTTTGAAAGAACTTTAGTCAAACAGAAAAACTGTTCAATTTAATTTAACAAGTTAGTGGCGGGCGGGTGCTGCATCGGGAAAGCGTCAGAGGAACAAAAACATGACGCCTGAGGCTCTTTGTATTTGCGCACTGAATGGGCATCGAGTGGCACATAGCTACACAGTGCTGCCGGACCGGAAGCTCGATGCTGTTAGACCCCTTTTGTACGTACAAACCGACAAACGACGAAACCAACGTCCAAATAATAAAATAAAGAAGACAAAGAATCGAGTCTATCTCAACTGCCGATACAAAGGAGGTGTGCTGCTGAAAAAATAGACTGCTGCAGTGGTGATGTATGAATGCGGATTTATTTAGTCAAATAGCTTTTACTCTCTTTGAAAAAAGCCTTAATACATAAATAATATTATGCTGTTGTTATTAAAATTAGTAATTATATTCAGATACATAATGAGATTCACAGATCAGAGTAGATCAGAGAAGAAAAAACACTGAGATTTGATTGCTTTCAAGTTAGATCCTTCTTGATATTCTACATCAGTGTCTCGTGATGGATGTGTCTCGAGCCTCGTTTAGTTTCGTGTCAGTCAGTATGCCTCGTGTCACTCGTGTCACTCGTGTGCCCTGTTGATGTTTATCGCCGCGCGGACGCTGCGATCAATCAGCCGGCCGGCGGCGGTGGCGGCGACGGAGAGAGAAATTATCTTTCTCTACGATCTACGATCAGCGTATAGTGAGAAAGATTTGTAGCACTGACGTATTTTACTATTAATGTACGAAGTGAAGTTGAAGCTGCTTATCATTGTGGTGCTTACTTTATGGTTTACCACGTGCAAAATTGCACCTTAAATTACTACCGTCCTGAAGTTCCACTCCAACATTCGTGAAAGTCATCGTAATCATCATCATTGCAGACTAAAAGGCGTCCACTGCTGGACGCAGGCCTCCCCCAGAGATCACCACAAGGGAAAATCTTGTAGGGGGATGGGAAGGTTTTCCATAATCGCCACGCTTGGCAGACGGGTTGGCGATCGCAGTATGGTTGTTTAAATATTTCAACGAAGGACGGCGCTGCCTGTCATTCGGAAATTCCCTGAGTCGCCTTTTACGAAAATAACGGGAGGAAATGGGTTGGTAGAATTCTATGCCGCCACCACACGGCTATGAAAGTAATATTGAAAAAAAAAAAAGTTTTTTCGTAAATTACCACTTACATCTAAACATAAAAAAATTACCTCCTATTAGGTAGTAGAGTGCGGGCCAGCTGAGTCTGCGTGCGGTCAAAATATGTACAAACAAATGATCATTACTCGGCCATTCGTTTTGTACCACGAGTAATGTACGTATACAGTGGCGCCCCCAGTATAATTCAGGCTTATTGGAGCGGACTCTCAGTTGATAAATGTTTCAGAAATCAGAAATATTCGTTTTAGGTACGGATGTTTCCTAAAAATCAGAAATATTAAACCCTCATTAAACCAAATAGAGAACAGCACAGACTGTCGAATCGCGTTGATGCACGAAATGACGGGTTCGACGTAAATATCTCTATCAACAATTTGCGACCCTCCCGCCCACGCACCCCACCTGTTGCAGAGAGGGGGTGAAGGGGGTCTATTGTGCCCGCAGCCCCCAGCCCGGCCCGAGTTATCTTCAGCGGTGACCGCACCGGCAGGAATTCCACCTTCTTTTCTAATAAATGCGATTTTGTGAACAACCAACCCCTGTCCCGTGCCTGTCTCCGTATTTTTTTTTTACTTTAAACTTACTGTCTTTGCTTATACCACAGATATAATAATATTTTTTGTAATTTAATTGTACTTCAATACATACCGTCTTATTCATAAAGATACAGTACATTTTAAGTAGCGTTACTGGAGGTCTACTTCTCTGGTTTGTTGTATGGTAAATACGTGACATCCAGTCTAAATTGAAATACGTCAAATAACTAAAATGCTCTTTAACTTTTTATGAATAAGAGGGTTAGTCTATACCATACCAATATTATAAAGAGGAAAGATTTGTTTGTTTGCTTGTAACGAATAGGCTCCGGAAATACTGAACCGATTTGAAAAAATCTTTCACTGGTAGGAAGTTACATTAACCCCGAGTGCCATAGGCTATATTAGATTTTCAAAAAAAAATTGGGATCCTTACCTGAACTCAAATAATATAACCCAAGGTGCAATATTTTTTCCGTTGTTTACATATTTTGACAGGTGGTTTGTTGTTGTTGTTCGTTTTTTTTTCGGCCATTCTGGGCAGTCAAAAGAACATAGTCTATAGAGCCAAGTCTTTTGTAGTATCTTATATTCTATGGCGTAACGAAGTAAGCCGGGAAAGCTCGTATAAAATAAAGTCGCTTCCCGCGTCTGTCCCTATGTTTATTTTATGCTGAAATCTTTAAAACTACGCAACGGATTTTAATGCGTTTTTTTTTAATAGATAGAGTGATTCAACACATGCACAAAATACTAATAGGTTAGGTGGTACGAAGTTCGCCGGGTCGACTAGTATACTTATATAAGGTAAAATATCGCTGACAGCATTGTGCTGATTAGAGCTGGGATTAAAATTTTTGACTTAAAACATTATGATATTTGAAATTTTTATAAAATTTCAAATACCAACCTTGTTTCTTATTAAAATCCTCTAAAAGACTTTTAAAGATACGACATGATTATTGGGTGGTGTGTCGGGTGCTACGGCAGTTGGCACATAGTAGAACATGCAGTCGACCGTAAAGACGATTAGCTGGCGGAGAAAGACCGACAGCGGACGGAAATGAATTTCCGGCTGAAGTATGCGCCTTCCTCTCCCCGCCCCCCATGGGACTCGCAGGGGGCCTGCCGTCATCAAGCGACCCTTTATTATCGCCATCAATTTTTATTCAATGATCGAACTCTGAAAGAAATTGGACCGAGCAGAATACCTACACAGCGACGATTACAAGCAATTTACTTTACAAAAAAATCCTTTAACATTGACATGTTTTACACATCTAGGGCTGCGACTAATGTGATTAGCTTCTAATTGGGCGTGGGGCTGCGTTTGTCAGAGCTGTGATTAAGGCTTTGTGTACAACACTCCGAATCTTAATAAATTAGAGCAATTCATGAATAACAGAGCGCACTTTGTCTAACGAGCCGCGCCGCCGCCGTCTGCTCTGTTCGCGCGCGCGGGGTTAACTTCGTTACAATATGTGTTCGTGGATTTCACTGAGCTTTAAGTACCTTGTTCTCATCAATTCTGATCATTATCTTAGTCGAAAAACAGCCACTGCTACACCGGACTGTTGCGATCCTCATACAGAGCGCTCTCGCAACCTTATACCATCTCTCGGCCCCAAAACTAACAACTTACCCATAAGTCATCACTCAGCACACATTGACCGTAGACTTTCGTATCTGTCATAAAGGTTCAATATTAGGATGAAATGCCTCGATTTCCCCGTATTATTAACGGCTGGAAGCAATTGAAAGAAATATTGTTTGAGATAACGACACGGGGATTCAGTGACGCTAGTCTCCCGCGGCGACGACCGATGCTGAAGGTTTCGGGATGAACTCTCCAACTCTCCAATTAACCGGTCAGCCGTCCGCGCCCCGGGCTGTCCCGAGCGGTACTTCAGATCAGACAGATCCCATGCCATCCAAGTGTCCTTATACATTGTATAATATATAACATGTTCCTTGAAACAAACAAAAATCCTAAAGTGCCTACAGATTTACGATTGGCAAATAAGTAAATAGAATCTATTTACTAACTGCAAGTAAACTTCATTATTTGTAAATCATTATTATTTAATAGTGACTAACTAGTCTAAAAGAAATCCGGCTCGTAGGAGATTAATAATATGTTTTATTTTATTGTTTAATGATATGTGAACAGTCTGTTAGCCATTAAAATATTGCCCAGTGCATTATATCCAATAGCGGCGGGATTAAGATAGGTTGGAAACAGACTAATGTCAAAAAACCTAGAAAAAAAAACTTGGGTAAAATCCGAGAGTGACGTAAATAAAATTGTTTTACTTTAGTATGGGCGCGAACCGGCAAGCATGCTGCACTCGCCGTAAACAGGTTGAGGTTACTCCAATAGTATTTATGTAGGAAATTGTGTTTATTTAAATACCGTTCGTGCCGATGCTGGTAATCATCGGCAACAACCACCTCGCAACTCACAACATTGCAGCTCACACGCGGCGCGCACATGCTCACTGATTTATAATAATTTATGTCTTGGTTTCAGATCAAAGCTCGCGCAACAGCTCAGTCGGCCCACTTGTACTATTTCTTTATCCGTAAGTAAAACGTTTTACTTCTTGTATCATTATTTGTGTGCTAAAACTTGGTGGGAAGTGACCAGGAACGGGAGAAGTGGAGAAAGGGGAATGATACCTTTGCCCAGCAGTGGGACGCTACAGGCTGCAAATAAACTAAAAATAACAGGTGTGCTCCTTTTTACCAACCATTTTAGCAGATTTTTGTTTGCCTGCCTTCAGCCCAAATTTGTAGTAAAAAGGTTGCCTTCGTTAGATAAGATCCTGCCTACGAGCATTGGCATGTTTTAGTTTGACCAGTAACTGTATACAATAGGTGTCCGCTGGGATCCCGGGGGACGGTAGCGGGCGGAGAAGGCAGGGAGGGGATGTTTGTTGACGCACACACGAACACTCCACTGTTTACTTTCGTGTGGACGAGCCTCACGAGCGCTCATTTAAACATGTTTCGTTAGCACAACGCCTCTCGACAATTTAAAGAAAATATTGCTGTTCAAGTAGCCGCTCGCCGCTCGTGTCGAGTGGAGGCGCTGCGCTGCGTGTTTCGATCGCCTTCGCGTTCGTTGTGCCACTTGAGAATCGTTTTCAGATCGCAGCGTTTTATAAATTGAGGAGCGTTAGGCTCCCTGCAGCGTGGGGGTAGCGGGGTGGAACAGCCAATCACAGGACTGAACAATAGGACGAACATTCCGATCGTTTTCCATTTCCTACTAGAGCTGACGGCTGACTGACAGGCTGCTGGCTGCTGGCTGCTGGCTGCGATCCATTACGAGCACTTAGGGAATCATAAACCCGATTAGCAGCGCTCAACCCTCGGTGATCCATTATCGTCACCGCAATGAACTCTCTATAAATCATACCGTTGGAAGCACGTTGTCATTGCATTTGAACTGCTAAACTGGATGGATGTTTTGCTGCTAACTGGGAGTGTTAAAAAATACTTATCTACTTAGTACCCATAAGATATTAAAACGGTGCTTCGAATGGAATTTTCATGAATTCAAAAACCTACCCCACAGTCATAGTGAGCAATATTTTTTAACCCCCGAACGAAAATTCCTAGAAGGGTGTTATAATTTTAACGTGTGTCACTGTCAGTCTGTCTGTCTGTCTATGTATCTGTCTGTGGCATCGTAGAGCCCAAACGGCTGAACCGATTTAAGTTTAGTTTTTTTTGTATCGTAGATAATTTCAACCCGAGTGTTCTTAGCCATGTCTGATGAAGATCTGATCAGCCGTTTGAAGATGATCAGCTCTTGAATAATGGATGAGATGATCTAACTAGCTTCCTTATGTCCGATCGATTTGAATTTTACCGCTTTCTCTCTCGACTTCTAACTACTTGCTTAGACTTCTTTTTACGTTATTCTGCTTCAAAACTGAATCAATTTAATTATGAAAATCTAGCAAAAATTTCAACTGTATTACGTAAAGTTCAGTTACAGTCAGAATAAAAGGTGGTCAGCTCGACGTGTCGTATGTAGCAGCAACAAAGTAATCAAACTAAACTGCTGGCAAATTGTGCTGAAAATGAACCGCCCGGCCCCGAGCACTGCGGGGAGAGGGGGGGAGAAAGGCGGGGGCAGAGTCCGATCATCTGTCTCCTAAATCTATTTTGTTCAACTTTGGTCACTTTTGTTACAAATTTACAATGAAATCTCTACTGAAGTTTATCTTTATCTATTCAATAAATCTTCTTAATTAATAGGTATATTTAAAGCATTAAGAAACTATAAATTAAATTGTATAGAGACTTGTAAAGTAATGCTAAATTAAACCAGTTAATTTAGAGAAGGAACCTCCCCGATCCTGTGTTATTCTTGGTAAATAAATACCTTCAGACCGATATGTGTTTTTAGTTTCAGTGTGTTTTTCTTAAGCTTTCCTTATTAGTGAATAATGGTTGGTGTAAAGCCGTGGATAGTTAGGCCGCTGCCGCCGCGCCGCCCAAATTCCACCTCCCCCTACTACATACACTGAACAAACACATCAAGGCTACTTACGTTATTTGCACGGTAATCTCCGAGGGCACGTTCTTGGAAAAGTGCTGAGTACTACCGACAACAAAGCTCGGCGCTCGCGGCCCAGGCCCGAGATCATCAAGATAACGATACGTTTTTGTACTCTTCCTATTGTTTTGTCCGAAAATGTAAGGTTTTTCGGGTTTCGTAGTCAAACAAAGAACCTTTATATTTTCGCTGAGTTCGTCTGACCGTCTGTCTTTGACATCCTAATTATGATCCTCACTTCACGAACAAAAATACCCCATTCATTCCCGCATCTACTGAAAGCCTGATGTTGTAAAATTAAAATGTTCTGTTACAGCAGCTGCGTTGCGTCGTCCACTCGCGAGGCATCCCGTGCGGTGCTTATCGCCTTCTAACTAACAGAAATAACGTTTGTTTTGTACTGACGTTACCTTAAAAGAGGTTTGCATAAACTGTAATAGGTTGTTCATAAGAAAATGCTTTGAGCCAGGTTAAGATGTGCGTAAACGATAACCATCTATAAGCAAAGCTCGACGAAGTGTTGGGCTGCAGTAACTTAGGAAGTGGAAGTCTGCTGCGGCTCTCAGGGCGGGGGCTCCGCTGCTGCGCGACAGTTTAATTAAAACTCCGCCGGCGCTGATTAAATAATAGCTCCCAGTGTTCCCGCGCCGCCGCCGCCGCCGCTTCCGGTCATAGAACCGCAGACGCTGCGCTACAGCTTCAGCTGAGATTGAAGACTTCTAACGTCTGTAGTGTTTGCAATGAGAACTAGAAGTTTGCTTTTATTCTGAATTTCTGTAAGTAGATTATCTTTTTTTTTTTTCGAACGAGGTTTAATGACTATGATGTCTCTTCTGTACTGTGTTTACAATTATTTGCGCTCAGAGTTTTATTTTCAATTATTTTACTTTTTTGCGTAAAGGTGGTTTTCAATTTGATAGTCGGTCTACGGTCGAGATTAATAGAAACAGTGTTTACGTGTTCGGGTACGTGACTAGAGATGCAGCGTCCTCGGCTCTTCATCCATCAGGCTGTGTGGCGGGTCCCCGGGAAACATCCGCCGATTTGTTGCAGCGACGCGCACAATGAAAAATGTCTACTCGCTCTAAAATCCAAGCTATTTCATTAATTGCGCATTCCCTGAAATGGTTTTTTTTTGTTTTCAGAAAACATATCTGTTCCAGATAATCCGTAAAGTTTTTTATCGCTTGTAAATACAATAACAGTTACGACGCTGAGAGCCTTCTTCTGGACAGAAACTATAGAAGACGAGTGGAGTCAGGCTCTCACAGGAGTGTGCAAGCATTGAGCGTTGTGTATGACATTCAATGTATTTCAGAATGTGTGTGGTACTTACTGGAGACCTATGGCATTTCGTCTTAAATAAAGATTTAATTAAAAATCTTATCTTAATAGCGTTTAACCAAGGCAATTATTTAATTTAATTAACCTTCGCCATCCCTCCCCGCGCCCGCCTCTACGCGCAGTCCGCCCGCGCCCGCAGGCTTCATCATAACACATATTTGTTTTGAGCCTCAATCTCCACATTACACAACACACCCCACAACGTTGAATTAATCTATCTTAAAATAAGATGCCACTTAATGTTGCCAGTTAAATTCAGTGTGCGTAGGATTATAGAATAAAATGATAGAGTGCTCTCCATTAAAGCTAGTCCCGGGAAAGTGAGAGGCGGCGGCGCGGGCGGCAGTAGGTTGAACAAATAAATACACATAATAATATATATCAAACCTTAGAGGGAATTGAAATACCTAACATCCAACGCTCTGTCTATCTATCTGTCTTGCTTTTACGCCAAAAGTACTGAACCGATTTAACTGGTTCGCAGAGGCTTAAAACAAATTTAGAACAAATATGCAATTTTTTATCCTAAAATTCACATGGCAACGGATAATTTGGATTTTGCGGATTGAAGGAAAACGTGCAGGTGAAGGACGCACTAGTAATACTATAATTTGATACACAGCTTAAGTAAATAGGTACCTAAATCCAAGAATGTGCTACCGCGGGCAGGAGAAGGGAGGGCAGGGGAGGGGAGGGGTAGGCCGGCTGCACTAATGAGGCCTCCATCCAGAGCACTTCATTAGGCTCGCAGCATTCATTTAATTAATTCAGCTTGGTTCGTATTTTCTTGGCGCCGGCTGGACTCTCTTAACAGTGCACTCTGTTATGAGGTTAAACCGTACCGTATACTTTAAATGTACTTTTTTATATTAATTGTTCTTTAAGTTACGTTTACAGAATTGATAATTACAAATATTCTGTAGTAATTGTAAAACTGGAGCACAAAGCTCAGGTGCGGCTGCGGCGGGCATTGTTATTGATCACCGGTCCATTAATTTGGAGATATTGTCTTAGGCATTTTAAATGGAGCGACATGATCAACTAGTAACTTATTATTAGAATTATTATTATTATTGCTCTCGCGCTTTCTTTCACGCCCAGACATTGCTTGTATAATGAATAATTTTCCACCTAAATAGTTTTGCCTAGATTTACTGACATATAACTTATAAGCAAACTGATATAACGGCCGGCTCTTTGTATTGTAATTGTATCACGAGTCGGGCGAGCATTAACAAACAATCAAGTCAACGAAGCGTTTGATCGTTCGAAGTTCTTGTACAGTACAACCCTCCCCCCGCTCCGCTCTTTCTGCCCTCCTCCTCCTCCCCCGAGACCCTCAGTCAACTCCAGTCAACAATCAACCACATTAGACCGATAATAAGATCAATGTTAAAAATCTTTTTAAAATCAAGCTGTTACCTTCGTTATTTTTCGAGTAATTCTCAGCAAAGACCTTTCATATGATATCAATATTGTAGTAGTACCCTAAAAACCAATCATCCGCCATCTTGATTTTTCTGCCATGTTGGATTTTTAATGACATCAATTTAACTTAATTACATATTAACTAATTGTTGACTCACTGAACGTGTTATACGAATTTCAGCTCAATCGGCAAAGAAATCTGTTTCAAAATTGAGTTGCAAGATCAAGTCACCCGAACATCATACATACATACATACATTGCAAGTTAAATAATTTTTTTTAAATCTACTTAAGGATATACTAGGTGACCATTGTCGTAAGGCAAGGCAAACATTTGTTTGCCTGAACTACCTCGCCTTCCGCAGTATATAGAATACTTTACCAAATAGAATAAAATTAAATTATTTGACCTTCAATAAGCGCTACCTTGTATCCTATATTGAATAAATAATTTTGTGACTTTTTTTATTCTTGCTCTCACTTGCCAAAAGCTATGAGGCGTTGTAACATCAGCGGCTTTTCTGCATAAAATAATAAAAATATAGTTATACACTGCAGATTTGTCATAACACAAAAATCCCGTTTTTTCTCGTTCCCGTGGAAATTTTGGAAATCCCTTCTTAGTGCTCACCTACACCCCCCAAGGAACCCACGTGCCAAATTTCAGCTTTCTACACCCAGTAGTTTCGACTCTGCGTTGTCTGTCAGTCAGTCAGTCAGTAACGGAAGAGTTTTATATATATTGATTATGTGCAACGTCAGCCATACAGCAAATCAATAAAAAAAAGGACAAACTTATTTAGAAAACATAAAGGGCGTTCATGAAGCGTAGAATACAAATACAATACCTATCTAACATAACATAACATACTCTCACGCCTTTTATTCCCCGAAGGGTTAGGCAGAGACACCAGCTCAAGAGCCGGACCCACTTTTAGCCGAGTTTATGTTTTATTAACAACGTGACAAGCGGCCAGCCAGCTTGTCGCCGCGGTTATACTATCTAATTCAACAAATCCCTACTTAGTTTAGTAATAAGATGGTGGTGGAGCCAGTAGCTCTTTTGCTGCCAGTGGTCACAGCGAGGTCGTGACTCGCTATAATTCGGTTCGGTATAAACTTGTTGCGTGCGCCCCGCCCGCCCCCCGCCGCCGCCCCTTCCCGCTGCGGTGGCAGGCTGTGCTCAGGCATCTTGCTGAATCTTATTACAAAGATTAATTAGCACATAACGTCATTCGTCGTTAAAAACTTTCTATTTCCAACTAGCTAGAAAAAAGTTTTTATTTACAAATTTGACACAGTCCTAATGAAGCCACTAACCCCCACAACATCATAGAATGCGTACAAAAAATGTTCTATCGGGCAAAAATATACCTGATTAATATAAAGGTACTTAATAAAATTAATTTATTTAAAAAATTAACATTACGTTTGAACCAGTTATGTTTATTGCGACAGCTACGTGCTACGTGCTACGCCGTAGCTGCAGGCTCTACGGGGCGTAGCGGCGGCGGCGGCGTAGCGCGTTATAAAATTAATGCATTTATTTACGTGATTTCATTTATCTTGGAGCATGACGCTCATAAAGTTTCATATCTGGTTTTATAAATGATTTTAATAAAACACGACACAGAGGGATGAGCGGATGCAGTCTATATGTAAATTAGAAACGTGTTCTACGAAACGTAGCTTTTGTCATACAAGGAAGTTGTAAAAACGCCAGTTCAAACTTGACCGGATGCCCACCGGAGCCACTCATTCATCATGCAGTCGCTGATACCGATTACGTCCAGCTTATGTAATGTATCACAGGTTTACTTCCGCTCCCCGCGCTCCCCGCGCACCACAAGCCCTCTGCTCTCGCTCGGTATTGCATAAAAGATATTACGCGAGCTCAAATTTCATCTATCCCCTGAGATTTTATTGCAGTATAATTTGGGGATGGCTAGTTTACACAGTGCGAGCAGCTCGCATGGCCAGTAGACTGCTACTCGGTTTGTCTACTTACGCGATGCCGAGTAACTAACTCGCAAGTGCGAGTTACTCGTAAGTTCCGTCCAAACGGGGCGAGTTACTACAGTGCAGCTACTCGTAACAATGACTTGTGCGCTAGCTTGAACCGTGTAAAACCAGCCGGATGGAGAGAGACTTGAAAATCACACCGCTCTGAGCCAAGCCCGTGCAGTAGAGAAACTGCGTACACAAATGGTGGTTAACGATGACTGGATGCTAGTGTTTTTTATCGCTAGGTACTTTTTTGTGATTCATATCTGTAGGTACTTGATAAAGTATTATTTTCTTTTTTTTTTTCAGTAATCGCGGCATGCGTCTGAAGTGAGACAGGCGCATCGGGCGAGGGGTGAGGCGGGTGGGGTGAGGGGCGAGCGGCGGGGAGCAGCCATGGACGACCCGGAGCGCATCGCGCGCGACGCCGCCGCCTGCGAGGAGCTCAACAACCGCACCGCGCCGCCCCCTGGTCAGTCGTCACTACTACTTACTTGCATACTTACCTACATAAAAAATAATTGCAAAACTGAAGTGGTTGCAATGGGCAGGGCATATAATAGCTCAAAGAACAGATAGTTGTTGGGGCCAAAATTATCTCTAGTGGCGATTCGGGAAAACGCAGATTAGGAAGAAGGTGGTTAAAGACTACAATGTATTCAATACATGTTGAAGGTTTCGGGAGTTAACTGACTGTGGGTTGCTCACGTAGTGTCGGTATGGCGATGTCTGGGAGACGCTTATGTCCAGCAGTGGACGTCTTGTGGCTGAGATGATGAAAGATAAGACATAATAATTAAGATCTCTACCTTTGTGCAATGATTGGTAGAATACTATTAATTTGGGATGTATGATATGTCTGGTTCTTGTTTGTCAATGCTACTAACAGCTCTATAGGTACACTTCTTTGTTTTGGATGTCAAGTGAGCTACTTGCAGCTCTATACATTTCATCGTTGTTGGTGTTGCAGGCGTGTACTGCGCGGGCACGTTCGACACGTGGCTGTGCTGGCCGCCCACGCGCGCCAACAGCTCCGCGCGCGCGCCCTGCCCCGCCTTCGGGCCCGGCTTCAGCACTGACCGTACGTATCTATACTATGCTATCATATAACAAACTATGATAATTATAATGCATCTTAGAATTAGCCAGTAAATCGTTCAAAATTATATTTTGCTTTTAATATAGACCACTTAGCGATCCTTAGATGAGTGATCAATTTATTTAGTTAATTGAAGTAAGCAGACAGCAGCCAGACCCCCTATAAGGTGATCAGACAACCTGGTGAAGACTGCAGGAATACACAAGATGAGGGTCGCTGAAGACCGGTCGTTTTGGCTTTCTGTGGGGGTGACCATGTCCAGCAGTGGACGTTTTCGGCTGAAATTATGAATTGAAGTTAAAAATAACTTAAGTAAATTTTGGAAATGGGAAAACGAGAGATTATATTTTACATCAATGAGGGCACGATTACACAGAAGAAAAAGTATTTATCTGTTTTCCTCTGCAAGTACTGGATAAACCGAAGTTGTAACTAACTATAATATGAATGTTTCAGTGTTCGCGCACAAGGAGTGCATGGCGGATGGCTCGTGGTTCAGGCACCCTGAGAGCGGAAAGCCCTGGTCCAACTACACTGGCTGCGTGGACCCCGAGGACGTGAGTTCTCCTCTCTGTCTCTGTGTCAGTGTGTCTCTCACACGTTTGATCTCACGTTGTTGTTCTTTCAGGACGTAAGCGGCGTGATCGCGGTCTACGAGGTGGGCTATAGCGTGTCGCTGTTGGCGCTGCTGCTGTCGCTGGCCATCCTCGCGCACTTCAAGTCAGTACCTGTTTCAGCATCGCCTTGTATCTTAAATTCTCATCAACTGCTGTGTCAAAACTGTTCGTAATATTTGCAGGAACCTTCGCTGCGCGCGCATCACTGTCCACATGAACCTGTTTGCGTCGTTCGCACTGAACAACATGCTGTGGCTGGCGTGGTACGCGCTGGTGGTGCGGTCGCCGGAGACGCTGACGGCGTCGCCGGCGTGGTGCCGCGCGCTGCGGGCTGCGCTCGACTACGCGCTGCTGACGACGTACACGTGGGCGCTGTGCGAGGGCGTGTACCTGCACACCGTGCTCGTCAGCGCCTTCGTCTCCGAGCGCCGCCTGCTGCGCGCGCTGCTGGCCGCCGGCTGGCTCGTGCCCGTGCCCAGCATGATCTACTAGTGCGTTACTGATACCTTTTTTTTTTTGCTCACTCCCCCCGTCACCCGACTACTCCTCACTGACTAGCCCACCGCTATCCTATTCAACATCCTTTATTGCTGAGGAAACCGCAGCAATACCAAATTCGCAAAAGCGAAGCTGACGCTCCGTATAGAGGCCTCCACCTTGGCTATTCCTTTAACTCACCTCACTGACTGGCAACTCTCTGTCACGCAGCTTGGTGACGCGCATACTGGCAGACGAGCAGGTGTGCTGGCTGGAAGAAGGCGTTGCGCCGCGCGTTGAGCTGGCCGTGGTGGTGGTGGCGGCCGTGCTGCTCAACCTGTGCTTCCTGTGCAACATCGTGCGCGTGCTGTGCTCCAAGCTGCGCGCCGCCCCGCGCCCCGCGCTGCACCCCGCGCGGCCCCGCCCCACCGACACCGCGCTGCACGCGCTGCGGGCCACGTGTCTGTGAGTGTCTGTCTGTAATTGTAAAAATGCAATTCTTGAAAGCGTTTCTAAATAAAGCGTAGCGATCAGCGCGGACTACTTCATATTATTCACTATGAGCGCCGACGACGCTCAAAGAGTATCAAAAACCAGATCAACGCTGATGGTCAGCGAGGGTCAGCGTACCACCAAGGCTGACATTCTCAGCCGAGTCTGAGTTCACAGTAGCACTCCAAAGTGTCAAAATGTAACTTTAAATTGAAACGTTCTGCGCTCCAAATTAAAATAAGCACAGTCGAGTCGAGTCGAGTTCCGACTTCAAGACACTGAAGCATACGCTGGTAGGGTATAACTCGGCTCGAACCAAAATACTCTGTACCCGCGAACGACTAGACTAAAATCAGGCTGACTAAGTGCTTGTCGGTTGCAGACTGGTGCCCTTGCTGGGGCTGCAGTACCTGCTCACCCCGTTCCGGCCGGCGCGCGGCGCCGCGGGCTGGCGCGTGTACGAGTACGTGGCAGCGCTGGCGGCCGCGCTGCAGGGGCTGGCCGTGGCGCTGCTGTACTGCTTCTTCAACACTGAGGTGCTCGCGCAGCTGCGCCGGCGCCTGCGCACGCTCGCCTTCCGCGTGCGAGCCAACTCTACGACGAATACTACCGTATCCGTTAGTATTAACTCTACGTTACATTATATAAAGTAGCTATTCTCTCTTTATAATGCACTGAGTGCATAATGGACATGTGCATGTAAATGATACAGACCAGAAAAAAAATGGTTTAAAGGTGGCTCCAATGTTCCATTGCACGCTATTGTACCCAAACTGTAGCATAGTAAAATTTAGGAAAAACATTTTGGTGTCAGTCCATGTTAGGTGGATTGTAACAAAATTTAATTGTGTAAAAGGGCGACTGCGTGTGCTTGCAGTTCGTGCGGTCGTCGGCTCCGGAGGGCGGCGGCGGGGAGGACAAGGTGTGACTGGGGGCGGGGGGGGCGGCGGTGGCGACGCTCGAGCTGGGCGAGATTGGGGAGGGGGAGGGGCGCGGGGAGGACAAGGCTCCTCCGAGCAACGGCCGCCACATCCGCTTCGAGATCGTCGACAGCGACGACGAGGCGCCGCCGCACCGCCGCCTGCTGTAGCCCGCCTCGCACCCCCCGCCTCTCCTCGCACCGCTCGCTCCTCTGCCACTGCTGCCCTGCCCCTCGCTACTACTGATAGCTTTGCAGTGACCCTCCGAACTATTGAGGAACTTGTAGAAAAATCCCGTTTTACAGGGTATTGAGAACTGAAGTGATAGAGTCAGTGAAAATGAGAACTCGATGAAGCTGATGTCGTAAGAGGTGATTATTGTTGTGTACATTATGTATGTGTATCTAAGTGTCCAAATAAAATTTAAGCTTAGAGTTTAGGTATGTACAAATTTATTTGTTTTAAGAACTAGACGAACAGATTTTGTACCTTTAAATGACGATGCATTTAGGTAATTTAGATTTAAGGTAATGGTAAATTTTGTGTTCTACATCTTACTAACACAAATACATCTAATTATAATTAAGTCACGAAGAGTCTATAATTGTTGCCATCGCGTAGATAAGTCTATAAATAGTATTTTTAATGAAATCCTATTTTACGAATAAAGCTATTTAAAATTAATACTTTAATTTTTTTTTATCCAAGGGCCTCGTTAGCTACCTAAATTAAACCAGTCACCTAATTACTAGGACTAATCAGCCAGTCACCATAGTAACGAGACAAAAGTAAAGTGCCACAGAGACAATGTGGACAATGCTCGGGACAGTCCCAAAATAGAGTGATCGCAGTCGAAGATAATGTGATCTATTATTATTGAGTATCGAATCGAGGCGAGCCGCGCGCCGGCGCGGGCGCTCTATTTGCACCTGCGGGGAGCGGGCAGCGGGGAGCGGGGAGGCTAGCGGCGGCCTGCCTTGTATGGTAGTAGCAGCAGTAAACACAAAAAAAGCTTTCAGTATCAAAATTTAATTAAAAAGCACATTTAACTTACTTAGAAGCTAACGCAATTAGAGCGAGCAGTCTCCGATAACGTGTGTAAAATAAATACAACATCGAGTAAATATAATTTGAATAAAAGCGAAAAGCGGCATGAGCAAACCAGTAGAGGCAATGGCGTGGGCGTGGAAGGTTTAGAAGCACTTGCGGTGCACGATGCCCGGGCCGGACTCGTCGAACTCCTGCTTCGAGATCCACATCGCCTGGAAGGTGGACAGCGACGCGAGGATGGAGCCGCCGATCCAGACGGAGTACTTCCTCTCGGGAGGAGCGATGATCTTGATCTTGATGGTGGAGGGCGCCAGCGCCGTGATCTCCTTCTGCATCCTGTCCGCGATACCGGGGTACATGGTGGTGCCGCCGGACAGCACCGTGTTGGCGTACAGGTCCTTGCGGATGTCCACGTCGCACTTCATGATGGAGTTGTACACGGTCTCGTGAGTGCCGCAAGACTCCATTCCTACGAATGAAGGCTGGAACATAGCCTCAGGGCAGCGGAACCTCTCGTTACCGATCGTAATCACCTGGCCGTCTGGCAATTCGTAGGATTTCTCGAGAGACGTGGAAGACGCCGCAGTCTGCATTTCCTGCTCGAAGTCCAGCGCCACGTAGCATAATTTTTCCTTAATGTCACGCACGATCTCGCGCTCTGCAGTAGTTGTAAATGAATAGCCTCTCTCTGTGAGAATCTTCATGAGGTAGTCGGTCAAGTCACGGCCGGCGAGATCTAGACGGAGGATGGCATGGGGAAGAGCGAACCCTTCATAGATAGGCACTGTATGAGATACACCATCTCCTGAGTCCAGCACAATACCAGTGGTACGACCGGAGGCATACAGTGAGAGCACGGCCTGGATAGCGACGTACATGGCGGGGCAGTTGAAAGTCTCAAACATGATCTGTGTCATTTTTTCTCTGTTGGCTTTGGGATTAAGTGGCGCCTCCGTCAGCAGAATAGGATGCTCTTCTGGCGCCACTCGCAGCTCGTTGTAAAAGGTGTGGTGCCAGATCTTCTCCATGTCGTCCCAGTTGGTGATGATGCCGTGCTCGATGGGGTATTTCAGGGTGAGGATACCTCTCTTGCTCTGAGCTTCATCGCCTACGTAGGAGTCCTTCTGTCCCATGCCCACCATGACGCCCTGGTGGCGCGGGCGGCCCACGATGGAGGGGAACACGGCGCGCGGCGCGTCGTCGCCCGCGAACCCCGCCTTGCACATGCCGGACCCGTTGTCCACGACCAGCGCGCCCGCATCCTCGTCGCACATGTTGACTGGCGCTGGCTCTCACTTGACTCGACTGTGCTGTCTGTGCTCGGCACTCCTCTGCTTCTGTCGAAGATATAACGAATTCATTAGTTCATTCCAAAAATTCATGCATTTTAAGTCCGAAGCTAAAATGTTTTAAGGTACCACATTATAGCTTTAAGCATATCTTTAAAGATTTTTTAATGAAAGCTATTTTTAAAAGCATTGTCACTTGAGCAGAAAGTTATAAAAATCAGGATTATTGATTTCTGTAGGCAGTATCCAGGTAGCGAAGAGTCACGCCTAACTTAAAACTTTGCAAATGAATCCACACAAGCTGATCTTAATAATCAGACGACACGATAAGCTATCACTGTGCTGGGCACTGGGCTGTGTGTTGGGACAAACAGGGCAGGAGACACTCACGAGGTGCGCGGTGGAGAGTGGCGGCGGCAGTGCGGCGTGCGCGCGCGCAGCCCGCTATATACCTTGCGGCCGCGCCCTACAAGGAGCGCCGCTGCCTGCGGCCCCGCCTCCCCCGCCGCCCGCGCCGCCCGCCGCCGGTCACCAGCCCCGGCCCGAGCGCTGTAAGTGCGCTAGGGCAGGGATGTATTTTAAACCTCAGACCACTGAGATAAGGTCACAAGAGCTATTTCTTTGATCGACAACATAATACTAATGATAGCAGGACGCGCCAGGCTGTCGCCCGACCAAGAAATCAATCAATTATTTATTCAAAAAGTACAAATTAGCTCTCCCCGGATCGTTAAGTATTACCTACCTTTTTTACAGCAAGATTTCAGCCTATACCTTGCCTTGAGAATTCCTATTATCTGAGCCGATACTCGTCCACAGCTAGTCATGATTGGCACCCCCCATAGATCGCCAAATTGACCGGTTTTAGCGACCCTCAGTGTACTCCCACAATCTTTACCTAGTCGTCTGACCACCTTTTGGGGTTCCGTCTGCTCTACGACGGAATTTCCATAAAAATATAAAGCCAAATAGGCAGCTGCTGTGACAGCGGCAGCTCCAGCACCAGGGATGGAATGCTTTCAGAGAGTCGACTCATATCATAACTGAACGATGTGCGTGTGTAAGTCCGTCAGTCTGTCGTAGGCGTTCATATCTGGAACTGTGAAAGGTAGTTACTTCAAGGTTTTCTATAACTATTACCGAATTTGAATAAATTGAGCCAGAAAAAGAGAAAGTAAGAAAAAGTTTTTAAAAATTAAACCTTAAAAACTGAACAGCTAAAATTTTAAACAATATCTAACTATTTAAAGTTAACTAACTAAGTTCTGAAACTGATGTAAGTTAGTAAGCATAAAATAATTTAAACAACTAGGCGCTGAACAAGCATCGATTGCGTAAAGCTTGATGCGCTTCAGCGCACCTTTCTTTTGGATGTATTCATTTTATTTTCTTCTAATTTAAGGTAAATGAGTGTTTTTTTATTTTGTAACTCTGACTCAAATTTACTTGGAATACCAACAACATTGGTTCAAAAACTTTTTTATCAAAAATTAAACCTCCGAAAAAAAACCGAAAAGCATAAAATAATAATCTAATTACTAAGTTCTTAAAGTAATGTAGGGTATACCAAGTAATTTTAAGTCGGCGCGCCACACATGCAAATTATTGATGCATGAATTTGGTTATTTCTTTAAATTTAAGATACCAAATTTAGTGATCTTTGTACAGTGGCGGACTAGGAGGCCGTAACATATTGTCTATGGTTTCGTCAGCCCTAGACTGTATTACCACAGAACAAGAGCTATTTTGCAATAATAAAAAACTGGAAGTGTTACGCCGACCGTGTCCGAGGAATCTGTGGCGCCGACTCAAAATTACTTGGTATAGTAATTAGATTATTATTTTAGGCTTTTCGGTTTTTTTTTCGGCGGTTTAATTTTTTTATAAAAAAGTTTTATTTTTTGCTTTTCAGAAATTTTTTCACACCGCTGATTTGTGATCAGACGCCACGGTTGACAGGGACGACAAGATCGGTCGGTATGGCGATTTGTGGGGGAGGCCTATGTCCAGCAGTGGACTTCGTTCGGCTGATTTAAAATTTCATTTCCAAAGATATTGTAAGTAGGTATCAATAGTTATAATGTTACACGGAAATGCAACCTGTGAGTGGATAAATCGATCCGCCGACCAAAAAGTCACCCCTATATTCCCACCCTTAGGGTGGGAATTTTATTTCCAAATTTTTACGGGACCAACTTCAAGGTATGCCCTGTCGATTAAAAAAAGAATTATCAAAATTGGACTACTCTGTAAAAAGTTTTATGCGTGATCATACATAAAAAAAAAAAAACGTGTCGAATTGAGTACCTCCTCCTTTTTTTTCGTCGGTAAAAAACTTAGTTACCTATTTCAGTTTCAATAGAATAATTTTAAGTACGCTACATTATTTTATGTTTTTCAGTTTTTTCGGCGGTTTAATTTTATTTCTTTAAGAGGCATAGTACAGTTAAAGTAGCGCCACCCACGAAAAATATTAATATCTTCTATGCTAAGGCAAATATCAAAAATGCGAAATAGTATTCCACTAGATAATGCAGCCTAGTATTTTTAGGGCACTGGTTGTATAGCTTTTAGGTTAAAGACCAAAGAAAGCTACTGATTGTTGCTAAAAACGCCCACTTTTTGCAACAATCAGAAGCTTTCTTTGATAATAATCAACTCTGAATGCACCTCTGTCATATGCGAAGAATGGAAGTAGCCTAGTAGCATCAACTAACTTTATATAGACTGCTCCGTAGCTCAGTTGGCAGTGATGTGGACTGAGAAGCGAGTGCACCCGGGTTCGATTCCCGGGCGGAGCGAATATTGATATGATGAATATCGATGTTTGTTTCCGGTCTGGGTGTGATGTTTGTCTCTGTATGTGTTTCGGGCACCCTAGATACAGGTTCTTCCTAGTTAGGGGCTCTGAGTGTGATGTGTTATTATTATATTATTTTTATATGTTATTATTGTAATGTTTCCGTGTTCGATAATTCTGTGGGTCGTGGTATGGACGGACCCTTCACGCGGATCCTATGTTGTGTTCTAGCAGTCACTTCTTTTAAAAATTACGATAAGGGTCTTATTTGTAGCTAGTCTTGTATAATAGTTGACATGGTTTGCCCAAATATAAATAAGTTTCCTAGTGAAGCGGGCAGCGCGGGGCGGGGCGACGCGCGGCGGGGTGGGGCGGGGGGCGCCGCGGCGTCGATGACTGAATTAACTGCACTCATTATATTGGTTATATTTACACTACGTGCAGCTGAGACTACTAGATAAGGCAATGAAACAAAAATATGGAATGAAAAGCAATCAAAACTCAAATTCAGTAACAAAATATATATTTCCATACATTATCTTAGAAGCTAGCGCAAAAAGCAAACAGTCTTCTCCGACGAGTGCAATACTCAAACTTATTCAATAAAAATAAAAAACAATTTGCTGCATCTAGAAGCACTTGCGGTGCACGATGCCAGGTCCTGATTCATCGTATTCTTGCTTCGAGATCCACATCTGCTGGAAGGTGGACAGCGACGCGAGGATGGAGCCGCCGATCCAGACGGAGTACTTCCTCTCGGGGGGAGCGATGATCTTGATCTTGATGGTGGAGGGCGCCAGCGCCGTGATCTCCTTCTGCATCCTGTCCGCGATACCGGGGTACATGGTGGTGCCGCCGGACAGCACCGTGTTGGCGTACAGGTCCTTGCGGATGTCCACGTCGCATTTCATGATGGAGTTGTACACGGTCTCGTGCACTCCACACGACTCCATGCCTACGAATGAGGGCTGGAACATAGCTTCTGGGCAGCGGAATCTTTCGTTACCAATGGTGATCACCTGGCCGTCTGGCAATTCATAAGATTTCTCTAGTGAGCTGCTCGATGCAGCTGTTGCCATCTCCTGCTCGAAGTCGAGTGCCACGTAGCCCAACTTTTCTTTAACATCACGCACGATCTCGCGCTCTGCAGTAGTGGTAAATGAATAGCCTCTCTCTGTGAGAATCTTCATGAGGTAGTCGGTCAAGTCACGGCCGGCGAGATCTAGACGGAGGATCGCATGGGGAAGAGCATAACCTTCATATATAGGCACTGTATGGGAGACACCGTCACCTGAGTCCAGCACGATGCCAGTGGTACGACCCGAGGCGTACAGAGAGAGCACGGCCTGGATAGCGACGTACATGGCGGGGCAGTTGAAGGTTTCAAACATGATTTGGGTCATTTTTTCTCTGTTGGCTTTAGGATTCAGGGGTGCCTCAGTCAAAAGAACCGGATGCTCTTCCGGCGCCACTCGCAGCTCGTTGTAGAAGGTGTGGTGCCAGATCTTCTCCATGTCGTCCCAGTTGGTGATGATGCCGTGCTCGATGGGGTATTTCAGGGTGAGGATACCTCTCTTGCTCTGAGCTTCATCGCCTACGTAGGAGTCCTTCTGCCCCATGCCCACCATGACGCCCTGGTGGCGCGGGCGGCCCACGATGGAGGGGAACACGGCGCGCGGCGCGTCGTCGCCCGCGAACCCCGCCTTGCACATGCCGGACCCGTTGTCCATCACTAGTGCACCTGCGTCTTCGTCGTCACACATTTTTGATTCAGCTAGAAATCTCTGTCCAGATAAATCAGGCAAGTTGTTTGGTAGAGAGCAGTGTTGGAAGTGAGACGAGCGCACTTGGCCCCTGCTATATAGAGCTCGTGGCTCGCCCTACAAGGAGCGATAACACCGCATACCCCTCGCGCCACATCTCTATCTGCGTTCTACGTAGCTATATGCTTGATCATGAACTAATTCGAGCTACGATTGTCGCCTGCTAGGGCTGTGTCCTAATACATGTAACCTTGCCTATCCATTTTTTTTAAACATAAAAAAACATCCCTAGTAAATACAACATGTTTTAAATACAAATAAGAGAGTACTGTCATAAGAATCATGAATAGATTTAGATATCAAAATACACAAAAAGTTAAACACCTTGCTTTCCAAATTTTTCGTAAATACCTAAGTTCTTTAATTAAGAGGCATAGCACAGCTAAAGTAGCGCCACCCGCGAAAAAAGATAATATCTCCTAAACTAAGGCAAATATCAAAAATGTGAAACAGTATTCCACTACAGGATGACTTTGATATCAGCGTTTATTTTTAACAGGGCAGTCCGACTACGATACTGAATCGATAATAAATAGTTTTAAAAAAATCGGCGTTGTCAATAAAATAATAAAAAAATGCCTATTTGTACATCAGTACAGAATAAAAAATCACTTTTGCTACTTTTAAAAATTAAAATATAAAAATTACTAAAAAGTCTAAAAAATATATATAAACAGTGTATTTTATGTTCAACCTAATTCCGTCTCCCTCGTCGGTCGCGCGCGCGTCTCCTGATAGTAACGTGGCTGTGAAAGACGTAGCATGTAACATCGAACGAAAAAGCGCTTTTTTCTTTATTTATCATAACTTTTTCAATGCAAAACAATTTCCTAAAATCTATTTTATTTGTAATCGGTATGTAAAAAAAAATCTACAATAGATAATGCAGCCTATTTTTTTTGGCCACTATTGTATAGCTTTTACGTTAAAAACCAGAGAAAGTTACTGATTGTTGCTAAAAGCGGCCACTTTTGGCAACAATCAGTAGCTTTCTTAGATCTTTAACCTAAAAGTTATACAACACTGCCCTAAAAATACTGTCATTTTTGATATTTGCCTTAGTTTAGAAGATATTTATTGTTTTAGCGGGTGGCGCTACTTTAGCTGTGCTATGCCTGTTAATGTACATAGGTATACGTAATTTTAAGAGCCAGTTTACAGCGATGCTAGCCGCTAGCCGCCATTCGCGAAAGAAACCTTACCGTTACCTATTTAAGCACACCGGCCTAATTTAATAATCTTCGTGGTAAGTTGTTTTTTTTTTAATAAATAAAAGACAGAGTCGTAGGGCCGCCCCGGAGCGCAGCCCTGCGCGGCTCGGGATGAGCTATTATTAGTGACAATGAAAACGTACGCGAGTATTCGCATCGATTCGGCGATCGATCTTTATATGGACATCTCGCGGCGCACGCTCACCGACATACTGACGTGACAATGCCGACCAAAATAGGCATTTAGTTGTCGTGAGGAGCGCGCGTTCGCCATGTTACACTTCTGGTTACCTGGCTTGTTTTCTGCCCAATGTCAATTGACACGTTTTTGCAATTCTCTAAACAAAAAATCAATAGAAAAGCTATTTAGGATTGCTGTTTTATGGTATTAACATTAAATTGCTATACTTAGTACAATTAGTGGCTGCCAAAATAAAAGAATAAGTACGACCCCTGGACCCACGTTTGGGCGAGTTTATGTATACTGACTGTCGTGACAGCCAGCGGGCATAACAACCACTACTGGCCGGAACCAACGACTTTAATATTCTGTTTAAATTTATTTCCTTTCATTATCTTTGAAAGTGAAAAAGGCGACTGACAAAAAAAAAATTGTTTATTTAAGAAACAGTTATAACAATTCGTGTTGAGATTCCTCTTTTAAGTAACAAAAACCTGTGTTAGGGGAAACTGATAGATATAATGTGCAAGTGATGGTTGTATTGTATAGTCAAGTAGCCTCTCATAAAAGTAACCTCTTATATGCTTGCAGAGTCCTCTGATGGTTCTGCTGGGCGCACGCAAATTGATAAAACAAATTATTAACCCTAATAAAAATTAAAAGATAGATAAAGTAAGTGCATGGGATCGCGCTTAGAAGGTTCCGAAAGAAATTAACTAAATTCTACTTAAGATTTGGCTGTATGGACTTTGTTCCCTTGCCTGCCTAGAATGAGCTCATGAAAAAAAAAACTACAATCGGGTAAAATTGGCAAACTTTAGCATAGTTTTTAGTAATTGTTGTTAATCTTCATGAAGTGAAGTGCGGCTACCAATTATTTGGTGCCTGTAAACTCGGTTGGTTTCTCAGTAGAGCTTTGACAAAATTGGTTAAATTGCATTTATCTTAAATTTACGTTTTTTTTTTAGTTTAAATATTATTTATTAGTATATTTTGGACAGCAAAAAAGATTTCGTGCAAAAATTTCATAAAGATTACTTGAGCCGTTTCGGAGATGACAGACAGACAGACAGACGGACAGATGGACGGACGGACGGAATAGTAATATTAATAAGGTCCCGAGATGAGTACCCGGGACCTTATTAATATTAGTAGTAAATAACACGCTCGCTGCGAAGCAAGTTAAGTAACAACGAAACATAATCTAAAAAAAATATGTTATCATACTTACATAGATTATAAAAAAATTATGTATTTAAAATACTATATAAATAAAAATCTTGCTAATCGCTAAAGAACGGCCGGGCAGATTCTGTAGATTTTGGGAAATTAGTAAAAACAACATTTTTAATTTTTCCATATAAAAATTTAAGGCGCGATACGACGTTCGCCGGGACAACTAGTTTAAAATATTTATTAAGAATTGTACTTGGTCATAATCACAATAAAAAGTAAACTTCTAAAGGATAAAAATATTGCATCGCCAATTCATCCTGCTAGATGGCGCTTGATATTCTACATCGCGCCATCGTTGTCTTGCAAGCTCAACGTAAATAGCCCGCATGGGCTGAAGCCCAATCAGCCCCAAGGGCCCCAAGGCCCAAGGCCTACTAACCTAACCCACCCCTAAGATGGGTAGGCTTGTTGGCCTAACGGGAAAGGTTGGTTTTTATAATTTTTGTTTTTTTTTTTTTTGGGAGTGAAGATCCTCAATCAACGCATAGAGAAAAATCAAATAACCTAAACAAAGTGACCTAACAGTACTTTATAACCAAAAAAAGGTAAACACGACCTAACTCAAGTCAACCTAACCTTTTTTTTTTTCAAACCTAACCTAGCCTTTTTTTTTTTTCAAACCTAACCCAGTCTTTTTTTTTTCAAACCTAACCCAGCCTTTTTTTTTCAAACCTAACCTAGCCTTTTTTTTTTTCAATCCTAACCTAAGGTAGGTTAGGTAAGGTAAGGTTACGCCCTGCAGTACCGGGCCGAAGAATAGGACTGAGGTATCCCCTGCCTGTCGTAAAAGGCGACTAAGTGGGGACCCCGGGGTCGTGGGTGTACGAGGCGGGGGCCTCGTGCATTCATTCAACGGCCCCGAGAAGGACGGCGCAACGCGGGTGTCCCGTTTCCGTCGTCGAGCGTTGGGCGAGCAGAGCTATCCACGCTCCAGGGGGACGACCACAATGTCCCCCCGAGAAAAGGCTCCACAGCCGATGCTGGGGTGGGTCGCGGAGAATTATCACTGCCCGCGACCCTCCTGCCAACAGCCGAGAAGGACACCGGCGGGGTTTTAGTGGGTGCGAACCCCACATAACCCTGCGGCTCCCTCCGGGGCTGCAGGGTACTCGTTAGGAGTTTCCCCGCCTTAAAAAAAAGAAAAAAAGGTTAGGTTAGGTTAGGTTAGGTTAGGTTAGGTTAGGTTAGGTTAGGTTAGGTTAGGTTAGGTTAGGTTAGGTTAGGTTAGGTTAGGTTAGGTTAGGTTAGGTTAGGTTAGGTTAGGTTAGGTTAGGTTAGGTTAGGTTAGGTTAGGTTAGGTTAGGTTAGGTTAGGTTAGGTTAGGTTAGGTTAGGTTAGGTTAGGTTAGGTTAGGTTAGGTTAGGTTAGGTTAGGTTAGGTTAGGTTAGGTTAGGTTAGGTTAGGTTAGGTTAGGTTAGGTTAGGTTAGGTTAGGTTAGGTTAGGTTAGGTTAGGTTAGGTTAGGTTAGGTTAGGTTAGGTTAGGTTAGGTTAGGTTAGGTTAGGTTAGGTTAGGTTAGGTTAGGTTAGGTTAGGTTAGGTTAGGTTAGGTTAGGTTAGGTTAGGTTAGGTTAGGTTAGGTTAGGTTAGGTTAGGTTAGGTTAGGTTAGGTTAGGTTAGGTTAGGTTAGGTTAGGTTAGGTTAGGTTAGGTTAGGTTAGGTTAGGTTAGGTTAGGTTAGGTTAGGTTAGGTTAGGTTAGGTTAGGTTAGGTTAGGTTAGGTTAGGTTAGGTTAGGTTAGGTTAGGTTAGGTTAGGTTAGGTTAGGTTAGGTTAGGTTAGGTTAGGTTAGGTTAGGTTAGGTTAGGTTAGGTTAGGTTAGGTTAGGTTAGGTTAGGTTAGGTTAGGTTAGGTTAGGTTAGGTTAGGTTAGGTTAGGTTAGGTTAGGTTAGGTTAGGTTAGGTTAGGTTAGGTTAGGTTAGGTTAGGTTAGGTTAGGTTAGGTTAGGTTAGGTTAGGTTAGGTTAGGTTAGGTTAGGTTAGGTTAGGTTAGGTTAGGTTAGGTTAGGTTAGGTTAGGTTAGGTTAGGTTAGGTTAGGTTAGGTTAGGTTAGGTTAGGTTAGGTTAGGTTAGGTTAGGTTAGGTTAGGTTAGGTTAGGTTAGGTTAGGTTAGGTTAGGTTAGGTTAGGTTAGGTTAGGTTAGGTTAGGTTAGGTTAGGTTAGGTTAGGTTAGGTTAGGTTAGGTTAGGTTAGGTTAGGTTAGGTTAGGTTAGGTTAGGTTAGGTTAGGTTAGGTTAGGTTAGGTTAGGTTAGGTTAGGTTAGGTTAGGTTAGGTTAGGTTAGGTTAGGTTAGGTTAGGTTAGGTTAGGTTAGGTTAGGTTAGGTTAGGTTAGGTTAGGTTAGGTTAGGTTAGGTTAGGTTAGGTTAGGTTAGGTTAGGTTAGGTTAGGTTAGGTTAGGTTAGGTTAGGTTAGGTTAGGTTAGGTTAGGTTAGGTTAGGTTAGGTTAGGTTAGGTTAGGTTAGGTTAGGTTAGGTTAGGTTAGGTTAGGTTAGGTTAGGTTAGGTTAGGTTAGGTTAGGTTAGGTTAGGTTAGGTTAGGTTAGGTTAGGTTAGGTTAGGTTAGGTTAGGTTAGGTTAGGTTAGGTTAGGTTAGGTTAGGTTAGGTTAGGTTAGGTTAGGTTAGGTTAGGTTAGGTTAGGTTAGGTTAGGTTAGGTTAGGTTAGGTTAGGTTAGGTTAGGTTAGGTTAGGTTAGGTTAGGTTAGGTTAGGTTAGGTTAGGTTAGGTTAGGTTAGGTTAGGTTAGGTTAGGTTAGGTTAGGTTAGGTTAGGTTAGGTTAGGTTAGGTTAGGTTAGGTTAGGTTAGGTTAGGTTAGGTTAGGTTAGGTTAGGTTAGGTTAGGTTAGGTTAGGTTAGGTTAGGTTAGGTTAGGTTAGGTTAGGTTAGGTTAGGTTAGGTTAGGTTAGGTTAGGTTAGGTTAGGTTAGGTTAGGTTAGGTTAGGTTAGGTTAGGTTAGGTTAGGTTAGGTTAGGTTAGGTTAGGTTAGGTTAGGTTAGGTTAGGTTAGGTTAGGTTAGGTTAGGTTAGGTTAGGTTAGGTTAGGTTAGGTTAGGTTAGGTTAGGTTAGGTTAGGTTAGGTTAGGTTAGGTTAGGTTAGGTTAGGTTAGGTTAGGTTAGGTTAGGTTAGGTTAGGTTAGGTTAGGTTAGGTTAGGTTAGGTTAGGTTAGGTTAGGTTAGGTTAGGTTAGGTTAGGTTAGGTTAGGTTAGGTTAGGTTAGGTTAGGTTAGGTTAGGTTAGGTTAGGTTAGGTTAGGTTAGGTTAGGTTAGGTTAGGTTAGGTTAGGTTAGGTTAGGTTAGGTTAGGTTAGGTTAGGTTAGGTTAGGTTAGGTTAGGTTAGGTTAGGTTAGGTTAGGTTAGGTTAGGTTAGGTTAGGTTAGGTTAGGTTAGGTTAGGTTAGGTTAGGTTAGGTTAGGTTAGGTTAGGTTAGGTTAGGTTAGGTTAGGTTAGGTTAGGTTAGGTTAGGTTAGGTTAGGTTAGGTTAGGTTAGGTTAGGTTAGGTTAGGTTAGGTTAGGTTAGGTTAGGTTAGGTTAGGTTAGGTTAGGTTAGGTTAGGTTAGGTTAGGTTAGGTTAGGTTAGGTTAGGTTAGGTTAGGTTAGGTTAGGTTAGGTTAGGTTAGGTTAGGTTAGGTTAGGTTAGGTTAGGTTAGGTTAGGTTAGGTTAGGTTAGGTTAGGTTAGGTTAGGTTAGGTTAGGTTAGGTTAGGTTAGGTTAGGTTAGGTTAGGTTAGGTTAGGTTAGGTTAGGTTAGGTTAGGTTAGGTTAGGTTAGGTTAGGTTAGGTTAGGTTAGGTTAGGTTAGGTTAGGTTAGGTTAGGTTAGGTTAGGTTAGGTTAGGTTAGGTTAGGTTAGGTTAGGTTAGGTTAGGTTAGGTTAGGTTAGGTTAGGTTAGGTTAGGTTAGGTTAGGTTAGGTTAGGTTAGGTTAGGTTAGGTTAGGTTAGGTTAGGTTAGGTTAGGTTAGGTTAGGTTAGGTTAGGTTAGGTTAGGTTAGGTTAGGTTAGGTTAGGTTAGGTTAGGTTAGGTTAGGTTAGGTTAGGTTAGGTTAGGTTAGGTTAGGTTAGGTTAGGTTAGGTTAGGTTAGGTTAGGTTAGGTTAGGTTAGGTTAGGTTAGGTTAGGTTAGGTTAGGTTAGGTTAGGTTAGGTTAGGTTAGGTTAGGTTAGGTTAGGTTAGGTTAGGTTAGGTTAGGTTAGGTTAGGTTAGGTTAGGTTAGGTTAGGTTAGGTTAGGTTAGGTTAGGTTAGGTTAGGTTAGGTTAGGTTAGGTTAGGTTAGGTTAGGTTAGGTTAGGTTAGGTTAGGTTAGGTTAGGTTAGGTTAGGTTAGGTTAGGTTAGGTTAGGTTAGGTTAGGTTAGGTTAGGTTAGGTTAGGTTAGGTTAGGTTAGGTTAGGTTAGGTTAGGTTAGGTTAGGTTAGGTTAGGTTAGGTTAGGTTAGGTTAGGTTAGGTTAGGTTAGGTTAGGTTAGGTTAGGTTAGGTTAGGTTAGGTTAGGTTAGGTTAGGTTAGGTTAGGTTAGGTTAGGTTAGGTTAGGTTAGGTTAGGTTAGGTTAGGTTAGGTTAGGTTAGGTTAGGTTAGGTTAGGTTAGGTTAGGTTAGGTTAGGTTAGGTTAGGTTAGGTTAGGTTAGGTTAGGTTAGGTTAGGTTAGGTTAGGTTAGGTTAGGTTAGGTTAGGTTAGGTTAGGTTAGGTTAGGTTAGGTTAGGTTAGGTTAGGTTAGGTTAGGTTAGGTTAGGTTAGGTTAGGTTAGGTTAGGTTAGGTTAGGTTAGGTTAGGTTAGGTTAGGTTAGGTTAGGTTAGGTTAGGTTAGGTTAGGTTAGGTTAGGTTAGGTTAGGTTAGGTTAGGTTAGGTTAGGTTAGGTTAGGTTAGGTTAGGTTAGGTTAGGTTAGGTTAGGTTAGGTTAGGTTAGGTTAGGTTAGGTTAGGTTAGGTTAGGTTAGGTTAGGTTAGGTTAGGTTAGGTTAGGTTAGGTTAGGTTAGGTTAGGTTAGGTTAGGTTAGGTTAGGTTAGGTTAGGTTAGGTTAGGTTAGGTTAGGTTAGGTTAGGTTAGGTTAGGTTAGGTTAGGTTAGGTTAGGTTAGGTTAGGTTAGGTTAGGTTAGGTTAGGTTAGGTTAGGTTAGGTTAGGTTAGGTTAGGTTAGGTTAGGTTAGGTTAGGTTAGGTTAGGTTAGGTTAGGTTAGGTTAGGTTAGGTTAGGTTAGGTTAGGTTAGGTTAGGTTAGGTTAGGTTAGGTTAGGTTAGGTTAGGTTAGGTTAGGTTAGGTTAGGTTAGGTTAGGTTAGGTTAGGTTAGGTTAGGTTAGGTTAGGTTAGGTTAGGTTAGGTTAGGTTAGGTTAGGTTAGGTTAGGTTAGGTTAGGTTAGGTTAGGTTAGGTTAGGTTAGGTTAGGTTAGGTTAGGTTAGGTTAGGTTAGGTTAGGTTAGGTTAGGTTAGGTTAGGTTAGGTTAGGTTAGGTTAGGTTAGGTTAGGTTAGGTTAGGTTAGGTTAGGTTAGGTTAGGTTAGGTTAGGTTAGGTTAGG
Organism: Euspilapteryx auroguttella; assembly: GCA_951802225.1. NCBI lineage: Eukaryota > Metazoa > Arthropoda > Insecta > Lepidoptera > Gracillariidae > Euspilapteryx > Euspilapteryx auroguttella. Next base: position 11,104,732 of record OX637654.1, read on the forward strand.
TTAGGTTAGGTTAGGTTAGGTTAGGTTAGGTTAGGTTAGGTTAGGTTAGGTTAGGTTAGGTTAGGTTAGGTTAGGTTAGGTTAGGTTAGGTTAGGTTAGGTTAGGTTAGGTTAGGTTAGGTTAGGTTAGGTTAGGTTAGGTTAGGTTAGGTTAGGTTAGGTTAGGTTAGGTTAGGTTAGGTTAGGTTAGGTTAGGTTAGGTTAGGTTAGGTTAGGTTAGGTTAGGTTAGGTTAGGTTAGGTTAGGTTAGGTTAGGTTAGGTTAGGTTAGGTTAGGTTAGGTTAGGTTAGGTTAGGTTAGGTTAGGTTAGGTTAGGTTAGGTTAGGTTAGGTTAGGTTAGGTTAGGTTAGGTTAGGTTAGGTTAGGTTAGGTTAGGTTAGGTTAGGTTAGGTTAGGTTAGGTTAGGTTAGGTTAGGTTAGGTTAGGTTAGGTTAGGTTAGGTTAGGTTAGGTTAGGTTAGGTTAGGTTAGGTTAGGTTAGGTTAGGTTAGGTTAGGTTAGGTTAGGTTAGGTTAGGTTAGGTTAGGTTAGGTTAGGTTAGGTTAGGTTAGGTTAGGTTAGGTTAGGTTAGGTTAGGTTAGGTTAGGTTAGGTTAGGTTAGGTTAGGTTAGGTTAGGTTAGGTTAGGTTAGGTTAGGTTAGGTTAGGTTAGGTTAGGTTAGGTTAGGTTAGGTTAGGTTAGGTTAGGTTAGGTTAGGTTAGGTTAGGTTAGGTTAGGTTAGGTTAGGTTAGGTTAGGTTAGGTTAGGTTAGGTTAGGTTAGGTTAGGTTAGGTTAGGTTAGGTTAGGTTAGGTTAGGTTAGGTTAGGTTAGGTTAGGTTAGGTTAGGTTAGGTTAGGTTAGGTTAGGTTAGGTTAGGTTAGGTTAGGTTAGGTTAGGTTAGGTTAGGTTAGGTTAGGTTAGGTTAGGTTAGGTTAGGTTAGGTTAGGTTAGGTTAGGTTAGGTTAGGTTAGGTTAGGTTAGGTTAGGTTAGGTTAGGTTAGGTTAGGTTAGGTTAGGTTAGGTTAGGTTAGGTTAGGTTAGGTTAGGTTAGGTTAGGTTAGGTTAGGTTAGGTTAGGTTAGGTTAGGTTAGGTTAGGTTAGGTTAGGTTAGGTTAGGTTAGGTTAGGTTAGGTTAGGTTAGGTTAGGTTAGGTTAGGTTAGGTTAGGTTAGGTTAGGTTAGGTTAGGTTAGGTTAGGTTAGGTTAGGTTAGGTTAGGTTAGGTTAGGTTAGGTTAGGTTAGGTTAGGTTAGGTTAGGTTAGGTTAGGTTAGGTTAGGTTAGGTTAGGTTAGGTTAGGTTAGGTTAGGTTAGGTTAGGTTAGGTTAGGTTAGGTTAGGTTAGGTTAGGTTAGGTTAGGTTAGGTTAGGTTAGGTTAGGTTAGGTTAGGTTAGGTTAGGTTAGGTTAGGTTAGGTTAGGTTAGGTTAGGTTAGGTTAGGTTAGGTTAGGTTAGGTTAGGTTAGGTTAGGTTAGGTTAGGTTAGGTTAGGTTAGGTTAGGTTAGGTTAGGTTAGGTTAGGTTAGGTTAGGTTAGGTTAGGTTAGGTTAGGTTAGGTTAGGTTAGGTTAGGTTAGGTTAGGTTAGGTTAGGTTAGGTTAGGTTAGGTTAGGTTAGGTTAGGTTAGGTTAGGTTAGGTTAGGTTAGGTTAGGTTAGGTTAGGTTAGGTTAGGTTAGGTTAGGTTAGGTTAGGTTAGGTTAGGTTAGGTTAGGTTAGGTTAGGTTAGGTTAGGTTAGGTTAGGTTAGGTTAGGTTAGGTTAGGTTAGGTTAGGTTAGGTTAGGTTAGGTTAGGTTAGGTTAGGTTAGGTTAGGTTAGGTTAGGTTAGGTTAGGTTAGGTTAGGTTAGGTTAGGTTAGGTTAGGTTAGGTTAGGTTAGGTTAGGTTAGGTTAGGTTAGGTTAGGTTAGGTTAGGTTAGGTTAGGTTAGGTTAGGTTAGGTTAGGTTAGGTTAGGTTAGGTTAGGTTAGGTTAGGTTAGGTTAGGTTAGGTTAGGTTAGGTTAGGTTAGGTTAGGTTAGGTTAGGTTAGGTTAGGTTAGGTTAGGTTAGGTTAGGTTAGGTTAGGTTAGGTTAGGTTAGGTTAGGTTAGGTTAGGTTAGGTTAGGTTAGGTTAGGTTAGGTTAGGTTAGGTTAGGTTAGGTTAGGTTAGGTTAGGTTAGGTTAGGTTAGGTTAGGTTAGGTTAGGTTAGGTTAGGTTAGGTTAGGTTAGGTTAGGTTAGGTTAGGTTAGGTTAGGTTAGGTTAGGTTAGGTTAGGTTAGGTTAGGTTAGGTTAGGTTAGGTTAGGTTAGGTTAGGTTAGGTTAGGTTAGGTTAGGTTAGGTTAGGTTAGGTTAGGTTAGGTTAGGTTAGGTTAGGTTAGGTTAGGTTAGGTTAGGTTAGGTTAGGTTAGGTTAGGTTAGGTTAGGTTAGGTTAGGTTAGGTTAGGTTAGGTTAGGTTAGGTTAGGTTAGGTTAGGTTAGGTTAGGTTAGGTTAGGTTAGGTTAGGTTAGGTTAGGTTAGGTTAGGTTAGGTTAGGTTAGGTTAGGTTAGGTTAGGTTAGGTTAGGTTAGGTTAGGTTAGGTTAGGTTAGGTTAGGTTAGGTTAGGTTAGGTTAGGTTAGGTTAGGTTAGGTTAGGTTAGGTTAGGTTAGGTTAGGTTAGGTTAGGTTAGGTTAGGTTAGGTTAGGTTAGGTTAGGTTAGGTTAGGTTAGGTTAGGTTAGGTTAGGTTAGGTTAGGTTAGGTTAGGTTAGGTTAGGTTAGGTTAGGTTAGGTTAGGTTAGGTTAGGTTAGGTTAGGTTAGGTTAGGTTAGGTTAGGTTAGGTTAGGTTAGGTTAGGTTAGGTTAGGTTAGGTTAGGTTAGGTTAGGTTAGGTTAGGTTAGGTTAGGTTAGGTTAGGTTAGGTTAGGTTAGGTTAGGTTAGGTTAGGTTAGGTTAGGTTAGGTTAGGTTAGGTTAGGTTAGGTTAGGTTAGGTTAGGTTAGGTTAGGTTAGGTTAGGTTAGGTTAGGTTAGGTTAGGTTAGGTTAGGTTAGGTTAGGTTAGGTTAGGTTAGGTTAGGTTAGGTTAGGTTAGGTTAGGTTAGGTTAGGTTAGGTTAGGTTAGGTTAGGTTAGGTTAGGTTAGGTTAGGTTAGGTTAGGTTAGGTTAGGTTAGGTTAGGTTAGGTTAGGTTAGGTTAGGTTAGGTTAGGTTAGGTTAGGTTAGGTTAGGTTAGGTTAGGTTAGGTTAGGTTAGGTTAGGTTAGGTTAGGTTAGGTTAGGTTAGGTTAGGTTAGGTTAGGTTAGGTTAGGTTAGGTTAGGTTAGGTTAGGTTAGGTTAGGTTAGGTTAGGTTAGGTTAGGTTAGGTTAGGTTAGGTTAGGTTAGGTTAGGTTAGGTTAGGTTAGGTTAGGTTAGGTTAGGTTAGGTTAGGTTAGGTTAGGTTAGGTTAGGTTAGGTTAGGTTAGGTTAGGTTAGGTTAGGTTAGGTTAGGTTAGGTTAGGTTAGGTTAGGTTAGGTTAGGTTAGGTTAGGTTAGGTTAGGTTAGGTTAGGTTAGGTTAGGTTAGGTTAGGTTAGGTTAGGTTAGGTTAGGTTAGGTTCGGTTAGGTTAGGTTAGGTTAGGTTAGGTTAGGTTAGGTTAGGTTAGGTTAGGTTAGGTTAGGTTAGGTTAGGTTAGGTTAGGTTAGGTTAGGTTAGGTTAGGTTAGGTTAGGTTAGGTTAGGTTAGGTTAGGTTAGGTTAGGTTAGGTTAGGTTAGGTTAGGTTAGGTTAGGTTAGGTTAGGTTAGGTTAGGTTAGGTTAGGTTAGGTTAGGTTAGGTTAGGTTAGGTTAGGTTAGGTTAGGTTAGGTTAGGTTAGGTTAGGTTAGGTTAGGTTAGGTTAGGTTAGGTTAGGTTAGGTTAGGTTAGGTTAGGTTAGGTTAGGTTAGGTTAGGTTAGGTTAGGTTAGGTTAGGTTAGGTTAGGTTAGGTTAGGTTAGGTTAGGTTAGGTTAGGTTAGGTTAGGTTAGGTTAGGTTAGGTTAGG
>OX637655.1:3088747-3375058 GCA_951802225.1 Euspilapteryx auroguttella
AAAACACTGCAAATACAAATATTTATAAATTTTCCATACCAATAACCGATAATACCAGTTAAACTGCAGAATAATATTTTCTATAACTCTCTACATTCCAACTTTTCCGAACAAACGGAATCATTGTACCATTTGTCTTGTAGGTTTATTGCTTATTGAGTTATCGGTATATTCACGAGGATTATATAAGCAATCATTTATTCCTACATTTTTTTATCATTATATATCAACTTTAGTAGTAGTATTCATATACACATCAAACTTTTTTTTTAATTTTCATTTTTATAGAAAATATATATATACATATATTATTATTTTTTTACTCAATCGATGAGAGTCAAGACTTGATTGAGCATCCTTTATTAAGTATATGTAAAATAAATAAATAAATAAAGCGTTGAACTTAATCAAACCTCTTCTTTAAATTACAAGGCAAACTTACATTTGTGCCAAAAAACAAGCACCTCCGCCTGAACAATTTATATATATACATTGTTTTGAATAAAATAGTAATTCAAATTGTAAAGAACCAATTGTCATATTTCAGCTCGAACCATAAATGGATTCTCCATGTGTTCAGAGACCATGAACTATTAATCCATTAAAAATCTAAACCAAATTGTTACTTACCTCACTTCGTAACTATTTACTTGACTCACTTAGTAATTATCATCCAGCAACCAATTCAACAAGGATCAAACATTACTTTCATAGAACATTACTTTTACAGAAAAACCAAGTTGCCATTTTAATTTCTTTTGGGTATTATTTAACTACGAAATTCAATCTTTAATTTATTTTTCTTCAATCAGTTATTCATTTTAAGTTATTATTATTTTTATTTTATGTGATCTATTGTTATACTCAACTCAACTCAACAAGCAGTAAATGCTAAAACTTCGTTCAATTATCATTGCTTTATCTCTTGAAAGAAAACCTTGTCCCATCTCCATGTATACTACTAATTTACAAACAACTCGCTATCAACGTTTGCTAGCAACATTAGAATTGCTGAAACAAATCTCATTAGTCTTCATTATTCTGTGCCACAGATAATGCACCTCTTAGGGACGCAATGATATCTCATAAAACCAATAATATCAAATTATCAAAGCTAAATATGTTTAAGTCACACTGGTATTAAGTATATTATCGATATAATTTTATCAAAAATGATAATATTTTCCAAGAGTTTTCATTGTTTAATGATCAAAATAAAATAGAAAACTTTATTTTCTTTACTGCAACATGTTTTTTTTTTTTTTACTATTATTATTTACTTATATTAAATACTTACATTAATTTTATTTTAAAATAAAATTATTAATTTAGGGCACCCCCTACTTAATAATAACACAGCCTTGCATTTAATCCCTACAAGGAGCGATAGGGTCGATAATATCATATTGAAGCTGAATTATCAATATTTATATAGATATCTAATCACAGATACCATTGAATATCATTATTTGCATCAATATTAGAACCAACTTGCAAACCAAGAAACGCCCCTCTTGTCACCCATCAGGCCTGACCTTACTTAGACAACTTTCGACTTCATAACTCCAATTTGTATTTAAAAATAAATAATAAACACTATCGCCCTTTAAAACGTTAAACCATGCAGAATCCACAACATTATTCATCACTTCCGTCGGGAATCGAAGCCAGTGCTCCCGAGTCACAGTACCTAGCATCACTGCCACGTGAACCTCGAAGTTACATCATTATTATTATTAATAATATTTTTTTATTATTATCCTAATGTGAGGATAAGGACATTTTTTGAATTAGTTATAACTTCAATTATATTTTAAACTTGACCTTGACATGAAGCTGTACATCCTAAATCTTATACTTTAGGTACTTTAAGTAAATTGTGAACTTTCCTGTTTACTAAGCATAATACACATTTTATAGTTTCCGACTGTACCTCCTAAGAATCAAGAAATTTTTAGAAATTCTCCTTGATTAGCATATAACTAGTTTGTACAGTCATAATATTCTTTACCTCTGCTCGTTATTGCTGCTTGGGTTGCCTAAAAGAAATCGCTTTTAGCGATAAGGCCGCCCATTGCCCTTTGTAATATCAAAATTTTACAATATGTATTATTTTATGTTATTAATTCTGTGTTTATTATGGCAATAAAGCGTTTTTATGTTATGTTTATGTTATTGAAATGTTAATAATTTTGAATATACACACAAAGCATTTCTAACTATAGGATTCGCCATCATTTTATTATAAGTCAAGATATTAAATTACAGACAAACAATATTATTGTGCATGTCACTATTTAGTTAAAATAATGTTTATATTTCATTTTAAACCTGGATAACTTTATATATATAACACTGTGTTGTATAGTAAGAGAAAACATGTTTTTTTTTTTTATTTTGTTATTGTGTTTTTGTCTAACAGTAACATTTCTGCTTCACAATAAATTAATTTACTAAAATAACAAAAAAAATGTAAGTAATGTAAGTTTAAATTTGAACAAAACTTACAACTGATTCATTAAGCTGTATAGTACCTTACAGTATTATCTTCCACTGCCAACCCATTATTTTTGCTATCCATATAATTTTTAAGAAATAAAGTCTTAATTCTTATTAATTTGTTGCCAATTTAAATACATGCCTAATTGAAATTGACATCGTTTAGCAACAACAGTGCTTGGCTCGCACTTCCCAATATTAATATCTATTTTAAATACTTAATTTTTCATACTATGCACAGCTTTGTATATACATATTGCTTAATAATTATAGTATGGAGGATACATAGATTATCAGTATCATTTAGTTTGTAGTAGTGACATTTATTTTCTGCAGAGTACTAAATCAATGAAATATCTCTTGATATTTTAATTTTTGTAATTAAGTTTAAGCACCATTGTGCGCAATTTCCATCATGCCCCTCACGCCTAGTGGACTCTTTGCATTGTTATTTTAGGATTCATTGTACTTCATATTTGACAATTTTATTTGCTAAGCATGTTTTAAATTAATATATTATAATATAACTAAGATAATTGACTTTCTCGCTAGATAAGCAGTTTTGCATAGAGTTTAGATAACTTCTTTTCCCACTTTTATTGGTTTTCTTTAGAAATATCTTAGCCACAAAGCATCAATTTAGTACAGTTACTGCCAATATTTCAAGGACGCGAGCTGCTTATGCTCTCGTGCAACACATAAAATTCCTAGATTAGCACAATGTACCTAAACAATTACTTTTTAGGTTATTTTGCCGATAAGAAAAAACTCTTTCTTGCGTTTATACTGTAAAAACTTACTGTTTTAGTTACAATACAACTCTGAACGAAACCGATTTTATTATTCTTATGTCTTTTTTTTAGGTATGATTGAGTACCTACGATAGGTACACAAAATTTTCACTCACCTGTTTCTCGTCGGATGGTTTACCTTGGCATTAGGCTACGTAGATAATCCCACTTCTGAAATGTTATATCTGTCATCAAAACCACTAAATTTCCTTTTATAACAACTGTTTATTGGTTATTTTCCGTATTTTCTTATTAAAAAATCTTAATTATATTTCCCCAAAAACCATTTTTCTTCCACTCCCTCCATTTCTCTGCCTCTTGATTGATTGCCTTCCATCAATCAATCAATATCCTGTCACTCGTCTACAAGTACTCACTGATTCTCGAACAGTCTCAATCATTTTTAGAGCACAGATAATAAAAGTTTAGTATAAAACAAAATGTAACTATTCCTAAAGTATGCCGTCGCTAACACTATTTTTTTATTATGGTACGCGCGTACCATAAACTTACCTATACTTATGGCCCATCCCTAGCTCGAAGCTTTAGAGGGCATAACATGAAATATTTTTTTTAACCAGACACCCTGATAATTAATGTAAACCATCCATAGAAATAATAATATCACTTCTGTAGGCAGAAAATAATGTTCATTTATTATTCAGTGTTAGTTCTGGCATTGTTCCTAAGCGCAGGAGTCGATAGTGCGTCATTATGCCTCCGAACTGACAAATACCCGCTCGTTAATTGGCAGGAATAGAGCGCACGCGCCTGCCCAGCGCGCAGCGCGCCGCGAGCGCCTCTTTTATGTCCACGTTGTAAATTATGCGCTTTACGACTGCGCAAAGTTATCAATAATCGCTGCATTGAAAGTTATTTTAATGGAAGAATGGTACACACCGATAATCCGGAAGACTATCGGACTGGAATATCGGCTCTCGGGACCGCCTCTAATATACTGGTTGAATTTATAACAGTGGTCGCCAGTTCACAGTGACGTAATGCAAACTTAAGAGCTAAATTAATTTTATCGCACGATCGCATAAACCTTCCAAAATAACCGTTCACATCGTTCCCATCATAAGCCGGAACTAGAATCACACATTAGATTTAATTTTATACGTATTTAATAACAAGTGAGATGCTCTATTGTGCGCGCCATGACCATGAGAAAAATCATAGCCCAGCTTTTTGTTTGGCGATAAAGAGGTGCCGACACAATCCAGAGCGAGATTGATGCACGCATGATCCTATCTACAATCAATTAATAATTCTGTTATATCCGAGCATTCGCTCTGTACGCTCACCTACTGATTTGATTTAATTCCCAGAGAGAGGCCGTCGTCCGTGCGTGCCGTGCCGTGTGTCGCGTCATCATATTTCATATTTGAAATTGATTCTATACGCGTAAATGTAAATGAAAATTGAATGAGCGCTGTGTGAATGGACAATCTTCATAAAGCGACACCAATAGCCGCGGGAGGGTTGCTCGCCGCCAACAATGACCGCCACGTGTAAACCCAGATCTCACTCGCGCGATTAACAAAAAAACTTCAAGAAAAAACTACATGTCATGCATCTATGTACGTGTGCTAGTCGATTTCTCAGCGACCGTCATGGGAATAGAGCGACGAATTGACTTCGGAAAGCAATTAAAATTGGAGCCCACGAAAACGAACGCGACCAAAAAATGCGTTCGACACATGAAATTGTCGGAGGCTTCGTGCGCCGAGAACGAATCGTTTATTTATTTGTTCGGAGGCAGGGTACACTGCCGCGGGCGGGGCGACAATGCGTGTCGCGACAAATGGAGATGGAATAGACGGACATCCATTCAGACTACACACCACGCGCGATAACGAACACGACTATGGCACAAATCGTGTTTTTGAGACACTTTGTTTCAAAGCTTTCTATGAAGAAAATATCTTGAAAACAGAATATAATAAAGATTATAGTGCCACATTTCTATAATATAAGACGTGAACGAAAAATAAGTTAACGAATATCGCACGAACAGAATGACATAAAGGATCTTAATTTTTTATCGGCGGAAACAGAACAAAACGATCAAGATTATAAAGTTTACGTTTGTCCGACGCCTGACCACAATTTCTTGTTCTGACCACATGCATGGGCCTGTAATCGCTCGCGACGTGACTTCCGAAACAGTGGCCGAAATTCAATTGAACCCTTCAATCCGAGTCCTTTTCAGCTTCGTGATTACAAGTTCTTTGTTTATTTATTTTTTATTCTGATTTGACGAATGTCCTTCTCTTTTAGGATTCCGTTAGCGTCATGTCACCGCACTGTATCTCGAAAATCAAATACTTTGAGGTTTTTTCCAATATTTAGACACTATACCTATGGTTCAGTACCTCTGAAAGAAGCATTTTGTTAAGTATAATAAAATTTACTAAAAAATATACTTAAATCAAAGACTAAATTGAACAAAACATAAATTTACATTTAAGTTTTGTTGATATTTCTAACTGTGTTTTATTACTCTTTGCGGGTAGCATACAAATTGTCAATAATACATAAAATAAAATCAAGTCAACAAAGTTGACCAAGTCTATTAGACCGATTGCACCCTAGTTTATACTAGATTTATTTTTAAGATATTTTGCAAAAAAAAAACCTATAACGTATACATTACCATATAAATTTTATACACACAAATTGTTTGCGGCAAGCGCTCTCAATTTGACTAATCACGCACGTAACTTATTGAGATATTTGGATTAAATTAAAGCACACACAGTTCTGTGAAGGCGGCTCATGTCATTTGAAATAATTCTTAGTAATTTCATTACAAATCACAGAACATGTCGTTAACGTGCGTGAGTCATGTGTGCAGCACACTGGGCCCGCGTGGCGCAACTACCTTATTGGTAATTTGTGACGCTTTAATGCATGCCAATTAGCAAGGAAACGCACTTAACTGCAAACACATTTTGCGAAATGCAACTAATTATTTTTGTGTTTTATTGCTGGTATGTTAAATTAACTTCGGACACTTTATGTTAACAACTTTTGTTAATGGAACGTTGTTTCATGGTATGTATTGTATAAAATGGTTGTTGATTATATATAGTATAAGTGTAAGATTTAAAACGACTCGATACCGTCTGTTAAAGCTTTATTAATTTAACAAGCGTTTTGTCGTTATTCTTACTCCTTTAACCTATATGTTAAAAGAATATGCAAACAATACTAGAATAGCAGCTTCTGAGCATTAAGTTTTCAATAGGTGTTTAGTAACAATAATACGTTACACGTCTGTTAATCAATCACGACCACATCGCAGTATTACGGATGATGAAAGGTTTGTGATAAATTGTGACTCTCAACTTTCAACTATCAAAGTTCGTCAAGCCAGTATGTATCAAGCTGCAATAATAAAGGCACACAATGGCTCCGGGCGTCGGAAGCAAATCACTTTTGCGGCTCGCCACACGCGTATACAACAATTTAATGCAGTTCCTATTATATTTTCACACTCTGGCTACTCTCTTGATAGATGAACTGTTTGCTTATTCGTAAAAAATATTAAAAACAGTAAATTAACTAAGTAGGTAGGTACTTGCTTACCTATTAATAAGTTTTCAAGCATTGATTGTAATTTTTTGTTATCACTACACGATATGATTTCCAGTTTTGTTATTTATATAAATGTTACTATCGTAATAACATACTTATTTAAACGAAAAAGGTTATTTATGAACCTATGCAACATAGTGTATTTTTCTCAGATAAAACAATGGAATCTAACGTGCGACTGATAGACAGCAATCGGATTAGAGGTTGGTCTAGGGATGAATTGAGGAAAGAAATCTAAAAATTCTGATTGGAAGTGGAACGTAGAAGGACGTAATATTGAGGGCATACTTAAATCTTTACCGCCTTTTTCATAATAAAGATACAGTACATTTTAAGTAGCGTTACTGGAGGTCTACTTCTCTGGTTTGTTGTATGGTAAATACGTGACATCCAGTCTAAATTGACATACGTCAAATAACTAAAATGCTCTTTAACTTTTTATGAATAAGAGGGATTGTATTTATTTCTGTAAGTGTTACTGTCACTTATGTGTTTTGCAGTAGGGGTGTAGTTCATTTCACTCTCTTTGCATCCAACTACCGCCGCTTTGTATTATAATGTGCCAGTGAAAGCTGTGAGTTACAATAATCGTTCGACAATCGATTTTTATTTACTCGTATCGTTCCTTCGTACCAACAAATCGATTCGCGCGTACCACCGCAATCGATTCAATATCTCATTTCACATGATTATAAATATGTTGTGGGTGTAATCATAAACGGATGTGAGGAATTATGGAAATGCCGGCTTGACCGCAAAGTGTCGGTAGGGAAGGGTTCTAAAAACAAAGGATTTAACAAAAGTTAAACCTAAATATGTTTATTTCAATAAAAACTAGCCACAATAAAGGAAGTGAAAATCTTAGAAATTTCAAAAATATATCTTAATATAATTTGATTTATTAATTGTAATAAAGAGCTAGAATTAGGCTTATTAGTTCAAGAGAGCTAACATGGTCCATAGGTATACTTACTAATACATTTTATAAATTACCAGAAAGTAAAGTATCGAAAGTAACTCTGTCTGTCTTTCACACTAAAAACTAATGAACCGGTTAAAATTAAATTTGGTACACAGATAGTCTAGCTAAAACCTGAGAAAGAACATACGCTATTTTTTTCCTTAAAATCACACGGAAACGAAAAATTGGGATAGAAATTTGCTGTTTTAAGGAAATTTGCTCGTATTACCTTGTTCTTTGTCTGGTGTAAAGTAAAAATTACTAAACAGCAGATGAGATAATAAACGACGTGTGTTCCGAAAATTGACATCTATTTTCTCTGAATCAAAATATAACTTTAAATTGTATCTCACAAAGCGCAATGACGAGCACGCAAATCAAGCCAAATCAAGAAATCCTATCTATCTAATACCGGGCATTAAATCGCCATCATGCCTTCGTATTTTGTGCGCATAGACAATGAGCTATTTTTTTAAGAACACTCAAAAACAATAGAAAGTAAAGTGCGCTCACACGACGGACATGGGAAGCTCAACGAAAATACATTTCAATAGGTTAAAGCCTAAATTGAACTCGATCTTACGAAATTAACACGTTACTACTGTAATTTACTTGTAAAAGTATTCCCAGGTAATTATTGTATGAATGTGTGATTCACCTAATGTGTTCTTGTTACGTTAGCTCGTTAATAACACTCGGCGTTATTCAAAATTTTAATTATGAACAAGTTTTCTAATTAATGCTCGTTGTCTGCTGTTACTTGTAACGGGTGCACTTGTTTGGAATCTAATCCATACATTGTAGTAAAATAAGAATAACTATAGGTACTTCATAAAAAACGATCTCACTTTAAACTAAATCTTCTATTAAGTAGTTAAAACGAACAAGTTACCATAATTACTTATCATTAAAAAAAACTTCTAACAATGTAAGTAATGATAACTAAGAATACCTTTATAAGCAAAGTACCTAAGGTTTATTTAAATAGAATAACTCACTTAGCTATCTAATTTGTGCTATGAATCCTGTCTAATCATACAAACTCAAGGTTTTCAGGTCTATAAACAACCTTGCCTCTATGAGTATTTACACCCCATATTATTTATGTATCGGGGACTTATATTGAACACGCGAACTCTTGAACAATGCAAGGATAACTCCGCGGCGGCGGCGGACTAATACGACCTAGACTTCTTTTCATCGAGCATTAATTGCTACCGCACATCCACTTGCCGGGTTACTTCTCTGAAACAATGGCTAGCCTAGTTAAGCCATGCAATGACCAATACAAACCCAGTTATGGTATTCAACAAGATCGTATCCTTCGCGTGAGCCGCTATCTTTCATGTGATCTATTGTATCGCGCCTAGATTACCGCGATAATTAATGCTGATTCCATACGACCTAGATTCGGGTCCGCTCGATAAAGTTAATTTACAGTTATAGTTGTAAATCTCGTTGCAAAATAAAGTGCGGGCAACGTGCGCCGCTGACCGTACACAACGCGCCGCCCACACACGCTGACGTGTGACGTCACGGGCCGTGTGTGACGCCAGGCGGCTTGAATGGATCCCGACGTAAACACGGGGCAGAGCACGTGGCACGCACACATATACAGCCTCACCCCGAGACCACACAACGCAACCTCTGAGCCCATACCCCTTTCTCCGACTCAGAGAGATTTTCCCGTGGCAGGATAATAGAGAACTCTTCCACGCATGCGACACACACATGCGTGGTGGAAGGGGTGAGCTAAATTTCGTCTGAATGAACGGGGTGATTTTGTGCTGAAAAGTTGTGTACACGGCGAGGGTTGTTGCGTCGGTCGGGAACTAAGTTAGCGCTTTCGATTTCAACGCGTGTTCTCCGCATATGGGGCAAGCTGTATCGATCGCGAACTAACTTTGCTGTTGGATTAATTTTCGCTTCGGCCAATAAACCTAGCTAGGTGTAAGTTTTGCAGTCGCCCTGCGTTTGAGTATCTTGAGAATGTGGGTTGGTTGTTTATGTTTGGTTTAGATTTATGGCTGTTTCATTGGTCCGGTGGCGGCGGTCTATTAATTTTAGACAAGTCAAATTTAACACGGGCGTATTGATAATGGGGAATAAGGGAAAGATTTCTCTTGAAAAAGTAATTATAAGCTCGTTATACATACATACATAAATAAAAAATGCATTGCGGTGCCAAGATTGCACTTAAAAAGGTTTTTCTGCTCGAGCGCCCGGTCGGGCAGCGCGGCGGCGGGAGCGCAAGATTAGAAAGCGTTGCGCGTCGCCGCCCGCGCAGATACCTACCTAATACTTAATAATTTACCACAAAATATTTTCGCGATTCCATTAGAACTGCATCCAGATCGATAAAGACGTTTTCTCTTGTGACAATAGCAATGCACCAATAAGCATCGAGTTGCAACTGTTATGACAGCGTGAATGCCGTGCCAAAATAACTGAATAGGGAAAAATAAGTTTACGAAATCTTCTGAATTGATTTTGATAGAGATCTTTTATTGAAAATATACTGAAATTTTAAATTACTTACATAACCCAATATTCATTTTCAATTTTAGCGTCAGCCCACCCAACATTTGAACATCTCATCGATTGCAAAAACTCCATTGAGTTGTTCTACTCACAATATTAAAAATCTGAATGGGTTAGATTGGCGCTAAATGACATTGCGCTTACTATGGGTCCTATGAAAATGCTTATTTAAAGGAGCAATAGAAAGGGTTAAGCTCGTGATCGAAATTGAAACGAAGAGATCCGCTGAAGAAGCAATTTCACTGACGTCGAAGTGGCAATGGCAGGGCCCATAGCTCGAAGGACATAATAGTTCTCGATTGGTGACCGTGCGTGATATTAGGCAGATAGTGTTAGAATGAGGGAGTACCTACACTGTATGAGGTTCGCAGTTCGTCGGTCATTGTGGATATATGTGGGCGGCCCCTGTTGGCTAGCCTTACCTTACGTTGTTCGAATTTTGGGGAAGGTTTTCAGATGTTATTGAATCGATTAAGATAGGCCCCTCTTTAACTAAGTTTCATTTAAATACCAACCTACCACATATCGCCAGCGCAAACTTAAATCAAATAAATAACGACCCACGTCCTAAAACAGTTAAAATATTGACCAATATTACTTAGTCCAATTAAACTCATTTTGTGTTAAAATCTGTAATCATAGTATCGAATCGACCATTCCGCGCGATTTAATACGCATGTTTGCCCGTTTCACTTTCCTCGTTTGGAAAGAAAAGGGACGCAGGCACAATTATAGGACATTCGCTTCGGAATAAAACTGATTTAGCGCTTGCATCGATGTAAGCAATCGATGGCCGTAATTATGCAAATAAAACCTATTTCCCATTAGTCTGTGGGTCGGACTAAGTACCGCGGGTAGGTTCTCCGGGGCAATAAAACTCCGTCCGCAGAGTATGTGGACGACTGCATTTGTTATCCCATGAATAATGTATTAAAATGTTGCGTACTCTGTAAGCTAAAGCACTGGCCATTGATAGATTGAGCTATCGATCGGTATCCGACAGTAAGACATGAGATATCTTGAACAGAATAAACATACAGCTTTTTCATGCGAGAATCAAGTTATTTGTTAGTGAAACCACCGAATACTTACTTACAATAGTTGGTTTAACATAAAGTCTTGTTTTGTAGTTCAAATATAATGCTTTGACAGTTTTTTTTATTGGGTATTTAAAACAAAGTACCGTCGTATTTTTTGATAAGATGATTTAATTAGCGATAAAATAATTCAAAAAAAATTAGGCTAATTCAAATATTTTTTGTTAAACGTATCCGTTGCAAAGTTTTAAAGATTTAAGCATACATAGCATACTGTCCCTATGTATGCTTATATCTTTAAAACTACGCAACGGATTTTCATGCGGTTTTTTTTATAGATAGAGTGATTCAAGCGGAAGGTTTATAAGTGTAATACATGCACAAAATACTAAAAAGTTAGGCGGTGCGACGTTCGCCGGGTCGACTAGTTTATTGATATAGTAGATGATGATATAGATGATGATGGATATTACGGGCCTTAGTCACGTAAGCATCACTTATTATTAATGTTAGCAAAGAATACTAAAGCCATCAAATTCTCGGCCGGTAAAAACATTTCGCAAAATCGTACACAACGTAAACCTAGTAACCTAGTATGTACTAAGCCTGAAGACTAGGTAAGTACTTATTTCTTTTTTAATATCAAAATGTTATGATAACAAATATAAACCAGCCAGTATGTTGAATGAGCAGCGATTCGACACATGGCGTTAATTCCTGCAAAACTAGATTTTCGCCATAACTCAGTGTAAGTGATAATAATTTGTGTTCTTTGATCCGGCGACATGCGTGCGCTAATTACGTTATACGGGTAGGCAGGCTCGTCGACATGGCGTATCATATCCTATATCATGTTCGTAAATATAATATGTTGTACCTTTAATAGTAGTTATACATGCATCGTGTTATTTAGGTATACAAAATATGAAGGCGGAAGAATATGAAGAAGGTATTCAATATTCATAGTTTTTAGTTACAGTATATCAGTTGCAGTTGCTCAGACTCAGCAGCTAGATTTTAAAAGTTAAAAAACAAATTTAACAAATAATTTGTGTTCTTTGATCCGGCGACATGCGTGCGCTAATTACGTTATACGGGTAGGCAGGCTCGTCGACATGGCGTATCATATCCTATATCATGTTCGTAAATATAATATGTTGTACCTTTAATAGTAGTTATACATGCATCGTGTTATTTAGGTATACAAAATATGAAGGCGGAAGAATATGAAGAAGGTATTCAATATTCATAGTTTTTAGTTACAGTATATCAGTTGCAGTTGCTCAGACTCAGCAGCTAGATTTTAAAAGTTAAAAAACAAATTTAACAAACAATAAACTTTCAAATAAATTGCATACGTTCCAAATAATAAAATAAAATAAAAATGACATTTAGTTGACAGTATAAAAGTCTTATGAACGGAGTGAACTTAGATTTGAGAACACATGGGAACCAATGGTGGAGACGTATAGTTTTTGAGGGATTCGGGAGTTTCTTCAATGAAGACTGTTATTTAACGTTTAAAATCAAAATCTTATTTATTTTATCTTTACAATGTAACACGTATGATTCAAATCTTGAATATAAGTAAGGTAGAGTAGGACAGACCTCGGCGGTTTCCTTACTCTGAGGGACATACAGTATCGAAAAAAATATTATAGACTTCATTAGTAGAGGTTTATAGCCATGCTTTTAACAAATCATTACCAAGCATGTTACTTATCATAATAATAAGTAAAATACCTAGGTACCCTATCAATAAAATGTTACAAAGTCTGCCTGTTTGCCGATTCGTGGAGTTCAAATCAAACGTGTTCGTGTTATACCTACTTATGCTAATTCGAATTGAAAGTCTACTGCTACATTAAAGGATATAGGTATATTTAGTTGTTTTTGCATGTGCGGAACCTTAGAGACATACATAACTCATACTTTTAAGTGGCTATATGCAATAAATTAACTTACCTAACAGTTTTTAAACTTAGTCAACCCTAAGCAAACTTATAAAGTTGTGCCAAGATGTAGCCAAGCCTCAGTAGATTTTTCAAATAACTTCAAACTGAACTACACTTAGCGCCATCTAGAGTCGAGTAGCGGAACCATTTTTCTTGATAGCCTCTAACAAACTATGAGAAGGTAAAACCTCTCTAGCTCCAAAATAAGATGAGTTTCTAATTTTAGGAGTCTCTTTTCCATTTCTTCTAATTTTGGTCATTAAATAGTTGGTACCTATTTATAACTGTATTGAATAAAGGAGTTCTGAATGCCAGTTATAAAAATTTATCTTTTTTTCGTGCGAAACTAATAAAATACTTACCTATTTGTTTTTTGTTTCTACAGTGTTCGGCATGGACTCCCCACTGGGCCTGTTCCCCCCGGGCATGGAGCACAAGATGTACCCCATGATGGACGTCGACCACCGCCCGCCGCAGCTCGACGGACCGCTCTTTGCCAACGCCAAAAAGAAATGTAAGTTCATGAAATTTTTATAATTATTTCATTATGTTACCATAAAAGCGTCGGGTAGGTGACAACTTATTTAATCAGTGCCATAAGTACACAGGTTTCCTAGCGTGTTTTTATAGTTTTGCTACTCCCCGCTAGAGGCGCTGGAACGATTTCGATACTAAAATGCGAACGCTACGCATAACGTAATTGTGGTCAAACTCATACGAGGCCTATACAAGGCCCACTGGTTCCTTCTACATAATAATACTGGCAAGTGAAGCTAGCTGACCTAAAGCAATTTTGCCATCCTCAACTTTTTCATCAGTTCCAACTAGAAGGACATCTTTCTCTAATTATCGTAAGCGCATTTAATCTACCACTTTTAACTTTTTACAATATATACGGCGCCTACTTATGAGTACCTAACTAGTCTGACAATAATGATCATAAGTTCCGTATCTGAGCATTTGCATCCCGTCGCGAGCAAGCGTATCACGAATGTTAAAACGCGCATTGTTCCCGGCAAATGTTTATTAAGACGATCTGATAGTGCATCTCGAGGAGGAGCGATGAATGGGAGCCGCCGCCGCCAGCGACAATGCCGGCGAATCGGCGATCGATCGCGCCATCGCCATGCGAGCGCAATAACATGCTAACGAGACCGCGCCAGAATACAAATCAGACGACATCGGTTTTAATTTTCCGCGAAACAGATGCCGAGCGAAGCTCGCGTGTCCCGCGACGTCTATTAAAAGAAAAACTAATTTCCATAACAAAATAACCATTACGCCGTCAACCTGAGACGTCCTCCGCATTATCTGATCGGAATCGAGTTTAGTTTCAACGTTGAAATTATAAAACTATAAAGGTTACATGTCGGTCGCGACGTCGCGCGCGGCACATGCATAGTTTTTATTTGACGGTCCCCCTAATAGTCGCGTGCTTGCCGCGAATTAATGAAGCCAGGCGCGGAGCCAGCCGTGTGTCGCGCGCCGGACGCTGGGACTCCTTATTAGATAGTAGGACTGCATTCGCCGTCGCTAATGCCGTGTCGTGCTGCACATATCGTGCCGAACCCGCCTATGCATTTTGCGAACCGTAAATCACGTGTCGAGCGCGGTACGGAGTGGTGCACTAATGTAATTAAGCCCAAACTTCTGTATTTAGCGATTTCGAGCTTGCGACGACAATAACACGTAAAGCATTCTAACTACAAATTTGACTGAGGTTTCTGAACGTAATGTTCTCTTATTAGCATCCTCATTAATAAGTAACCATGATTGTCTACAGGGCGACCCAAGGGGCAGCACAGCGCGCCGCGTGGCGGCCCGCCCCGCTCCTGGACCAACGCCGAGCTGACGGAGGCGCTGCAGCACGTGTGGAACAAGAAGATGACCACCAGCCAAGCCTCGAGGATCTTCGGGATCCCGTACAACTCTCTACTAATGTACGTCCGCGGCAAGTACGGCAAGAGCCTAAAACTAGAACAACTAAGGAAAGACTGCATCGGCGGTCCGCTTGACGTGCTAAACATGAACTCTGGAAACAATAACAACAATCAACCGCCCGGCAAACACCACGACAAAGACGAGCACGGCCAGGGCCGCCCCGCCAGCTCGGAGCCCGACATCACCTCCAACCCTATGTTCAACCCTTTCTCTCAAGGCTTCTACCCAGACTTCCCCCCGGGGTTTCCTATGCCGTTGAACATGTTGCACTTGCTGCCTCATAACGAGAAGGGGCGGGACTTGTACCAGTCGGTGCCGCTGGCGCTGGACGCGCTGTCGGGCGCCCTGAAGGAGGAGGACTGCAAGAGCGACCGCAGCAAGGAGAACTCGGCGGACGAGGAGGGCGACGCCTACCGCGCCGCGCCGCCGCCGCTCGCGCACCCGCCCGACTCGCGCGCACTGCTGCACCACAACGGACAGGACTAGGCTTCTAGTCTAAAACCTCTAGGCTCCATTTCTAGCATGTGGTTTCTATTCCTTCTTTAAAACCGATAACTCGAGTCTTTCTAGTGCTATTTTGTGTAACTTTCTTCCGTGTTTCTATCTAGCCTGCTATTATCACACCTTTTTTACATGTTGAAAAATATTTTGCGTTCATTTTCTTCTGGTTCCACTATCATACCAAAGATATTTTCAATATGTAAAAGAGACGTGTTTTTTTTTCTATAGTTAAGTAATGTTTAGCTCGCTTTAACTCAAAAACACTAGAAAGGTTCCAGTATCGCGTACAAATGTTATTTCAATGTCCTCTCCCCGGCCGATGTGCCGTGTCTCCGACGGACCGAGGACCTCCCTGCGACTCCGGCGTCCACATTTAATTAGTAGAATTGATTATAAAAGATGTGTTAATATTGTAAATGTATATTAATTCGCGCGTAAGAGTAGAAGGTAACTTATTATCCCCGAAGGAGTGCAATAATAGTATGAAATGTGTTGTGATTGTTATCGCTAAGTTGTTCCATTCCGCGACGGCGCCTGACCTCTTTGTTGTTAACATTCCATTTTATAAATACACGTTTAATTCGTTATTTTATTCCTATTGTTTTCGACTATTTTATTCTTGCCCTAGGGTATCGCTGTGTTACATGATGTTCCGTGCGGTTGTGCACCACTGCTGCATCTCACCAAAGTTTGTAAAATATTTCTTAATTATAGTTAAAATACGATTATAATATGATATAATTTTTATATGTAAATAATATTAATAAATGGTTGGCGGGAGGATAGAATTTTACCAATTTAAGGAGACAGTAAGTGTCTAAAATCGTAAATAGTAGTTGTATTTGTAGTAGAGTTAGCGAAGTGACTACAGCTACAGTGAACGCGGGCCGGACTGCGCCGGCCGCAAGTAATGTATCTGCACACGATGTTCAAATTAAAAGGAGCTTCTCGAGTTTTAGTAGATAATGGAAGTTAGAGTAAATCAGGTTCACGACAACTGCCTAGCTTTAGATAATTGTATACAACTTCATTATGACTAGATAGTACACGATACATAAGTGAATGGTTCTCCTGTGTATATACGATTTATTTAGTTGAAAATAATAATCGCAGATTACCTTACTTATTTATTGCAGTGTTAGTGTTTAATGTTTCATCTATTGTAATACCATTATCTACCTTCCTGTGTATCATCATCATTAACTCGGTTAGGAACGGTTCACACATTTTGATAAGTAATAAAATTTAATCAATTGCTCGTAAAATGGTAAAGGTGATTAACAAAAAAAAACATTATGAAAACGCAAACTCTTAACAGACAAGACTGATCTGATCACTATTTACTACTATATTTTGTAAATTTATTGTACATGACATAAAACATAATCACAGTAAACTTTGAAACTGCAATAATTCAGACAGAATTCAGTAGTAGCCCAACACGGCCGCTCGGCCGCTCGGCCGCTCCGCATCTCGTTATAACAATATTATCATTACAGGGATTTTATATAATTACATATAAACAAACGAATTACAATGTATTATTATATAAAATAGAATTTATTATTTCATACACTTTCTTTTTTCTACGGCTAAAAATCATCTTTCTTATCGGCATGGCACTTTAAAGGATAAAGATAACATAAAAAATATTCATTAAACAATTGAATTGGATCTCCCGGTACATTCCAGCGTAAACTAAACTATGTAAGTGTGCCAAAATACACATTTCCTTGTTTTTCAAATAAGTCCGCGCCCGCTCGACGCTTCTCAAACATTCCACAATGTTATAAATTAAAATTGTCTTTATTAGTAAACGTTATTGTCTTTTTAGAATTATTTTGTTGTATTGAACATAATAATATTCGTACAAATTCAGCAGTATTATGAGTGATTTTGTTAATGTTTTTAATTGACAGGTTTTGATTAAGTTTTTTTAATTTTAATAATATTAGGTATATTATTATTGATAGCATTTTAAAGACGTTTGCGAGCTGTTTTCTATTAACATCGAAAGTTTTTCTGCTCTTTTATTTTTGTCTTAACTTTTAGTTTTATATTTAAAAAAAAACTTTATCCCTTTTCAAGTTCCTTAAAATTATTTTTAGTTTTTTAATTGTTTTTCAGCTTACTGGCGACTACGATAATTAGTACCAGGAGCCAAATCTTAGGAACACTGTGTTAGTTTTAGTTAATAAAATTTTGTGATTTAATTAATTAACTAGGTTCAAATATTAAGTTCCTTCATTTTTGTTACGAATATTTATAATTGTAATTATGATTTTATTTTAGCTTTTAGAAAATTGTTCTCGAGGTAAGCGTGTATAATTAATTTCTAAGTTCATTAATTTAATTTGTTGTATCATCTTTAAAATAATGACAAATTAAATAAATTAATGATATCGTTGCATTAGGGTGTAAAAAAGATTATCTATTTGATCTTAAAGTAAATATTACGAAAATATTTATGTTCTAGTATCATTCTATCGTGTAATTCAATTGAGGAAGGAGGGATGTAGTAAAATTCGTTTACGGTCACCGACGTAATAAAAATAAAATTAAAAATCACAAAACAGTGCCGTTTTATTTTCATAATAATCAATAGGTATAAGGTATGAGCTTCCACTACATAATGCAGCCGAGTATTTTTAGGGCACTATTGTATAGCTTTTAGATTAAATACCAGAAAAAGCTACTGATTGTTGCTGTAAACGGCCACTTTTGGCAACAATCAGTAGCTTCTTTGATCTTTAACCCAAAAGCTATACAACAGTGTCCTAAAAATACAAGGCTGCATTATCTAGTGGAATACTGTTTCACATTTTTGATATTTGCCTTAGTTTAGAAGATATTAATTTGTTTGCGCGGGTGGCGCTACGTTAGCTGTGCTATGCCTCTTAAAGTTTATGAAACGTTCGCTAAAATTGGTGCATAAAACCCTTTGCAGATAGCGTGCGTCTCCACTCGCAAGTTTCGTCTTTTGTTTGAGGAAGCGCGCGAGAGCATCTGGACGGGATGATGTATGCAGCTACATATGAGCTACATACAGTATCTCGGACACGAGCGTGCTCAACGCGCGCTACACTACACGCGCGTATTACGCGCTATCTAGACAGTACAGTGACGGTCTAGGACGGCGAAACACTTCCGGTTTTTCTGTTTTGAAAAATAGCTCATCTTCTTTGGTAATACAGTCTAGAGCGCACGATACCAAATCTGTTACGGCCCTTCTAGACCGCCACTGTACTACATAGCTGGCATCAAGCGCTTGTTTGCGCTGGTTCGAAAAGGGTGCATTTACATTTATTTCAAGGTGCAACCGAACGAATGCGAAATAATGCTCTATACGTGTGTTTACACTAAATGAATTTGATAAGATTACAAATAAAATAAGGATTCGCTTGTTTGATGAAAATGCACCCTTCGAGGGATGGGAGTATCAACGTAATTTCATACGTAAGGACCTTATAGTTAAGGTAGGCCATCCCTTACACGAAAGTGGCACCGATAATAAGGTGTTGATAATAATTATTAACTAAAACGTAGTGCTTCTATTACTCTTTGCTTAAAACTAAAACAAAATAAAGTTAAGTTAAAGCTTAAGACGATATACGACAAATAAATCAAACGACCGAATGAACAGAGAAAAAGCTTCGATATAGCATACTGAGGGAAAGGGACAGTCATATGTCAGTCGCCCACAACGGTTACTACATTTTTTTGAAAAAGTAGTAAATATTAAATATATTTTTCACGAGCTTTCCTGGCTTACTTCGTTACGCCATAGAATAAAAGATACTACAAAAGACTTGGCTCTATAGACTTTGTCCTTTTGACTGCCCAGAATGGCCGAATAAAAAACAAACAACAAACCACCTGTCAAAATATGTAAACAACGGAAAAAATATTGCACCTTGGGTTATATTATTTGAGTTTAGGTAAGGATCCCTAATTTTATTCATAATCTAATAAAGCCTATGACACTCGGGGTTAATGTAGCTTCCTACCAGTGAAAGAATTTTTCAAATCTGTTCAGTATTTCCGGAGCCTATTCGTTACAAACAAACAAACAAATATTTCCTCTTTATAATATTGGTATAGATTATTACTCAATCAAAATCAAATCTGAGTGGGAACTATATTTTCTATCACCAAAATTTATATTTGTCATCAAGTTGTATCACCTAATAAATAGATCTATCGCCACGAAATATTTTCGTTCTCAGATAAACAAAAATTGTTCCCAGGTATGAATTATCAAATTAATGTTAATATATGTGTAAAATAAGAGATCGATAACCAATTAAATTATATTGCATTACATGAATATAAACTTCGTTCTTATAATAACAGTTTTGTTACTTAAATAGTAGCTCTGTGCTCAGAATGGTAGATCTGTCACCAAATAAATCGATTATCGATCCCTGACTGCGGGTGATACCCAATCTGAATTACTAGAATGCGATGTTCTTTATTATCATTATTCCTAGGTAGTTTTAACAAAAACTAGTAAGTTAATTTGGAAGAACTAGCTATTCCCGTTTTTAGGTTTTTTGATTCCACTAGTGTTTCTTAATTATAAAAACTATGTTTTATCCTCAAAAATATTATATTAAAATTCCAGATCTTTACCTCCTATAGATTAAGAGAATAACTTGATTTAAAAAACTTTTAAAACTCATATAGCGTCTTAACTTGACCCTGACGCCATAAAATTGAAAACACCTTCCCAGTTAACTTATGAAAACAAAGTCAGCAAATTATATATCACATTAACATACCCTTTTATTTTAATTTCGTTACATACACTTTTATCATACAAAAGATCGTACACTACTTATCTATCAACGGTGGAAATTAGTGCTAACAATTAGTCATGAAACAATTTTTTTTATTGAGCAAATGCAAGCAGTTTTGGGTGATAGTGCCTAAATATATTTTTTCCCTTTGATATAGGTAACTATTAGTCTTCTTTTTATGGCTAACACTGAGTGAAGGAACGGCGCGGCAGTGGATTTTTCTATAATTTAGGAATTTAATCCTTATTGTCATTTCCTGAGAATTTATGTGATGAGTTGCCAAATGGTCTTGCTTGCCAATCATCCTAGGATATATAATTAAATACGAAGATACAATTATCTAAAGTTCCTGCACTCAGCGCTACCCATTACAATCATTTTTATATAATAAAATAAATAGGTATGTTGCGTTTAACTATTGAATATCACACATCATTATTTAAACCTGTATCAGATTGCTTGTATGTATATGTCACCGGAATTTAATACAAAACTTAAATGAATAAACTTACGTTTATATTCTGCTGACATATACATATAGTAGAACTAAGTATATTAATAGGTACTTGTAGTAAAATTATCGCATACCCGACGGTTACATTGTTTTAAAAAACCCAAAAGCAACTAGGGTTTGTGACAACCCCGCGTGAATTAGGTTTTGGAATAACTACATCAAAAATAGCCCAACTAATCAGCAGTGTATATGATTTCACTAAGGATTCCTAAACGGTTTTCCGAATGTTTGCGGCTGGACTTAATAACGCCCATCTGGTAATTGTCTTAATATTGTTAATAACATTTTAACAAGTTTTTAAGTACTGGCGAATAAACATATGTACAGCAACAGCCGGTCGTTCACAATAAATTAATTTCCATATTCTTAATTTGAATCGAATTCCGTGTAACTGTGATCCGGCTCGAAGGACCATAATGTGTATGTTTGAGTATGTGTATGTCTAGATCTTAGAACATACACATTATGGTCCTTCAAGGCAAAGGAATCCTAGAATCTAGGATCATTCACTTGTATTCTTTTAAATAAATAAACTTAATGAATGTACAGACTTTTAAAATTTTTTCTAATCAAAAATCTTAAATTATCAAATAGAAGATGTAAGTTTCACTTAGCTAGTTCGTTATTTCATAACGTAACGAATAACGAACAAAAAAACCGTTACTGAATCTAAAATCAGACAAATTACTATCGTAAAATTTAATACACACACAAATTTCATTCATCTTAACAAACAATTAAAAACAAATAAAGCTTAAGTTTTAAGGTACTCGGGACGCAACATAACGCGATCTTAAAAATAATTTGGTAGGTCTAATAAATCAAAAAATAACCAATATAAAAACGTCGAATTCAAATGACACCTAAAAATGTACCTAAAGATCTGCGTTTACAAATCTGCCCAACTTTCATCATATCGAATTGCTGATAAAAATACATCACTCCGCAAACTAAAAGGACAATAATTGAATTGACAAATTACTTCAAAAAACGCAAGCTTCTTTTCTTACACAAGCCCTTGATTACATGGCATATAATATTATTTAAAATTTATTATAATGTAAGCCTAATTGCACACAGCAATAAATAAATACTGAAATAAATTTTATAATCTAATTCAATCATCTTTTCTAGTTATCACAGACAGATTCATGACCTACAGCCTTGTCTCTAATTCACAAAGTAAGGAGGCATTGCAATCGCATCGCATTGCTTTCGTTTTCGCAATCTTTTACTGTTTTCGAAAGAAAACAGTAAAAGATTGGAATGGAATACGAAAACGATTGAAATAATGCGAACATGAGTATTACCTCCCAAGGTATGCTGTGTGCAAAAGACTGCCTTGTTATGTGTAAACTATATTATACTAGGTTACGTTTTGAACTTAAATAATTTGTGATAACTTTCTAAATAGGTATACAATACAGACATATTTCGAGTAGTTATCAATTTAATTTACGAGATTAAAAAGCTTAATAAATATTGTTTTAAATACACAAGTAGTTTAATACATTTTATATTACGTACGTATACAAAATATTATCGAGTAAATTTCGGCATAGCGATTTAACAACCTACATTTAGGAGTTTACCATTCTTTTTCATTAAAGGTAAACCTTTTAATTTGGTTCCCGTTTACTATGACTAACTGTCTAACTATTATTTTTGTAAATGGCAGTGAACATTGATCACAATTTATTGTAACTGACAAGTCTCGTTTAACTAAATCCGAAGTTTCTAGAACAAATCTTTTATATTTTCATACAAATTCTCATTTTTACCGACATTATCTAGTAGCCAGAACTATTTAGGATTTTAATTGCAAATTAGTCTTTGTGCAGTTCATATAAAGGGAAAGGTTGTAGTGCTGGCCACCGCTAATACAGAAGTTGTACGGATAAAAAACAAAAAAGCCTACAACTGTCCGTGTAGTTAGCTCTGGAAGCCTACACTTGCAGAGCTAACTACATATTTATCGCAGACAGCGCTGTATCTACTGACAATTAACCGCCTCAGCAGTTGAAGCCGAACTAATCAGCAGCTGTACTAATACACTCTTTTTGCCAGAGGTCACTTGGCAACACTGACAGTG
Source organism: Euspilapteryx auroguttella (assembly GCA_951802225.1). Taxonomy (NCBI): domain Eukaryota; kingdom Metazoa; phylum Arthropoda; class Insecta; order Lepidoptera; family Gracillariidae; genus Euspilapteryx; species Euspilapteryx auroguttella. Next base: position 3,111,982 of record OX637655.1, read on the forward strand.
ATGTATCTACCATCAGCCTGCAGGGTCTCTAAGAAGAAGTTGAAGATCTTAGGGGATCAATCAGCGGACGGTGGTCACCAAGCTTTGATACACTAAACTTCCTGATCTCACTAGTTCCTAAAGATCACTTAGCAGAATGTACACCGATGCATCCTACTGAGTATAATCTACATGTTTCTGCCAGTGTATGAAGATCCCTAAAGCTCAAAGTTCACTTGTTAGCACGAAAAGCAGTGTAACTAATATTAGCCTGCAGGTCTCTAGGCAGGTGCAGGAAGGTTCCCAGAGATCACTTAGCGGACGGTGTTCACCAGCTGTGATACACTAAAGATCCCTAAAAACACTAGTTCCCGAACATTACTTGGTAGCACGAACAGCGATGTATCTTCACTACAGCTCTAGGCATGTGGAGCCCCGAGGAGATCAGCAGCTGTGCTACACTCTCTTGTTCCTGTATCTATGCATAGTGATGTATCTATTGCCAGCCTGCACCTGGCTTAAGCAGCAACCGCAGCATGACGGAACATTTGTCGAATCTAACTGTCACTTTTAATCGCTTTCGACATTTGAATGCTGGCAAATGTATGGAGACCATCGACAAAAGTGACAGATACGACAAATTCGCCAAATTGTCCGTAATGCTACCACCGCAGGAAGATGAAAGTCCCCGAAGATCAAATTAGCGGACGGTGGTCTCGGGTCACCAGTTGTGATACACTAAACACACACTAGTTCCCGGAGATCATTTAGCAGCACGATCCGAGACAATACTACTCTGTTGGTGTATGAAGATCCACAAAGCTCACTTGTTGGCTCGTGCAGCGATGTACCGGGCGACGACGGCGTGCAGGTCCCCGGGCAGCGCGCGGCGGTCGGCGCGGCGCCGGGGGCCGAGCAGCGCGGCGCCCAGCTGCGCGTGCAGGTCCAGCAGCGCCTCGAGGCCGATCGCCCGGAGCGCCTTCACGTTCTTATACAATACGTTATCTAGCTCAGTCTTGTTTATCAGTACTTTCTCCGTGTCTGTTGAAGAGGAATTTACAAGTCATTTACAAGTCCAATAAAATACTTAATAAAAAGTAAACTTTAACATAATTTGATAAAACTAATAAGAGGTCTATTAACACCGATATAAGAAATATCAAAAATGTTATTCGATGAAGGATAGACCCCCACGAAACGGACAAAGAATACTTTTTATCCCGAAAATACAAAGGAAAATGTAACATTTCATTTCGAAGGGAAAATGCGAATTGAAATTAGCAGGGCACACACTAGTACAGAAATAAACACAGTGATAAGTTGGCTAAAGGTAAGGTCAGTAAGTATGTACCTTCACACGGCGCCTCGTGCCCTGAACTCCTCTTCTTTGGTGATGACTTCGGCGTCGTCCTCTCACTGGATTTCGTTGGACTGAAAATTTAAAAAATCTCATTCAACAATTTCTAGCAGACCTCTATTTCACAAAGTTAACAGGTGCGATAGTCCTTTTCACATGGTGGAATTCTGTAATGCCACATAAACATTTTACTAAAAGGGAACATTTCTTTATTTTTTAAAAGAAAGAAACTGCACTCAAACATTTTCAATCAGATTTACATCAACCGAGCGAATGCTCTGCATTCTATCCACACTCCGTCAAATTAATTTAGAATAGAATAGAAACACTATTGCATACAAAGTAAACACAAAATTGTTAAATTAAGGGTGCAGACAATTTGAATTTGAATACAATGAGCGGCCATATCGCTAAATTTCTTCTAGGCAATCAATTTTAGTGTAAGCAGACGCTGTTCTGTTTCTTTCATGAAGTGGGGATAGAATGAGCTTTCTCTCGATTAATGTAAATGCAATAATAGCACAGAATACCTAATAGTACCAGATACAGAAGGCTCACTCAACGGAGTCCTTTAAATAAATCTGGCTGCGTACACAAAAAGCACAATCTAGCTAGCTCCTGTTACATATAACCTAGAGTTAATATCTCTCTCTCACCCTTATCTCCAAAGCCGCAATGCATTCATGCGATAATGACCCGTGCTTCTTCGCGAGAGCGCCTGTTTTAGGAACACTAACGGCATCGAGCAATTATTAGGGATGCGAGAACTTGGCGCGCAACTTGGTGCGGCGACGAGCAGCGCGCGAGCGGCGGCGCGGCCCGCGGCTGATGGTCCCGCCGGCGCCGCCGCGTACTTGCAGGTTTATACCTAAAGTGCGGAGGGAGCCAGGCCTGATAACAGTAACAAACAACGAACCTCCCCAACAGCGACTTGACGTCCCCCTGCACAGTGACGCTGAACACGGCGTCCGAGTCGTCCCGGCGGCGCCGCAGCGGCGCGTCGTCGTCCGAGGCGCTGTCGGCGGACGACGACGCGGCGTCCCCGTTCGCGAGAGGCGTCGACGTCATCGGCTTGTTCTCCTTCGACTCCTCGTCCGTTATTGGAATGTTCGGGTCCTTGTTGTTGAAGCTCTGGAATGTTTCAAAGTTCAAGAAATATAGAATACTAGTCGACCCGGCGAACTTCGTACCGCGTTATCTATTACTATGTTTTACATGTGTTATACATATAAACCTTCCTTTTGAATCACTTGATCTGTTAGAAAAAAATTCGTTGCATAGTTTTAAAGATTTAAGCATACAAAGGGACAGACTAGGGAAGCGACTTTGTTTTATACTATGTATTGATTGATTGATTGATTGACAAGGTATGTCTAGTGAACTATAATTAAAAACATAGACTGCAAGAGACGAGGTGGTTTAGAGAAACCCTCAAATATTAACATTTATTACTAGGTAACAACTGTTTTATTTGTGTTTCAAGTAATTTCGTAACCTCCATAATAGGAGTTGGTCGGAACAGTTCGTATGGGAAAATATAAATTAAGTTTTTATTGCATTTTTTATTTTGTCTTACAAGTTGCAGCGCTTTTTGAGCGCACATAGCATAGCGCAGATGCTGTAGAATTGCACTGACAGCATTTGCTAAGTTTTTACCAGCAACAAAAACCTTCAGAAACAGGCAAAAAAAGGCTCCGACTTAGCATAATACCACAGACAAAACTGCCGACTAAACAAAAAGTAAAAAAAAAACATACCTTAGGAGTAGCCTTATGCCGTTTGGCCACCAATCCCTTGGACCAGGCGTTCATCCGCCTCCGCTTGCGCTTGGCAGAGTGCGTCTCGCTCTTGTCTCCGTTCTGCGAGGGGCCAGGTTCGGTGCCGGCCGGGGCGCCGTCCTTTGTTCTCTTAGCTGCAAGCGGACGGCCTACAGTTAGTTAAAAGTTTTATATGAATAAGGTTAATTAGTTCTCGTAGGCGACTCTGAGTGTATGTGAGTTATGAGGCCGTCCCTCTGGTCGGCCACTGTACAGATTTGTACCCAGATTCCATACAAGGTTTTCAGTTTCCTTAAAATTATAAATGCTTTTTTTTGTTTCATAAGAACCTTCTCACAATTACAAAAAACAAAAAAAGTAGCAAAATTTGTCTAGCAGATCTTCTGACGCGAAGTGTGTAAAGCTTCAAACAAAATATATGAAATTGTTCGGCCGCAGCCCTGTCGTCGCGTCTAGTCGTCGAGATGTCGCTGTCGCGTGTCGCTGAGTGTGCGTTTTGTCGTATCATGTACTGACGTAAGATAGAAGCATTGTAGATAAAGTATTGTATTGTATTAATAAATCCTTCGCTAAGCCTCTCAGGTCAAAATGCTCCTGTAGTGTATTGTGTGCGATTGCGAGTGTTATTTAGCCTTCTTTGATTTTTTTACCATCTTGTCAGATACATCCTGTATAATATGCAGTGTATAAAGGCTTTGTCACACTGAAAGCGCAATAGCTTTGCGTTAGGGCGCTAGCCTGACACCGCGCTCTGTGTGACATCGTAATACCGTCATAGAACATAAGTCCAAGCTCTATAGCGCGTTCTGTTTGGCAATAGTTTTAGAGAAAGGAAGATACTAACGCAAGTTAGAAGCAGTATAAATGAAGTCAGGCAGGTCAGCGTCTAAGGGAGCGCCCTCGGTGCGGCGGCGGCGCGCGATGGCGCGGCACTCGAGCTCGAAGTCGCTGTCCATCTCGACGTCGATGAGCGCGTGCGCGTGGTCCCGCAGCGAGCACGCCTCGTGACGGATCTGCTTGTCCGATGACGTCCTGACAAAGGATTTATATACGATTGTACACCAGCAAGTGGTCAAAATACGCTGTTACAATTTTATTATCTCCACCATATTTTAAGTGTATTTTACAAATAAACTAATTTAGAATTTTTTGAATTGTTGAATTTTGTCTTTTAGTTGATGCAGAGAACCTACTTAAAGACCATAAACGGGCCCTGGCACGTGTCTGGCACGCTCAAATGTAAACAATCGGTCTGCAGATGTATCTCTGTCGTAGGAAAATTTGAGGAAAGTTTCAAAATTTTCAATTATAATAGGTATTTGCAAAAAAAAACTGCTTTTAGTAAGGATGATTGAAAAAAAGGTAATCCTTATAACAAATTATTCGAATTTTAGTAAAATCCCTAGTTATCAAATCTTCCTACAACATATCGACCGTTGAGGTTAAATTTCGTGCATCGCTATCGACCGCGGCAAACATCATGTTGTCTCGCTCAAACTTCTTAATTTTGAGCGCGGACACCGGGGACGCATGAGGCTGTATCACTATAACTCTATTACAGATTTGTATTTCCATAACTTGTCTTTATTATTGGTTCTACAAATACACAAGCAAAATGGCATATAACAAATTCTAAACAAAATAAATATAAAATGAATACATAATAAGTAAAAGAAACTATGAAAATGGTACAAAGACTATTCTAATCAACAACTTATAATGAAATAACACGTGCTTTAAAACAATAATTAAGTAAATAACGATGCAATAGCAAAAGATTAAGGGATGTAAATTACTCATAATAATATCATAAAAGTATGTAATAGCTGCGAATATATTGTTTCAATTTAAATATTTTCTACTTTCAATTTATATATTAAACGTTATTCATATATCATACCTATACATCCCTCTAGCTCTTTGGGTGTGAACATGAAAAGGGAAAGAGATGTTGTTACACATAACATAAAGCAAATAACAAAATAGTTTTTTTTTCCTGAAATTATAAAAACATGATCAAATTATAGCACAAAAAGAACAAGCATGGTGAAATTAAATGACACATCAAACACTATGAACCTAGCTTTGAGATCCATGTGGTTAATTTCGATGATATAACCACAGCGAGCGCCCAACCTAGAGACGACATTGTAACAGAATTCCGTCAAAGCAGTCATAACGTCAATAGTAATTCTGTATTGTAATTCTGAAGTGTAGCTCACACAAAATTACAATTTCAGAAGGAGGCGGTGGACTGCATAAATTCATCTCTAATAAGGTTAGATACTCGCTGTTTTACTATTAAATTAGTCTTCATAATCAAAATCGGCCCACATCACCCCATCGACATTCAAAAAAATTGAAAGAAAAAGAAAGTATAAATGTGGGGCGATCTTAGCAAAACCATTTCCCATATATCATCAGGCTTAATTTGACCGAACTAGTGTACATTATACTGAATGAATATTGTGTCATATGTGAAATCGCATTTAAAACACCTTAAGCCATTGCTGAAAAAAATCGTACACGACAAAACGTTCTGTAATACAGAGATCCTGTGTGAATGGACAGTAATTCAAAAAAGTGAACATAATAAGGTTAAAGTTAAAAAAACCTTTTTAAAAACAAGCTTTTATTTCGTTAAGTATTTTTTTGAGTTATTCTCAGCAAGGCCTTTCATTTGATACCCATATTGTAGTAGTACACTAAAAAACAACTCGTCCGCCATCTTGATTTTCCTGCCATGTTGGATTTTTACATTAGCTTACTATATTGTTAGACTCCCTGAAAGGGTGGTAACTCTCGGTATGGCGCGAAATTCAATTTTTTTTCTAAGAAACAAAATCAGTAGGTCTGTCTTCCAAAAACGTTGTATCACAATGTGGGAGATGGTTTTTTACATACGCAAATTTATTAAATCTTTATTAAAAATTAATACTTTCGCCAGAATTATTAAAAAATGCAAAAAAATAGAATTTTGCGTCATACCGAGAGTTACCGCCTTAAATATATCTGCTTCAAAATTGAGGTGCAAGATTTCACCCAAACATAATACATAGATACATTGCATGTTAATTAAAAGTCAGGTAGCCCACCTATCAGGGTTGTACTCGAGAGCGTTGGCGCAGATGAGGTCGACGTCGTGCAGGAACTCGCGCGCGCAGTGGTACTGGTGCATGTCCACCTTCGTCATCATCGTCTCCAGGTCCATCGGCTGCTTCACGATGTCCAGGTAGTCCGTCACCTGATCAAACGAATACCAGAACTGTGGACTGTACTGTATAACTCGCGCTGATAAACCAACTGTAAGCGTTGTGGATCTTAGCAGTGAAATTAAACTTCAGGATAAACTTTCGAAAGGCGAGAAATGCAAGAAAGCAGGCGCGACAGTGACGTGCGTTGCGACTATCGTTTGACTACTGCTTTTAAAAGTACGCCCTCTGGCGGCGGTGACCGCAACCTGCTATACTAACACTCTCTGATTTATTAAACGTTACATTAAACAAATAATGAAATATTATTATTCATAATAAATCCTATCGTCTACATTTCCTCCCCCCTAGTGTCACACTTGTCGTGACACTCAGTCTCTGTAGCTTCTGTGGGGAGCCGAACTATCCTGGTCATCGGTCTGCGTAGCGAGCCCGTCTTGGTTCTGACATCAACAACCCGTATCCGTCCATATTTTCCCGGGTGTACATTTTGGATTCTTCCTTTAAGCCATGTATTTCTTGGAGCGTTGGGGTCGGCTATGAGAACAATATCACCTATTTGTATGTTTATATCGTCCTTTTGCCATTTCTGTCTGGGTAGCATAGTTGGCAGGACCTCTAACGACTCGTCCATGTTCAGGTCTCGATGCGACAGGTGCGTCTCTGACGTCAGCGCTGATAAGGATTCACCGTTACAGTAGCGCCGGGCATCTTCAGAACTAGTTAATGTGCAAGTGAGAGCGCAGTAATTAGTCATCACGCTCGCACTCACGGGTTGGCATGCAGTTGTAGGCACAAAACCATGTAAACACCAGCCTAACGGGGTAAGAGTTGCGCAAGGCTGATTATTGTTTTTTATCACTGTTTTATTTGGCACTAATAAATTATAATTGTCCTGTCCAATTAATAATTGCGGCTTAGCGTCCTCACAACACAAATAGTCTTTCAGAGACATTAAATGTCCGTAATCACTTATTTTTACACTACTTAATGTCTGCACAGGTAAGTCAAGTTCCGAAACTTTGCGCGCACGAAGACTATACACATTGTTTTCACTGTTAGATATTTTTAGATTAACTATTTCACTTTGGCACTGTAGTTCACCAGAGTTCCAGGCTCCGCGGATACGAATGTTCTCCGTCTGTCCATGAATACCGATACGATTCGCGATATCAGCTGATATTAACGACACGGTGGCTCCGTCATCAAGCAAGGCGTAAGTCATGACGTCACCGAGTGGTCCGTGCAGTTTAACGCGCACTACTTTTAATAACACCTTTCCGGTACTTATGGAGGTATTTGTAACCGTTTCGTCTCGAATATTGTTTACACTCTCTTCATTAGTTTTTTCAGTATCCGTTTTCGCAGTGTATTTTGACGGCCAATGCAGCAGTGGGTGATGGGGTAAACCACAATTTTCAAGTTCGCATGCGGGTGCAGTGCAGGTTTCTCTGTCGTGGCGTGCAACTAGGCATTTGTGACATAATCTTTTTGAGGTGACGAATCGCCAGCGATCTTTGCGGAGTGCTCGCTTAAAGCGCGTGCAATCGGTTATTTTGTGCGAGTACTTGCTGCGACAAAAGGTGCACTTGTCACTCTCATCGCACTTCGCTTGTATGAGGACTGTATGTGGATTGGGATTGCTTCTTCTCTCCTCAAATCTCTTGCGATTATCAGACTGATTATGTATGTGTGAGATGCCAACAGCTGCCGTTCTCTTTGCCTCCATATGTAGAGAATCAGAGAACAGTTCCAATTTTGACTTTGTGTCGTCTTGATTTAAAAAGGCAAAATCGGTCCATTTTGTGATAAGTAAGGTAGGGCATTTTGATATAACTGTTGTCAGCAGTTCAGGGCTTCGGAGGTGATCTTCTTGTTTTATAGCTTGAGCGGCGGCTACTAAGTTTCTTATCTTGATGGCGAAGTTAACTATCTCGGAGTGATAAGCTTGTGGTAGTGGGTTTATCTTTTTTATTTGTGATATTATTTTGTAAATAACTACCTCTGGTCTGCCGAAACGAAGTTCCAGTGCTTCGATAATTGTATTTGGTGAAGCATCGCTGATAAGCAAAGCGGATACTGCCTCCTTGGCCTCACCACGTAAACATTTACTCAACCGGACAATGTTTTCTGCGTCGGTGTATGAACAAATATAATTGGATTGTATATATGACTTTTTAAATTGCAGCCATTCCAGTGCGTCGCCAAAGTAAATCGGTAAGTCTTTAGGTGCTGCCAGTCTTGAAAGTAGCTGCGTGTTGTTGTGTGTGGTAGACCTCGCGAAGTTTTCGAGTGCTCGAGCTAAGTGCTGAATGTCGCTAGGTGCAGCCGGGGCTGCCTGGTGCTGCTGACCGCTGGGTTGCGGACGCTCCGCGACATCTGCGTGGCTGTGCTCGAGCCATTGTTCTACCTTGTCCTTTGTATCAGGTATGGAACTACACTTTGACTTACTTTTTTCAGAATACTCTTCTTCGAGTGCGGCGATATCTGCTTCTGCTTTTTTCTGGATGACCTTTTTTTTATTTTCTATAATTTGATTCTCTAATTCTGCGGTAGCCAAAGCAGCTTCACACTCCAGCTGCTTTTTTCGTGCCTCTAGTGACGACTTGTTAGAGACCTTGAACGATGACGCAGAGATCGGCGGACGCGCTCTCTCGATCGTATAACTACCCTCCGTTCTAGGTTTCTCATGGAGAATAGCTGCGAGCTGATTCGGTCTTGCCACTATTTCAGACCTCACTTCCCGATGTTCCTCCTGGAGTGCAAGCTGTCTGGAATGTTCTCCCTTCTCCTTTTGGAGAGCGCTGCGAGTTTGAACCATTTTGTGCAACAATGGGCTGTGATACATTCCACACTGAATATCCAGGTTTTGGTCACTGTTCACTGTAGATTCGGCTCGAAGACCAACTTTGTAAGCGTTGTGGATCTTAGCAGTGAAATTAAACTTCAGGATAAACTTTCGAAAGGCGAGAAATGCAAGTAAGCAGGCGCGACCGTGACGTGCGTTGCGACTATCGTTTGACTACTGCTTTTAAAAGTACGCCCTCTGGCGGCGGTGACCGCAACCTGCTATACTAACACTCTCTGATTTATTAAACGTTACATTAAACAAATAATGAAATATTATTATTCATAATAAATCCTATCGTCTACACCAACCTTTTAATAATAATTTCTTTTTTACAAAAAGAGACCCGCCTTCAACAAACTTATCAATACTATAGTATAAAATTAAGTCGTTTCCCGTGTCTGTCCCTATGTATGCTTAAATCTTTAAAATTATTAAACGGATTTTGATGCGGTTTTTTTTATCGATACAGTGATTCAAAAGGAAGGTTTATAAGTATAATACGTGCACAAGAAAGTTAAAGGTAAGGCGGTACGAAGTTTGCCGGGTCGAACTTCCTCTATTTCAAAGTCGGTTAAAATAGGAACTAAAACATTCTCCTGAATGAACAAATACTTTTCTGAAAACCGCATCAAAATCGGTTCAGCCAAACGGACAAACATACATACATATATCGTATCGCGGACAAACATACATACATACATACAAGTCAAACTGATAACCTCCTTTTTGAAGTCGTTTCAAAATACATGACAGACAGCCGCATGCTTTCTCGATCAAAATTAATATATCAAAGCGAGACAGTACATATCATGTTTCACATGGTTTTTCAAAACCTAAAATACCTACTTTACTCAGTTGGGGGAGTACTCAGTAAGTAATAAACAATAGCAATCACAATATTGTTGTATAATGCGAAAGTTTCACGGAAAAGTACGTAATGAACAGAATTGGATAATACTTTTCAGTATGATAACCTATACAGCAGTATAGCACACATATAGTTATATTTTGAGGCAAGAAATCAACGTACCAATTCTAACTACCCTCAAGAAACAAAAATTACAACAAACCTCCTCCAGATCCACAGGTTTAGTGAACTTGTAGAACCTCCTGTTAGAAGCGAGCTTGCGGCAGATGTCCCGCAGGAATATCCTCAGTTCTCGCAGCTTGTAGTCTTCCTTGCGCTTCCTCCTGTATATTTCTTCAGCTGATTCCCGTGGCGGGGGTGGTGGCGGTGCTATAGGAAAAAAAACACAAATAGAATGAATTCTAAATTCCTATTCATAGTTGTCCGTATTAGATTTCAAATTCGATCATCCGCGTTATGTTTTTTTTTTTTGATTGGGCAACAAACAGGTCCTCTTCCCAGAGCGAAACAAGCCTACGTCTCAAATATAACTCGTCGCGTCCTTGTCTCATGCGCATCAATTGTTATTTCTTTCTCACTCATCTCAGCATGATGACGTAGACTTGTGTCAGTCATTTGGTCGGAAGAAAGTACCTGGCGGAGTACATTATTGAACCATAAGTAGAGATGATTTCAAACCGAGTATGGCTGGGCTGATATTTGCGTTTGGATATTTTTTAAATAAATTAATGATAGGATTACATATTATGTAGGATTAACAAATAGTAGGGCCGAATAGCTCACCTAATGGTAAATTAAGCGGTGGCTCCTTGTCCTCAATGACAGGCGGCTCGAGCGGCAGCTCCGTTATGATCGGCTTCAAAAAGTTGACAACTTCCGTAGAGTTCGGCTCTCGGACTTTGTAAACGCAGTCTTTGTATTCAGGGAACAGCTCTCGGATCTGAAAGGAAATAATCTGGGTAATTTTACACTCTATATGTTTTTGTATAGGGAACTTGCCGTTTGGTGGCCACATAAAATAGCACCAACCTATTTCCACACATGGGTAAAAAATGCGAAAATTCAAAGCAAGCAGGCCGTCCATTGCAATCAATGTTTTAATTTAAGAATATTTTAAGTTGATTGATTGTAATAAAGAGTCTACCTATCTATCTAGCCTTCGTAGAAAAACATGAAAAGGCTGACAGCAATCGTCACGACAACCCGCCTGCCAAGCGTGGGCCAATCTCTTTCCAAAATGTTTGTCCTTGGGGCGATCTGAGAAAGAGACCCATTCCCAATAGTAGACTTCTCTCGGCTGGGATGATGATATGGAACTTTGAGTTTATTAGACGTACAGTATGGGCACTCCCTGCCTCCCTCAGCAAGTGCGGCTCCTCCGCTCTCGGTTACATCTAGGTTAGTACCGCTAGGTTGGAACAAATAAAGCAGCGTCGCACGACTTTTCGCACTCATACAAGCCTGATACGCGTGCACATACACGAGTTCCGGCTGTGCGCGAAGCAACCGGATTTTTTATATGATGTGTCCGAGGTGCGCCTCAGCCTTAGCTGCCCGAGTAATACGTCTATTTGATACATGTTAGCAGAGTGTCCGAGCCGCGGTAGCACTGACCTCGGGCTGCAGATGGTCGTACTGCAGGCTGGTAGAGGCGAGCAGCAGCGTGGTCTGTCCGGCCGCGTGGGTGCGCCACAGCTGTCCCAGTAGCGCGGCGCCGCCCGGCCCCAGGTGCGACCAGACGAGGTCGATGTCCCGAGCGAACAGCACGCAGCCGCGGTCCGCGCGACGGCACTCAGAGAATATCTGACAAATAAAGGTAAACTTTAGGACGGCACTCAGAGAATATCTGACAAATAAAGGTAAACTTTAGGACGGCACTCAGAGAATATCTGACAAATAAAGGTAAACTTTAGGACGGCACTCAGAGAATATCTGACAAATAAAGGTAAACTTTAGGACGGCACTCAGAGAATATCTGACAAATAAAGGTAAACTTTAGGACGGCACTCAGAGAATATCTGAGAAATAAAGATAAACTTTACGACGGCACTCTGAGAATATCTGAGAAAGAAAGATAAACTTTAGGACGGCACTCAGAGAAATAAAGATAAACTTTAGGACGGCACTCAGAGAATATCTGAGAAATAAAGATAAACTTTAGGACGGCACTCAAAAATATCCGAGAAGGAAAGATAAACGTTACGACGACACTAGAATATCCGAGAAAGAAAGATAAACTTTACGACGGCACTCAGAGAATATCTGAGAAAGAAAGATAAACTTTAACCCCCAAAAAAGTTCGACCGGTTCAAATCGACAATTTGTATTTAGCGACTTAAACCTAGTCTAGATAAGTTTAAACTCTTTTTGAGGCGGAGCCGTAATTTCACTGTAGTAAAGATAACTTCTGCAAGGAGCTGCTAATGGGATCTTGATCAACACTGAAAGCAATGGAGTCGTCTTTGATGGAGTCGTCTTTTGACGGTCGCAGATTCCACAGATAAGCAACTGATACTAGAAAAGGTGATGAGAAGACCGGTCACTATTGCAGACTGTGTGGGTTATCTTTATACAGCAAACATCTATACCAATATTATAAAGAGTAAAGATTTGTTTGTTTGTAACGAATAGGCTCCGGAAATACTGAACCGATTTGAAAAATTCTTTCACTGGTAGAAATCTACACTATCCCCGAGTGTCATAGGCTATATTAGATTTTCAAAAAAATTAGGGATCCTAACTTAAACTAAAATAATGTAACCCAAGGTGCAATATTTTTTCCATTGTTTACATATTTTGACAGGTGGTTTGTTGTTGTTGTTTGTACTTTTATTCGCCCATTCTGGGCAGTCAAAAGAACATAGTCTATAGAACTAAGTCTTTTGTAGTATCTTATATTCTATGGCGTATCGAAGTAAACCGGGACAGCTCGTTTATTATAAGTTAACAAAACAAGTTATAACTCGCCGGTAGGCATTGCATCAGACCATGGCACCTATATGCAAAAATTGGCTCTTAAAAACTGATGATAATGAAACAAAAAACTCACAGAAATAAGCGCCTGTTCCAGCGTGAACGCCAATGCGGAATGCAAAGTCGCCATGCTGAGCTCTTTGACGGCGCATTCTTCCAAACTGGCCAACAGTGCGGGTGCTAAGTGCGAGCTCGCACACGGCCCCGCTATGAGCAGGACCTGGGACGACAGCGGGGATTCCCCTAGCCTGCGGGATAGAGGATAGTTGCCTGAATATTTAATAGATATACGACTGAAGGCAGTAGCTTTGGAGTGTTGTCTGAGATTTTAAATAATAAACGATCTTCCTTTCTTGCGTTCCAGTGGGAATTTCAGATTTGGTATCACAAGCGGGTTGCTATCACAAGTGATTTGGGCTATTCGTTATCTGACAAAATAAATTGTTTGGTGTGAATCTACTACTGGCCAGCAGCTGGTCGGCGGCAGTCAGCTGTGCGGCGACAGCGCTCGCGCCGCGGGAGGGCAGGCACTGACCTTGTCTCATGGGGCGGCACGTAGCACCTCCTCAGCAGCTGCTCTGCGGCAGTCAGCTGTGCGGCCAGCAGCGGCGCGGCGGGCGGCGACAGCGCTCGCGCCGCGGGAGGGCAGGCACGCGCGCCCGCAGCCACCAGCGAGTGCATCGCTTGCTGCATGTCTGAGATTGTTACTTCTACCTGCAAGCCGGTAGATAAAGGTTTAAGCGTGCTCTACACTCGTGCGCGAAGTCAAACCGCTAACAAAATACCATGTAGATGTCGTTTAATACGAAAGCGTGAACGATCTCTACAGACGCGTTTCGCGCCTTTCGCGGGCGTTTTTTTTTTTTTTTATATAATATTGAAATATTGATAATTATTATTTAATTTAAACAAAGATATAAGGATGTATAAAGTAAAATAAAATATTTATTCATATATTTTTTTTATTTTTTATCATTAAACGTTATGTTTTTATATACAATATTGTAATTTAATTATTATTATTTTATTTTATTGGTTAGGAAAACTTACAGCATAAACATTTATAGAAAAAATATGATGTTAAACAAAGCCAATTACAAAACCGCTTTACAATTAAAAAACAGGGTACATAGAAGAAAAAGTAGGTAGTTAAATTAAAACAAACACCGAAGGAACTTATTGAGTACCTAGGTACTTACATCATTAAAGAACATAGAACCTAATTTACGCTTGATTACATTATATGTGTCATTAAAGATGTCTAAATCTGTCGATTTATGTAATTTATTAATCTTATTAGCTACACGAATAAAGAAGGAGTTCTGTCTATAATTAGTCGCAGCGCAAGGTACGTGGAAAACGTTTGTATGCCTAGATCTATAAGAAGGTACAAGAAAGGAAATATTCCGTAGGAGTTCAGGGCAATCTATATCGCCTCTTAGTATTTTAGTGAAAAATATAACGTCTGCCACATCCCTGCGCAGCTCCAACGGTAGCAGATGGTGTCGAGAACAACGCTTGTGATAACAGTCATCAAATACTTTACATTTAAATTGAATGTATCTCAAGAATCGCTTCTGAATCGCCTCAATTCTCAACTTATATTCATTGTAGCAGGGATTCCACACCTGAGAACAATGACAAGGATGTACTTTAATTTTTTTTGTAATTAATTATTTTTTAAGTAAAACAATTATAGATAATTGTATAAAAATTATGTTAATATTAAATAATAATAAAAAAAAATTAACCTCGGTGCATCAACCATCTTGTATAATACAGTGCCAGGAGCAACTGCACTTGTACACCTTCCATTGATTTGTAATCGCGTTGCGTATCGAGCACATTCGCCAATGTATGACGCAGCTCCCATCGTCATCTCCATACCAGTGATATCGTGTTCTGGCGACCACACTTCGACGACCGTAGGGATGTTGTGCATGATGTCAGTTATATACTCATGCTGCGAGCGAGCGACTTCGCAAGCTAGTGCTTCGCCATCGGCTCCGCGGCGATTCTTGCTCCTTATCAGCGGTGGACGGGGTCTCCACTGTGCTTCAAGGCGACATTGGATAGGGTACATACAAACGGTACCTGTCTTTGATGCGGTTGAGTTCCAAGTGTAGTTGGATAAGAAACTCTTCGGCAGCCTGTTTCCTGCCCTGGTAAGTAAGTTACCATAGGCACGCGTGTCCTGTAATAGATGATCGGCGCCATACCCCTCTGGCCATATTTCCTCAATGTTTGATATGAGGTCTTGATCCCATCTTACTCCAGGAATTGGGTTTAAGGCCCTGAAACCCTGACGCATTTCCACTGGTGTTTCAGCGTCTGACATATTCAGCAGGAGTGTTCTAATGTTTGACGGGTAAATATAGCAGGCGGCTTGCTCCGCATTCTGCGGAGGTTCGATTACTGGGAACGCGTTCCACACCACTGAACCTTCAACCTTGCCGAGACTACAGATGATGTTGTAGAAAGGCAGGGGGGTCTGGTTTATCGTCTGCAGAATTTGACGGCAGTCCTCGTCGAATAGAAAGGGACTCGACATAGGATAACTTTCACGCTCGTTTTGAGCGTATCTGGCTAAGTATAACTTAAAGTAAAAGAGGCATAACTCGACTCTGTAGTATTGGTGAATTGTACAAAGCTCGTGCACGGTGGCACGGTCCCATGCGCTAGTCATGCGACTGTATTCTGCAACGGCCGCAAAGCCAACGCCTCTGCTTGCTGCGGGCAGTGGAACTGCCATCGGCTGTACAGTAACCTTAAGTGACTCTATCGCTTTTTCAAGCTCTAAGGTTGAGTCATCAAATACCCCAAGTCTCTTCATTGCTGCTTCTCTTCCTTCCTTAGCTTGCCTTTGGTTCATCTTCTGTCTAAATTTCTCTTGTTGTTTCGCCTTACTATTCTTCCCTTGCCGATTCTTGTTGGTGGCGGAGGCGGCAGGTTCCTCCTCGTGTACAATTCCGTTCGCGGACCCATCGCACCGCGAGTGTAGAGCGCGCTTTATAATATAAAAAATATATGAAAATGTATATTATAAAAATTTTAATTGCAATAAAATGGGATCTTTAATAGTGTGAAATGATCCAAAAGCCCAAACGCTGCTGATATTTAAAAGACTTTCCGAGATTTAAATGAAAGCCCTATTATTTCAAATTGAAACTGCTTCAAAGTGTCAATTTGAAATTGTTCCTAAAGATTTTTATCACGTCGCGGGCACCATTTTAAGTTGCTCACTGGCTAATTTCACCCTCATAAGATTTCTTCAACATTGAAATTATTATTTATGCTTACAATGTGACAGTAACAAAATTTAAAAATTGCTAAATAAAACAACTTCTAATTTATCTTATACAAACAAATATAAAAGAGATAATACTTACATTTTTGGGATCGATAAGTAAAGCATGTTCACTCTGATATACTTGTGGGTAGACTCTCCGTAATGCTTTCAATACTGACTCGGAACACAGCGCTTTCAAGTCCGAACCTAAAACACAAATTATAATCATAATTTAACTAACAAACAGTTAAAAATTCATTTATGCTTGTTATAGAATAAAACGATCTATATAAGTCTTAGGAGAGTTAACTCTTATCAATGTCATTATCTTACTGCTTAAATCGCAAATACAAGGTGGTTTCTGGCAAGGCGGTAATAAATCAAAGGAGGGGGTTCAGCTCACCATACCTAACAACCATTCCCAAAGCAACATGGGTCGAAATCTCAAAACAAAAATCAGCTGTCCCGTACATCAACCCCGTCAGATGATCGAACCAATGTACGGAACAGCTGTTTTTTAGAGGATTCGACCAATGTTGCTTTGGGAAAGTTGTTAGTTATGGAGAGCAGAATACCTCCTTTAATTTATTACCGCCTTGTCAGAAACACCCAGGCGTAGACCATGAATTTTTTTTTGAGCTTTTTAAATATCATTCTCACCTCCATAACCATTAGTAAGCCTTGCGATCCCATCCAACATATCCTCACTAGGCTTCGGCTCCCAGTCTTTAGTGTAGATGTTGAGTATATCTTTCCTTGCAGCGGTATGCGGCGGCGGGAAGAACAGTTCGCGGTCAAATCGCCCGGCGCGCCGCAGCGCCGGGTCCACTGCGTCCAGTCTGTTTGTTGCCCCTATTACTACTACTTCGCCTCTGTTGGGAGTGAAAAAAAATATTACTTTGATGTAGTTTATGATATTTAGGGCACAAAATCTAAGTTTGGACAAATCAAAATATGGTAGTAAAGTTGCATCCCTGATATTAGCGCTAATATCGAAAAAAAAAATCTTTTACACTATTATGGCCGAATTCAAATGGTCTATCGGTTGTTATTTGGTGCAGCATGACCATATTTAGTTCCAGCCCTGGTAAAGTTTTTTTTCTTTTGCGAGATTGGCGCTAATATTGCGGTTGACTCACTCTCAACAATGCAAAATTTTGTGACCTGCTCTATTGTATAATATTTTTGTGATTAGTAGGAGAGGCCTATGCCCAGCAGTGGTCGTTTTTCAGCTGAGACTGCAGTCTTACAGTCGCACAGCCCGTCCTACTCAGCTTCGTAAAAAAAATCCTAAAAAAAAATATGGAGGTTGAACATTTAAGCACGGAGGCGACGAGTAGGGTGCCCACGGGGCTGGTGTGCACCTGTTCCTGCCGCACGCTGCGTCTATCTCGTCAAAGATCGCACTCGCACGAATCAATGCGAATACAGGCCTTAACCAATGTGAATACGGGCCATTATGCTTTGCAACTCACCGGTCGCACAGCCCGTCCAGCTCGGCCAGTAGGGTGCCCACGACGCTGGTGTGCACCTGCTCTTGTCTCACGCTGCGCACCGGCGCGAGAGCGTCTATCTCGTCGAAGAATATTATTGACGGCTTCATCTTGTTTGCCTGAGCACGAAAAAAAAGTTGCTGTGTAGAAAACGAAATATAAAGCTGGGTACAGAACTACAGACCAAATGCTCGCGGCATGATGTAACATGATACACTGAGCATTCATACAGTCAGTACGTAGTTATACGAAATAATCAGCGAGCAAAGACCCAGCTTATGCGACCTCGGGTCTTCGCGTTCTTTGCAACTCATTCAGTAGATGCAAGTAGTCAGCATACTTTCTTACAGAGTGTTTCTGACAAGGCGTTAATATATCAAAGAACAAAGCAACATAGGTCAAAATCACAAAACATAATACCGCTGCCCCGTTCATTGGCACAGTCAGATAATCAATCCAAACAAATTTATGGAACAGCTGATTATTTTTTACTGTTGATAATGATGTTACTTACTTTAAAAAAGTTGTTTGTTATGGTGAGCTAAATCACTACTTTAACTTTCGTCAGAAACAGATACTATAATTGGATTATCAATAAGAATACGCAAAAGAATAACCAGGGGTCAATTATTTAATTAATTCTCAGACTTCAGAATAAAACTCAGACTTACCTGTTGAAATAGCAGCTTGAGGTGCCTTTCACTCTCACCGACCCACTTCTTTAGGCAGTCCGCTCCCTTTCTCATGAAGAATGCCACTTTCCTCCCCCCGACCACTGCACATTCGTTAGCTAGGGCTCTTGCTAACAAGGTTTTCCCTGTGCCCGGTGGCCCATGGAACAAAACCCCCTTGGCTGGTCTCGTTTTGAATTTCGCGAAAAGTTGCGGGTACATGAGCGGAAAGAGCACCATCTCCCTTAGGCACTTTATATGGTCTTCTAAGCCTCCAACCTGAAACAAATTCAAATAATTAATTGAAAAAAAATACTCTTTAAAATAAGCTAGTACTATGTTTGAATGAATGGATTATTAAAGTCCATAAATTTTTACGATACAAACTATACAAGAAAGTACGAGTGCAATGAGTGTAAACCTAAAAACACAAATACGTACTCAATGTATTGACAATTGAAATAATACTGCGCTACCCTAAAATGGAGCCAAAAGTCAATACATGGTAGGTTTTGGACGCCTTATTAGTTCAGTCGTGTGCCTGTAAGAGCCGACTGTAGGGCAATAAGCCTCTTTTATCGCACGTCAAACACCACTAACAAGTCCTATGAGTTTAATCCACTGCCTACCACAACCTTTACAATGTCGACACACAGGGCTGGTAGTCTTTCTTCTTTAGGTTGATCGTTTCCAGGCCACATCTCTGTGACCGAAGTCCGTCCAGTCCGTCGATTGAGCCAACAAAAACAAATTTAATTGACCAAGTATAAAGGCTGTTTACCCAGTAAGTAAATAGTTAGCTAGGACGTTAAATCAGGCAGTCGCTTACTTTGTTTACTGGGGCCACAGCCTAAGTCTAGACAAGTGAGTACTTACAGAAGAGAACCTCACGCTGCCGTCCACTTCCACAGGCTGGATGTCTCTGAGGGCGCGGTCGCCCTTCTTATCGTCCATTGATTTTGTCTTTTGCCTGTCAAAAAAATATTTTGTAAGAATAATGTTAACATCGTGAAGTTTGTAATTAATTGACCAAGTAATTAAAGATACGTACTTCCCCTTGGTCTTATTTTTCATGGAAACATTCAGGTCCTCCTCGGAATCTGAACTGGAGGAGCTACTGCTGCTGCTCGACGCTGATTGAGCTGAAAACGGAATAACAAACTATAGTCCTTAACACTCTAGCAATATGGCATAATATCATTGTTTAAGCAAGCATGCTTTGTCGTAAATGTATAAATTTAAGACACTTACATCTGATAGTTTTTCTTCGCAATATCTTTGGCTTTCTTTCTCTGAGTGAATACGGTTTCTTGCGAATTGTGAATGTTGTAGCTGAAATATAAATACATGTTAAGAATTCATTAAGTTATTCAATGTAAAAGCAGAGTTATTTGTTTGTGATTTAGGAACTGTGCACGAAATAACTCCGCATATAAAACTCATTACAAAAAAAGCAAAACACTACTTTTGTGGTAGATATAAATCTACCACAAAAGTAGTGTTTTGAGATGGAATCTATAAGATTGTCAAAAAAACATAATCTCAGCTGCCACTGTTGGATATATGCGTGCCCCTAAAATCGCAATAAAACGTCGCTTGGCAGGAGAATTGGCGATTGCAGTATGACTTGTCACTTGTCAAGTTTTCGAATGAAGTACCCTTCTGCTGTTCCGTTCGCCTATTACGACAACCATGGGAGGAGATGGGGCGACGATGGGCCGGCATATGACCGCCACCGCACGGTATAGTGGACGCACCTCTCTTCCTAGTCTGCCGGGGCGCGATCTCGACGAAGGCGGGCTGCTTGCGCGTGCGGCCGGAGCGGCGCGGCGGCCCGCCCGCCAGCAGCGACCGGCCCGACTCCGACGACGAACTCTCAGACCCTAGGGCACAGAATACCTAATAGTACAGTGGCGGAACGATCGGCGTAACATTTCCGGTTTTTCTGTATTCCAAAATAGCTCTTGTTCTTTGGTAATACAGTCTAAGGCTGACGTAACTATAGACAAATCTGTTACGGCCTCCTAGTCCGTGACTGTACCAGGTACAGAAGGCTCACTCAGGCACTATAGCGCCACTCGAGAAAAAAAATTATATCTTCTAAACTAAGGCAAATATCAAAAATGTGAAACAGCATTCCACTAGATAATTCAGCCTAGTATTTTTAGGGCATTGTTGTATAGCTTTTAGGTTAAAGACCACAGAAAGAAACTGATTGTTGCTAAAAACGGCCACTTTATCAGTAATAACTTTCTTTGATTTTTAATCTAAAAGCTATACAACAATACCCTAAAAATACTAGGCTGCTAGCTGTGCTATGCCTCTTACGTTATTTTTTTCTTATTTGTTACCATATGACTACTTAATTGTTGCCAAAATAAAATAAAATATACTGGGTGTTTCTGACAAGGCGGTAATAAACCAAAGGGGGATTATTCGGCACAACATACCTTACAACTTTGCCAAAGGAACATGGGTCAAAATATCTAACCAAATCATCTATCATCCATCAGCTGATCGAACCAATGTTTGGAAAAGCTGATATTTTGTTTTAAGATTTTGCCCTTTGTTATTTGGGTAAAGTTGTTATTACCGTCTTGTCAGAAACAACCAGTATAAGAGGAATGGAAGAAATCGCTCTTGTGTATACCCTTGAGAGGTGAGTGGGTCATTTTGGGGGCAAGAGTGGGCGTATACTCTTAGGGGCGCTTCAGAAGGCTTTAAAACTATAGGGAGTTTAACTCTATGAATAAGAATCTACCACTTAAATATACATACCTAGGTATTCAATGTTCTAACCTGAAAATTTCTTTGTGTGAAACTACCTATCATTGTTTTAATTCACTTTCGTACATTTTACAAAACATTAGAGAAACACATCACAAGCACATCACAGAATTTACAACACAAAACAAACAAAATTATAAAAAAAAATCAAAAATACACCAAAGAAACACACAACAGAAATTTTGACACTGACACTTGACAAATAAGACTGGTTTAAAAAAAAGAAGAATCATAAATATGATGTAGGTAAAATACATAGACAAAGAAGAATGCTACTGCTACTGCCAGACAGACAACGTACAGTGCAAACCGCATGTTTTGTGACTTAAGGAAATTATTAATTAAGTTTTTTTGACAGTGATTGAGTTGCCCCAGAAGAGAAACTCAATAGCATTTAAAACTAGTCGACCCGGCGAACTTCGTACTGCTTAACCTGTTACTTACTATGTTTCGCATGTACATATTATACTCATACACCTTTCTCTTGAATCACTCTATCTATTAAAAAAACCGCATCAATATCCTTTTCGTAGTTTTAAAGATTCAAGAATACATAGGGACAGACGCGGAAAACGACTTTATTTTATACTATGTATTAATAATGATATTGATGATATATAAAAAGCGCAAGCACACGATATAATACATACCAGACTCTTGCTGACTGAAATCCTCTTTCTTCGTGGTGCGCCCGCGCCGGCCTCGGTTCCTTGTCGATCTCGCTGGGGCCTGGTTACTGTGAGATTGCAAATTTAATTTACTTTTGAACCAAAAAGTGCTTATTAAAACACTACATCAAACACAGTTAATTCGGGAGCATTGCACTATTATAATTTTTAAGCTATTTGAGATTAATTTAACGTTGCGGTTTCATCAAAATTCGTTGCAAAGAGATAAGGAAACAGTTAGGAACAAGAAGCAACTGATGTTCTTGTCCTTTCTCCCAAGTCGGGAATCCCCAAGGCAACGGTAGTATTCCCGAGCGTCGGAAGATGATATGTATTATATAGAGTGGTTAAGTGTATTTTGTTCATGCATAATTATGAAGAATTATGTTTTTGATTCGGGTGTTTCCGGGAATACGACAATAAGGAAAGATATGCATGCGCATTATTCATTTGGGAGTACTTAAAAATAGTAGTTATATTAACATACCTCTCGCTATCCTGCACTGGCTGCTGTTCGTCCGGCTTGTTCCTGTCTCCCTCTACCTTAATGTTAGTATCATCCACGTCCATTGTTTCGTCCGTTTTAGTATCCAAAGCGGGCTTCTTCTGTATTACTGTTTGATTATTCTCGTTTTCAGAGTCAGATTCTGTCACCTCCTGTCAAATTATTATTATAATTAGTGACCAATTTGTATTTCTTTACATCTTTATATGAGGGTGCTCTTAGTTATTCATGCGCTTTTTAAATTTAAGTTGATTCTCATTTCCTAAAATTATTCTGAATGACATTGATTCTAAAATTCAGTTTCTTTTCCTCAGTATATTTCAAGAAAAGGACTAGTTTAAAATGGCCTTAAAACATCCAAGGCCTATTTAGAAAAACCAGCAGTTCCTGTACATATGAAATGCAAATGACCGTCGTGAGCACTCATAAAATATTTAGTAAACTCATTTGCTTATTAAAGTTTTAAGTAGTCAGGGGTTTGCTAGTACTCCGGACGCTAATAATCAATGGTTCCTAGAGTCCTTTGCAAAAACGCCAAGACGGCGACGGGGGGTTTAAGTGGATGCCCCACACACTCCTGTCGCTCCCCCGAGCTTCGGGAAATGCGATAGGCATATCCCAAAGTTACAAAAAAAGGGGTTTGGTAGTAACTTACAAGTTTCTTGACGACATTGCTGAACCGGGCCGAGGTGCGCCGCCGCCCCGACTGCGTCGTGTCCTCGTCCGTGGGCGGCGGCCGCGGACGCGCGCGCGGCTGTTCAGTAACAGAAAAGTTTGGTTTAAATTTCCACTGATATGGACTGAACCTACGAACGCATTAAACTCTAACTTAGTACCAATACCCGTGCGCAATAACTTGTCACTCGCTCCAAACTCGACCCTCCTCTTTTTACCCTCCGTGAGGCCCCCATCTCGTCCTTCAGTATCCTTAGCATCGCTGATACCATTGAACATCATCTTTCTTAAGTTTCGGAGTCATTTGTTTACTGTAAAAAATATTTTTCTCAAGTTTTTGTCATCGATACGTTTGTTCGTTTGGAGCCAGGTGTCAAGTTATCACGCACGGATTATAATTCCCAATCTGGACCAGCTAAATGAAGGAAGGTTCTAAACACGTGAGCTTAGTGCAAGCTCTCCTCCCTTATCCCTTACTTATTAAATATCTAAGTTTTAGGAATATGATAGAAATGTAGCTCCTCAGGGAACAGGGAACCCTCATTATTTATTCATTCATTTATAACAACCGTAAGACTGTTGGATATAGGTCTCCGCCAGATTTCCACAAAGACAATCAATATCAGGGGGTTTTACCGTAATCGCCACGCTTGGTAGGCGGGTTGGTGATCGAAGTATAGCTCTACATGTTACGCAAGACGCTGCTGACCTTCCTTCCGAGTGTTCCCTTAATCGCCTTTCAAGACACCCACGAGATGAGATATTGGTATAAAAAGCCGCCACCACACAACCCTCTTTAACCCACTTCAAAAAAGGAGGTTATCAGTTTCCACCTGTATGTATATTTGTATGTAGGTATGTATGTTTGTCCGCGATTATCTCGCGTTTGGCTTAAACTATCCTTAGGCGGTTTTCGGAATTCGAAAAAGAGGTAGCGCTCAGTTTATGTAGTGTCCGTTTATTGAAGTCAGGTTCCTTTTTTGTAAAAAATTAATTATTATTTCTAGCTAAAATATGCTAAGGCTCATAATGACTTACCAGTTTCTTTCTCTGGCCCTCATCTCCGGAATAGAACTCGTCTGATGATGAGCATGGGATCCCGTACAGGCCCGGGTAGCCTCGCACTTTCAGCTCGTTTGTGATCCAGCTCTCGTTGAAATTGTGGTGAAGGAGTTTACGGTTGCGGCAGCTGCGGCGGACGTCTGGAGGAATTGCATGTACATATTAATACTAACTTTCTAAATTGTCTACAGTAAGACTAGCATAGAGTAGCGGATATGTGTAGTATAAGACGTAATAAAAACTGTCATAAAAGAACAAAGATATGAAAATAAAAAGGATATGTATTATTGAATACTATCCTACAAGACAAAATCCACATTCATAACAAATTGCTGAATATCTTTATGATAGATTGCAATAAAATAGGAGAGAGAAAAAAAAGTGTAGTATAATATAAACTTGTTTATTTTTTTATTGTATTTGTATACTGCCCAGCAGTGGGACAAATTTTTGACTACCTCAAAAAGTACTTAATAGTGCAGAAGCAACTTTATAATACAAGAATATATATTTCGTATACCTATATTGAATTATTCTGCATTTTACATAATGCGTAAATAGTAGTGATCGAAATTCGATGAAACTTAAACAATATCATTGATAATTTTTTTGGGAGGGTGGGGGTGGTTTGCCATATGTGTGTTCCCTTAGTATACATTTATATTGTAAGGCGATACGCAGTAAGCCGAGTCAGCTAGGAGAGTCAATATAAACTACAAACTCTGTTGAATCGGCTTGTCCTCGTTGTCGTTGTCCTGGTTGTAGTCGTTGCGCGCGCTGCGGCTGCGCCGGATGCGCATGTCCGGCGACTCGGTGTTGCCGGCGAAGAACACACGCACTTGCCGAGATCTAGAGGGCAATATACTACTTAATGTTTCATTTTATAGTACGGTGGCGGTCTAGGTCGGCGTAACACTTCCGGTTTTTATGTATTGCAAAATAGCTTTTGTAATACAGTCTAGAGCGCACAAGACAAAGATAAATCTTTTACGCCCTCCTAGACTATGCGCCCTAGACTGTAATACCATAGAACAAGAACTATTTTGCAATACAGAAAAACCGGAAGTGTTACGCCGTCCATGTTCGCTACTGTTTCAATAGGAACAGATAAAGGACTAATTAAACAGAATAAAGCTGCATCTCCATCTACCGGCCGGCTGAGCATCGGATGAAATCGACGACGTCGGCAGACGCCACATCTGCGCTCTAACATACGTGCTGTATAATAGTCTCATGCGGTATCGTCGCCACTTTTGTTTGGGCGGATGTGGTGCGTGCGCCTCAGTGCCTCGCCTTCCTTAGTTTGCATATGCACTAAAGTTTTAGTACAAACATAATATCATTCATACATACCTTCTTGAATATTTTTCTGGTTCAGTATCACTCTCTGGGAACATGATGCGGGGCATCTTAATGGTCCTTAACTTGCGGCTGTCTGTGGGAAACAAACCAACGTCAATTAGGACCAAAAAATATAATTTCCTTGAACTCTGGTATTGATAAGATAATTTTAAGTAAAGTTGGCAATAAAAAGAAATAATTTATTTGTATTGGATATTGAATGCATAGACTTTTTATTCATTCAGACAACTCAAGAATTTCCAATTTAAAATTTACTTTTTACAACTGAGTTTACAAGTTGGTTTCCCACTAATACTAACATTTGGTGGGCCAGCGCTGTATTTTCCTGGTCACCTTATACTGGCTGCTTCTCAGCTCACGCGGCGACCAGTTGGAACCCTGTAAGATTATACTTAATTTAAAAAAAAACTCAGCTAAGTTGCCTTTTATTAAGATGTACTAGTCTACCCGGCGAACTTCGTACCGCCTAACCTATTTTGCTCATGTTTTATACTTATAAACCTTCCTCTTGAATCACTCCATCTAATGAAAAAATCTGCATCAAAATCCGTTGCATAGTTTTAAAGATATAAGCATACATAGGGACAGACGCGGGAAGCAACTTTGTTTTATACTATGTATTGATTCAACTTTTTATCTTTACTTAAAAAAAAGTTAAGTTAAGCTTAAGTTTTTTCATCTACACCATTGGAAAATATACAGAAACATGCCACAAAAAGTAAACTTACAAATACAAAACCATACTATAGCAAAAGCTGCAAATAGCAAAACCATAATTTGAAAATTAAATATTTTAACTAAGATTGTATTTAGATTTTTGGAACAGATATTTGAAATCCTCATTTGTCTCACAAGTGAAAAGAGATGCCACCGATAAGACAAAAAAGAAGTTTTTGTTGGGCCCTAAAAGTACACTATAGTGGCCACAAAATAAGAAGCCCGTTTTGAGGTTGTGATTGTGACATAACTAGTGATGTAGCCAAACAACACTATACACGATTCTCACAATAAATTGATTAAGTTTATAAAATTTAGTTAAAATATTTGATTGATTTGGTTTTTTTATAAAGTACATTGGATTTTATTATGATGAATTAATTTTACTTAACTTTAATATTGTAGGTAATTTGTAATGAATTTTATGAATGATGAATTTTATCGCTTTTTACAATAAAATTTGCCAAACACAAACAAAACTAGAAAAGCGAAAGTGATTTAAACTTAAATCAATAACAATCTTACAGATGAGTGATCACCGCCAGTATATATATATATATATATTTTTTCGATTTTGATTCAATTCATCGAAAGAATTGGTTAGTTGCAAAATGAATTGTTACATCACTACTAAAAAAACAGACTGAGAACATAACTTTTGTGTTTTTGACATGTTTCGTAAAATTATAAAATTGCATGCTACTTCAAATTCAGAGTGAAAAGAATGTCACATTATATTTTATCATATACTAGTCGACCCGGCGATCTTCGTACTGCCTAACCTATTACTATATTCTGCATGTATTATACTTATAAACCTTTCTCTGAAATCACTCTATCTATTAAAAAAAACCGCATCAAAATCCGTTGCGTATTTTTAAAGATATATACATACATAGGGACAGACGCGGAAAGCGACTTTATTTTATACTGTGTATTGATTTTAATACCACACAAAGAATATTATATTGTATAGAAACACTCTAGGTAATTAATTATTATTTTGTTATTTCTTTTAGTTACGTTCCAAGTTACATTCTATGGTTTTTCTCAATTGTCAAAATGGGCAAATTTGGCTTATTTTGAGGCACCTTTAAAAATGTTGTCAGTCTTTGTATTCTGGTTTCTAAATCTGAATTGATTTTTTAATAACTATATATGGCTTTTCAAGCATGTACTAAAAAAAAGCAGCAATGGTTGCCAAAGACTTGAGACCCAGATCAAACAAATAATTACTCTAATATACTCTACAATAACTTTTGTCTTATTGTCATGCTTCCTAAAAGATGCCATTGATAGAATGAATCTTAGCTGAACAAAAAAACCAACTCAAGCCAATCTTATATGATTTTAGTCTTCACAACAGGTATGATGGTAACAGGCATCAGAATCTCTACAATCAAGAAATTGCAATAAAGCAAGGTAGGTTAAATTTTTGTCTAGGTGTGTAGGAGCATGCAAGTCGGCCGGAAATAACTAGCGATTCTAGACACAAAAAGTAAAATTTGCAGCTTCTTAAGCAAACTTTAGCAAACATGTAGGTGTCAACTTGAAGATTCACCTTCTCGTCGGAGACGCTGCCAGCATCGTTGGGCACAAAGGGCCCGTCATCGTCGGCCTCCACCTCTCCGTTCTCGCCGTTGCTACGACGAGTTTTCACCATTGCGGAACGTGAACAATTCTACGCTTTATACCGACCAATTACCCAATAAAAACAATCCAAAGCGCATGTTACGCTTACGGGCACCACAATCTTAGTTAAAACTGGCTCGTATCACACAAAATAGCAGCGTAAAAGACAAAAATCTATCCATTACACATGTCAGTGGACAGGAGTGCAATGCAAGAAGCGCCATGTTCGGCACATTGCAACGCTCGCTATTGTCCTTGCATGGGATTATTATGAAACTCACCCCACAAATTTATTTGCCAATCGATTTGAAATATTCACTGATATCACTAGAAACAAAGAAAACAATTTTCCTACTGAAAAAAGGAAATCTTCAACAATTTTTTTGTAAAAGAAACGAAATGAAAACCATACGATCGCTCCTCAGATGGCTCCGCTTCCGTCGGACGGACCACAGACCAACCACAGACCAACTAGAGATACTAAGACCAACTAGAGTATCTACGGTTCTGATCTGAGTCTACGGACCTGAGCTACCTACGGACGGACGACTCGGACGAGGAGCTGAGCACAGATTAAAAAAGCTGAGCTGAATTCGCGGCTTTTTCCTAGTCTGAGGAGCTGACAGATGCATGCATGCTGAGCTGAGCATGCATGCAACTGAATGCAGCTACTTTTTTTTGTTTCAAGACTCCTCTGGAATCAAGCCTTTTCAACCTACCTTTGCTTGGTTTGCAAGATACCTATATGCCAATGCCATGCCGTGCCGTCTGTATCAAAGCTAGGTTTCATGATTTCTCGAGCTTATCAGTTTCTCGGGTCTCGAGAATTCTCGAGGCTAATTTCTCGGGTCTTCTCGGGTTGTCAAGAAATTTGCCTATTCCTATGTTTTTGCATATATTTTCGATTCAAATAATGAAAAAAGGTTGACACAAAATTAACAATTTGAATCATAATAAAAAAAACTTATTTTAGACCAATAAATTTAGTGGTTTTTATGCCAAATATAAGTATAAAAAAAACCTTGACTCATCAATGAGCGGTTTTCGAACTGTCATAGTTACAGAGACTGCCATAAGATGGCACTAGCAATCAGGTTAAATGTCAAATTCTATATGAATTCGATCAGTCAGGTCAATCAGATTTGACGTTGACATTACACCTACATACATTGGCTTTACAGTGCCATCTATTAGCATTCTCCTAGAACCATTAAAACTGTCAAAAACGAAAACCCCTCATAGTTATGAACAGTGAGTTGTCTCGGCAGCGTCCTTGAAATAATTACCTAGACCCGCTCGTGCCCGGCCAGTAGGAAGACGCGCTATACTATAGGGCTGCCTAACTGACTGTCACTCATTATTGCTTGCCTTTTAGTTCGATAATAAATTTATAATGTTTGTATGTACTTATGAAATTAACGTTTTGTATTATTATCCTTGACATAATTTTCGCATTTATTCGAAAAACAACCGAACCCATTTTTATAATATGTTATGGGTGATTAATACAAAGTAGTTCTTTTTTCAGCTTAGACAGTGATAAAAGAAACATAATTTGAATTTGGAGAGTATTAAAACAAAATGCAAAATAAATGCGCGCGTAGTAATGAATTCGCGAGAGTGACACGCATCGACCGCATGTGACTGCGTAGCACGCGCGCGCGACTGATGGTAGGCCGAGGTATGCTGAGAAGATGTTCTACTGTTCTTTATCTTTATCGTGGTACAATTGCGCAAAATAAGTTGTAAAATACTTGGTTACTAAATTGGTGTTCAGCTCCTTTTTTTTCAAAAATCTAGCTCTATTTTAGCTTTTTCAGATATGATTTAGCTCTCTTTTAAAATTCGAGTTGGCAACACTGCTTAGAAATGTTCGTTTGATTGACTGATTGACTTGCTTGCTTATTTCTTGTCTTGTTCTTGTTTTGTTTGTTTGTTGTACTCATGTTGTATGTACCTAGGTACATACCTGAGGTACCTACCTACTCAAGTATGGTTGTTTGTATGTACAGTGGCGGACACGGTCGGCGTAACACTTCCGGTTTTTCTGTTTTGCAAAATAGCTCTTGTTCTTTGGTAATACAGTCTAGGGCTGACGAAACCATAGACAAATCTGTTACGGCCTCCTAGTCCTTGACTGTACATTACATACCTAGTTGTAAATAGTCAGTCATAGAAAAATTTTACTCTTTAGTCGAGGTCAGTATCTTTATTAATTAATTTGTGGTTGTAATGTAAAAATTGTAAAGCAAGCAAAGAGCGAAACTTACTTCCTAACTAAATTATATGTCTTGTCTTTGTCTAGTCTAAAGAGAAAGATAAGTTATGGCAACAGCCTCCAGTAATATGGACGACAAGGTGGCCACAAGTGAAAAAGATGCTGATGCTGACTTGGAGAACGAGGGCATATCTTCACAGATGACAGCTTCTTACAGTGAGATATCATTTCAGTCGGAACAGGGGCAGATTCCGAAAGAAGCTAAAGTTTTAGCCGGTCCTTCGAGGCCTTTCAATCTGCCTTCTGAGAAGAACAGAAAACGTGAAAAGATGCCTCTCGATATAGATGGGCACGTCCGTTACGAAGGCGACATGACGCACTACGTAGCAGACGATCTAGAGTTCAAAATTAAACTGTCTAGTCCCGTAACAAAGAAGGGTGACACCCCTGTATTTTCTAGCAGCGGTCCGTCTCGCTCCAGTACACCAGGAAAATTATACAGACAAATACTAGCACCACAGATTGGACAAATTGACATTACAGTTCTCAATGATCTTGAGTATGAGGCCCAGCGAATAGCTCAGTCAGTTGACAACCTTATTGAAAACTTATCTAATATTTTACATTCCAATTCATCATTGACGGCTGAAAATATGGAGGTATACAAAGGGGCAGTGGGAAAGACATGTGATGCCATGGACAATAATATTAAGAGCATGTATACAATATTAGCAAAGGGTGAAGAGGTTTCTCAGGCAATGGTTCCCGTACAGGCTCAGGCAGATCGGATAGCTGAAATCAAAAGGCTTTTGCAGTTATTTGAAAACAATTTTTAATTGTTATTGAAAAGTTTGTTAGCTACTTGATTTTTTGCTATATTATAAAATTTTATTAGTTATATGTAGTAGAGCTAGGGTTATACCCTCAAAAAAGGAGAGAGCAGTCTTCCTTGTTCTGAACTAATTTATGCTGTGATGCATGCTAAAATATTGTTTGATAGAATGACTTGTGGTATTTGTTTCTGAACTGCTATTTTTGCTGCCTACCTACTTAGATTGATTATGACTTTTACACCCTTGATACATAACATTATTTTAAGTGGAAAAAATGACAATTAGCAATGACTCTTGTTTGGTCGTATTTACCTACCTATACCTAAGTGACTTTTTTTTTACTTAGAAGTGTTAAATTATGTTCTGTTGTTCTTTTATTAAAGTCATTAGAAAAATCCTAATATGCTTTTAAAAATTCAGTCAAGGCAATCACTTGTTGAGGTTGCAGGATTACTTGTTTATCCAATAATACTTCTAAAGTAGGTTATGAGCTTGCTGATTAAATGTATCTTATCTTTTCTCTTATTGACTTCGTCATACTACCAAAAATTGCACCAGCACTAGCACCAGCCCCTCGATAGTAGACCTGAATGCGAACATAAGTTGCCCTAAAATATAAGGTGACTTGCTACTCAACACTAGATGGCGCTTTTTATTTCTTGGATACCCCCACCCACCCAGAGAGATGGGAGAACGCGCAGCCGCCAATGTATTGACAATCTTTGGTACTGACATATGTGTCATTCATTGTGCACGTTTGTGAAAACTGTCATTCTTAACAGCAGTGTGGCCAAGTTGGGTGACTTTTCACCATTTAAGGATTATTGTTTTAATGTTGGTTCCGAAACCACGTGCTTTGTTAGCGGGCTTTAAAACAATAATCAAATAAACTTACATTAACCGTACAACGTTGCCGGGCTTTATGCCCATCCTTTTAATCTAAATTGTGAACTTGACATTGGCAAAATACTCCACTGAAGTGGAGTCAAGTCTATTAAATTAAAATAATAATAATATAAGCTTCTTTGCATGTAGGGGATTATTGTTATTTTTATAACGTTGGTTCCGAAACCACCAACGTTGTTTTGTTAGCGGGCTTTAAAACAATAATCCAATAACCGTACAACGCTGCCGGGCTTTAAGCCCACCCTTCAAACCTAAATTGTGAACTTGACACTGCCAAAATACTCCAATGAAGTGGAGTCAAGTCCATTTAATTAAAATAATAATAATTTGCATGCAGATATTGTCAAAAATATTTTTGGTTATATGGCCTATGGCCAATATTTTTTGAAAAAGGGAATCATTGTATTCATTTTCAATATACAATTTACATACTAGCTGTGCCCCGCGGTGCTGCCCGGGTTTTAGTTGGGAAAATCAAATATCCTATTTATTGGCGACTTAGCACCGGTAAAATTTGGTGTGGCAACACGCAACACTGATGCTGATGTGTTAAATCTTAAATCAATCAAGAAAAAATTCAGTCTTCAGTCTTCAAAAAAATCTCTTGTCGAGTGGTCGACCGAACGGGCTCTTTTTTTGTAAAGTTTATCTTCCATTTTCATTCCATTCCATTTCAAATTGAGCTCGAGCAACAAGCCGGAGCTGGATTACTCAAGGACAGTGCTGCGTGAAAGGCATTTAAAAATATGTGTGTTGGTACAGAAATAACAAATTAGATTACTAAGTATGAGTGCAGCTTCTCTAACCACATTATGAGATTATATCTCATACTGTGCTTGTGACCACTATCACAAAGATTCTTACGTACTAACGCGCATCAAATGGGGGAAGTATTCAGCTTGTTCTCTGTGCTAATAATGAAATTTAAATCAAAATTTAATGAGAGCAAAATTTACTTTCAATATGATCTTCCATGGGAGAAAATGAAACAGGTTAAATGGATGAATGAAAGGGCCTCTTCCAACAAAGCTTATGTTCCCACTGCGGTGAGTACTGTACATAAAAAATACAATTTTGACTTATTATTGTTGTTAAAAATTTCAGGATATTTGAATTATTGTATTTTTTATTTTTATAATATTTTTTTCTTAAATATATCAAATACTATGTTTTTTTTATCCAGGTGGAGCATATAGCCAATGTGTGTACACATGCACTATGCGTGGCCCCTGCGTTGTTTGGGGCACGGGAGCTGGTCACAAGATCCATGAATGCGCCACAGGCTATAGCAGCCATAGTTTACGGAATTGCCCTTTGTCTTCTATTTGCAGTCTCAACTATTTTCCACTCGGTCTGCTGCTGTGGAGCTGATAGGTAAGATTTTTTTGTACAAAATAATAAAACGCTTTAAACTCAACAAACAAGTCTAAATTATAACCATTGTATTTAAATTTTTTAAAAGATTCACAATTATTTTGTTGTTCCTCTGCCTTCTTAGTTCAATGAAACAATTTTTTTTTTAACAAAAAATACATGTATTATAATCTATCTATAGATAATGTAACAAAGTTGAATAAAAACTTACAGAAACAATTAAACAATCATTATAAAGTCGAAATCACGTAATTGCAAACCTGCCCATTGTTGGGAAGTACTCAGTGACCTCTACTAATTAATCTTCAGAATTCCTGGCGTAGCAGCAAAAAGTCAAGTTTTAAGTACGTACAGACTAAAATTTGTTTGTCACTTTGTTCACAATATGATAAAAATTTAAAAGAAACTTACAAAATCTAAGATAAATACCTAGATGGGTAAATCATCTTATGATTATACATTCCTAACTTTATAGTTTGAATCTAGGTCTAATCCAGTCAATTTGTTGTTTTTTTTAAGAAATATGTACTAACCCAATTATTCATAAAAATTAAAGAGAATTTTAGTTATTAGACTATGTCAATTGAAACTGGATGATATTTACCATACAACAAACCAGAGAAGTATATACCTCCAGTAAAGCTACTTTAAATCTACTGTATCTTTATGAATAATACAGTAAATATACAGCATTTATCAAAAGCATCTTAATATCAGCATCATGTGAAAAGTATACAGTACAAGACAATTCAGTTCACATTGTTAGTATATATAGAAAATAAAAAAGTCCTTATATATTTTTAGAGGCATGAAATAATTTGTCATCTATTTTAACAAATTAGGCGCGAAAAAGTCGCAAACTTTTCTTGCTGGGTAAAACACGGGTACTAACGTCAGCTCCGTGCTCCACATACGGCCACTACGCCTACGTCGCTTTGCGTAAGTGACTCTATTGAGCATATTTATGTAATTGGCTAATACCCTCGCTGATTTATGGCCATGTTCCAATCTAGATTATTTTGTATTTTAGGTTCGTACCGAAATAATACGAATTACAAGCTAAGTAAAGATTATTCAAAAAATATTTTAAAAGGGTTTTGTTGTATAAAGTTAAGCTGTATAATGTTAATTTTCGTTGACTCGTTCTCTAAATTAATATGTAGGTATAAATAATCTTAGGAATAGGGCGCTAAAGTATTTAATTATCTGGAAAATAAATCTTAACTAAAATACCAAAACATGTTTCCAAAAATCTATCTTCGCATAATTTGCACACAAGTAACAATCTAATATTATGTTATTATTATTCACCTTTTCTATTACTTAAATCATAATACATGTCTAAATGCTCACTCTACAATCTACCATGTTCACGATAGTGGTTGAAGCTGGAGGCTATTATTAAATAGCTAAATAGACTAAATAGCAGTTTTAATTGTACAATTATAAGTTGACTATCGCCGATTTTATGCCGGATGCAGTGGCAGTGCAGCGATGAACCTTTTCGATAATAAACTCAGATAATCCATAAGCAAGCTATAGATAGAGCGCGCATGATACGCTTCTTAACTTCATATAAAAGTACAGCACAATAATACAATATGACTAAGTAACCAATATAAATTATCATCATCGTAACCGAAAGACGTCACTGCTGAACATGGGCCACCCCCGCAGATCGCCAAAATT
Source organism: Euspilapteryx auroguttella (assembly GCA_951802225.1). Taxonomy (NCBI): domain Eukaryota; kingdom Metazoa; phylum Arthropoda; class Insecta; order Lepidoptera; family Gracillariidae; genus Euspilapteryx; species Euspilapteryx auroguttella. The sequence continues at coordinate 3,146,881 of OX637655.1, forward strand.
ACTCGGGTCTTGTGTGACCACTGTGCAATCCACTTCTATGTATGTACATATAAGAACCACAGTGCACATAATTATAATCCTCTGATTCGAATCCGTCAAAGAAACATCGATATAAAAAAATAAAAAATCAATGTTGTGTCCCCGCCGAGAATTCAGCCCTAAGCTCCGAATTACAATCGACATTTGCTAACTGACGGCAGGATTCCATGGAGGCAGTTCATAACAAAGTGTTTGTTTCAGCAAAATGCGACACTTCTTACACCGTTGCGACCGCGCGATGATCTACATCTTCATAGCGAGCTCGTACTTCCCCTGGCTGACGGTTGGGACCCTTTCATGCTGGATGCTCAGGGAGCTCCGCTGGGCCATCTGGCTGCTGGCTGTACTTGGCATCACTTACCAGCAAATATTCCATGAGCGCTACAAGATGTTGGAGCTGCTACTGTACCTGGTCATGGGGCTCGGGCCGGCCGCCATTATTGTCACCTCGAATGTGAGTTGTTTGTTGCTTTTTTGTGCACTGTATGCATGTGATTATTGTAGAATACGGTTTTTGACAAAATTTGATTATTGTTAATGATAAATTAACTCTTAAAAATTGCGCGAAAAACGTTGTCGTCACGTGACACACTGTCAATCATAGAAAACGTTCGACACAGTGAATTTTCCGTTTCTATTCTATGTCCGTTTTAAAACATGATTTAACATTAAAAGAAACTTACCTGTGCAGTGTAGCAATAAAGCATTAGAAGATATTGTATGTACTTAGTTCCGTTTATTTCTAACGAAGCTAAATATAGTGTCGAGTGTATTTTGCGGTTGACATTGAAATATAAGTCCCTGGGTACTTGTTCCAATTTGTTAGATTACGCTACGCTTTGGTAGCTCCAGCTTTGCACATCGTATAAGTTCTAACTTTTTTTTTGTGCGTTTTTACTTCCTTTTTCCTGACCCATTTAAATTGTATCAAGCCTCACGTGTTAATTATGCAAAAGAAAGACAATGTCAAAAAAATGGCATTTACTCTTGTTAAAGCCGCGATTAGTGGTATTATAATACTATCTTTAAATAACACATTAAACTCTATCCTACAAAGTGTCCAAGGCTGGAAAATCGGTCCCATATCGTAAGGTGAAGATATATACTTATTAGCTTTATTAAGAAACGTAATAGGTGCGTGATCAATAGAATTATTGAGCTGACGACGTCATTCGATGCACCCGGTTCTCAGAATCTTTGTAGGATATCTATAATATGTAGTTGTAGTTGTCTTTTATTTAAACTGTCATTTTAATAAATTACGCAACACACTCAACCCCTAACTACAAAGTATAATAGATGGGGCTCCCTAAACACAAACAAAGATTTCACAAGAGCGAACCGACACGGAAACAATAATATTCTCAATAAGAATAATAACAAAGATCTCCGCCGGAAATCAAACACAACTCAAGCTTCATAGTCGAAGTTTCTGCCCACTGTGCCACAAAGACACTATAGTCAGTGTCCTTCATAGACCAGTGCGGTGTGCAGAGAGTTACTGCGCTAGCAGTGCAATTAATGTAAACATGGCTTTCTGTTAATTATTGCTTGTCACTTGTCATATAAAAACCTTTTATATTAATTTTTAGTGTTTAATTTTTTTATTTAAAACTTGTTTCCACCTATTATTATTATTATACGTTCATATCTTGAGGTCTACGATTTTTTATGTTGATCAGTGTATAACGTAACAAGTGTAAAAAGTGCAGTCATGCATTTAACATTTTTGTTGACACATATTGCATTTGTATTTTGAAAACGATAGCTCGATTCTGGTCCAAAGTCCAGATATTATAATAAGCTACATAGGGTTTCAACACATTGACTGATACATTAATTTGTAATACAAAACATGGCAATGATAAGATTAGTTTAGATAAGTAGGTTTTAGCTGTCGTTTTGGTAGTTATTAATTGGGCTCATACACATATCTTAACTATATATAAATGATACTTAAAAAAACATGTTAGGTTTTTGTTTGTATTTTTAACCCAGCGGTCCTAGCGAACTTCGTATCGCGCCTCACGATGTTATATATGGAAAATATATATTGTTGTTTTATTAAATACTAGAGGCTGCCCCGCGGTTGTTCCCGCGCAGATATCTCATAAACACAAAAATCCCGTTTTTTTCCCGTTCCCGTGGGAATTTTGGGAAATCCCTTCTTAGTGCTCACCTACACTTCCTAAGGATCCTACATGCAAAATTTCAGCCCGCTACGCCCAGTAGTTTCGGCTCTGCGTTGTCTGTCAGTCAGTCAGTCAGTCAGTCAGTAACGGAAGAGTTTTATATATATTGATATATATTATTTTCTCATTCTTTAATTTAAACCTTTCCTCCCTTTCCCAATATCAGCTAAATCGGCCCGGCCGTTCTACCACGATTAATTTTTATATATATAGTATATAGAAGTAGATAAATTGAGAATACAATTACCTAGTTAAAGATATTATTTCTACACAGCTCAGCTAGTGCGGTGTGTCCTTGATTAAGCTGGGTCACCTTGACTTATTATGTAACTGTAGCTTCATCTTTTTATAGGTTTTCCCTAAATCTAAGCAGGCGTAATCGTAAGATGACGTTATTCTTTTATAACATCGAGGATTCTTTAACTTTTGATACAATTTCGCTAAAAATACGTTGTTCCTTTTACAAAATGGAAAGATTTTGGTAGAATAGTTTTCGTCGATATAGTGCAAAAAGTCAGGACAATAAAAAACGCAGATGAGCTAAATGATTTCCACTTTATGCGCCCTTATTACGTGGCTGTTCTTATGTTATCGCTCCGTCCCGAGGCGTGTTGCCGCTGCCTCGTTCACGTTACACTCGCTGTGTGTCTTCTCAGATGATACTGTGGTGACAGCGTAAGCTTTGTTTGTGGAAACACTTGATGCTTTTAGAAAGTTATGTCATACGTGCAATCGTGCAATTATAAGCGAGATAAGATAAAATAACATTAGACAATACTTTATTGAAAACCAAAATAAAACATCTATCGAACATCCTTACAACAAGAAAATAAATAATATCGAACAATGCAAAAGGCGGCCTTATAACTTAAAGCAATTACTTTCAGCCCACGAAGATTAATACGATTTAAGTAATTTGTCCGCAGAGTGTGTGTGTGTTACATTAAGTTAAGGATCCAAGGTTTCTTAAAACGAGAAAAACGACAAATTCAAACGACATCGAAAAAATATCATAATTATAGTAGTTTTTATACGAATTATAAAGAAACGTCGCAGCTGTTTAATAACAGTATTTCAGTTTGAGGTCGGATCGATTTCGGTGTGTAATCAATTTATTATTTAAAGCGTACAGCCAGTCTGATAAAATCTCAAATACAGTTTTGTTTGTTAACCATGTGAATATATGAGACGCACGGTAGCGTGTAGCAAAAGGCGATGTTGACTTAAGACTACACAAAGTTATATTTAGACAATACTGGCGCATTGTTACACAACTAATCGGATTAGAGGTATCTATCTACTTCATTGTAAATACCTACAAAACCTGGTTTAGAACGTGGAATACGTATAAAATTTAAAAACAATTAGCGCCCTTGGACTTTGCAATGCAAAAATATGGTAATCTGTTTCATGTGGATTTATATAAGCTTTAGTTACTTGCCCTCGACAGCAAATACCTAATCGACATCCGCGAATTCGAGTTACAATAATGTCTTCATATATATTTTTTCATGTCTATCAATGTTAAATTCTCACTCTTTCTGAAATTATTGAAACTTTGATATACTTTTTGCTTTTGAAATCGCAGAGACAGAAATCATTATAAATGTTTATTTAAGTCTTAATTATAATTATCCCAGCCTAAAGACGTCAACTGCTGAACATAGGCCTACCCCACAGATCGCCATACCGACCAGTCTCGTGCGTACACTTTACGAACCTCATCCACTATATTCTCGCTTAACCCCTTTTCCTGTAAAGGACCTGTCCTCTGTGCATCTTCTTATTTAAATGTATCTTAATTAAAGCATAATACAATAATTTTTAAAATTACAGCATCAATTACCAGCAATGCAAGACCTGAAGCTAGGAGGGATACTCTACTTGGCTGGTGTTTTCTTCTTCAAGTCCGATGGAAGAGTGCCCTTCGCCCATGCCATATGGCACTTGTTCGTAGCACTAGCCGCGTCGGTGCACTACATGGCCATCCTCAAACATCTCTTCCCGGAGCTTGAATCTCACTGAAGACTGCAAAATCTCTGACTGTAGGTATACCTTTTGAATCTCATCGGTAAAGCTCTCTTTAGTGTATATTTTTGTATAAAACCAAGGTTTTTCATTTTCTATGGGTTTTGATTCGCACTCGTATAAAATGTAATCGTTATATTTTGTGTAAAATAAAGGGTGGCATCTTGAAAGTTGTGTTGAACACTGTGCCGGAACAAAACTATCCAACGCTACATATATACAATGTATATCCAGATTATATAACATACACATACATGAAACGCATACACAACTCAAGTTATAGTATGCCACTATCTACTGCCACTATTGTGTCGATATTGACTAGTGCGAATCGACCTTTATTAATCCCAATAGGACCATTGTCATCCAATTTGTCTTCAGAGTATATTTGTTAATTCAAGTTCGCTAACCTTCGCCCTGTGGGAGCGAAACAGAAACAGTGCTAGTGTTGATGTCTCTTCACTTCTCTCTCACACATTGTGCGTTGTTTATTAGGTAGTCTTGTATGTTCAGTAGGGAAATTAAATAGTTTTTTACTTTAATATAAGTTAATAGTTCAAAATGTTTTAAGTAAATTTATTTTACAAGTTTATTTTTTGTAAAAAAAAAGCTAAATAAATTATGTAAATTAGAAATACGTATGTATACAACGCTAGCTACAAAAAATTGTAGGTACTAAAAGATCAATCACAGTAAAAACCAAAAACCTTTTATCAAAATACCTGTCGCGCCGCGCCCGCGCCACATTGGGCTAGCCCTTACAAGGGTTTACAAAAGTTAATCATCAACTCGGGCAAAAGTATGAAATTAATATTTCTTGTTATTATTATTTTAATTTGATTATGAATTGTTAAAAACATATAATTATAGTCGGTTGTTGTAGGTTGTAGTGTACAATTTATACCATCGTCGAAATAAAATTTTCGCGACGTAGGATTTTAGGACCAAATATCTATTCTTTTTAGACACTTTAAAATTGGATACATAAATGTACATGTGCAGTTGTGTACCTAGTTGATTTTTTTTAGAAACTTTTTACTATACAATACCTTTATACGAATCCATTTTTTCTCGTAGAATATTTTATACGATTTCATGTGATTTTTCCATAGACTAGTTCCTCTTAGTGTTTTAAATGTAAATTATTGGAAAGTAGAATTAGCTGCGTAAAACTGTTTTTATTGATTGAATAATTTTAAAAAGTCTATATAATAAATTGAAGAAGCTATCCAAATAACATACCCACAACATTCCTCATATAACATGGCTCGAAATCTAAAAGGAAGATGATAATGATGATATATTGATTTATTATCATTATATAGACTTTTCTAAAACATCCTGTAAACTAGGATACAATAAAGACATTTTATTGATATAATCAATAATTCTTTCTACTTATGGTATTATTTTTAAAATTTGCCTAATCCATCGTAGCAGTATAATTTAGTTAATGATTTTTTATTCCGATTCAGTCATCTTGTATACAAATACTTATCAAAATACAAAGTCTCGCTTCTCTTCTACGTTACGTACTAAGATACATACAAAAATAATAGTATTGCGTTATTTAAAAATGACTTTAGTTAGTATCTTCCCATATTTTTTTTTATCTCAAAACCTGTGAACTTAATAATGCAAAACATTTTAAATTATAGTATGTTGGAACTGTTAAATGCTAAAAACATTATAAAATAATATGAATTATGTATGTATCTCTGTGTAATATACAATTATGTATTAAAAATAACTTATGCTTCAATTGCAATAATTATTTTTAAATAAAATAAAATATAGTTAATGGCGGTGGTTGGTAGGCATTCTAGTCATACCATTATAATTAGATTGTTTGATTCCGCATTTCGTGTATAAGTATCATATTATTTTGCAATATTATTTACATATCATTCGAATTAATCAAATCTAGGCTTAACACAGGGTAATTTAGTAGACTTTAGTTTCGTATGAAATTATACCTAAAATTACATTTTATGATCATGTTGTTTTTTTTTTATTCCGGTTCTTTATACTCATTATTTTATAATTATTGGATCAATACTATTAAAAAGTTTTAATCTGGTTGTTTCTTGTATTGACCAAGTAAATAGTTACGCATGTGAAATGTGTAAATGTAGATTTACACTTCACTAGGTAACTTATTAAAAAATGTCTTCTTACAAAATTTATGTATAATAAGTATTTATTTTTATACCTATATCACCGTATAGTATAGAGAGACTTTTCAATAGTTGGGTATAAACCGCAAAAGGCTTAATGGATAGTTCGTGTAAAGTTAGCTCGGACTTTCAAAGTAGCTAACTTGCGGTAGGGTTCGCTTTCCGACCCTTGAATAAATGGAAAGTTTGTACCATTCTGTAATTTGTTTCCTAATAATATTATCCATTTATGATGTTTAGCATAGTTTTGTAATCTCCCTGTAGAGTTATGTGATCTGATCAATATTAGAAGGAATAAATTCTTCCGGAACTATTAAATGTACCTACTTAGAAAGTTTTGATGTAAATGTTATAAAATATAATGTATATTCTGAGGTGTATACTGTATATCGTAGATTTTAAACACTCGCATTTTTTCTGGGAAAGTTAGTTTAGTTAGGTGAAAAAATACTAAACATTGTAAATTTGTACGCGCTAGTAAGATAAAATATAATCAAATATGTATTGCATTACCCAGTGATAGACTCGTGTTCCAGATTACAATGTTATTTCGTGATTATTTACCTTGTATCTGAACTTAGTAGGTGTACCTATAGTTTTGTAGACATTTTGGGAATGCAATAAAAAAATATTATTAAAAAAACATTTTCTTTTTATTATAAATACTTACTTAGTTATTAACGTTAATACAATCTTAGTGTGATGTTTTCACATAAAAAAGGTACAGTATAAAAATTACATTTTTGACACTGTTTTAATGCCTAGGATTTCGAAAGTCTTTTCCATGACTTTGGCAGTGACCTCGCAGAGCATTAGTCTCTCGTAATAAATCTTGACGATTTTGCCCTCTTTATCTTTTTCTATACAGTAGCACTTATCGTAAAACTCCGTAAACGCGGACGAGATCTCGTAGAGATACTCGCAGAGCGAGTGCAGGAACAGGTCGCCCTCGACCTTCAGAATCACTTCAGGGAACCTCAGCAGCAGCTTGGCTAGTTTCCATTCGCTGTCATGGGTCAGCTTGAACCCAGACTTTTCAGCTTCAGCTAAGAGAGTGTCTTCAGAGATTTGTGCCGTTCTAGCTATAGAACGGATGCGAGTAAGCGCGTACAGAAGGTACACAGCCGTATTACCTTTATCATCTAACATTTTGTCAAATGAGAAGATGTAATCATTGATCCTGTTGTGAGATAAGTCTGCGTACTTGATGCAGCCGTACGCCACAGCTTCCTGAGCCTGCTTCAGCTCTTCTGGGGTCAGAACCTGATCTCTGCCCTTTTCAACCAGCTTTTCCAAAGCCCTCTTGAGACCTTCATCAAGCAAGTCAATAAGTTTGATAGTATCTCCTGATCGGGTTTTGAATTTTTTCTTGTCCTCACCTAGGACTACCCCAAACACAACATTCTCTACTTTCTGGTCAGGTTTTAGGATGCCAGCTCTTTTTGCACATGCTTCTATGAGTACAAAGTGAGTGTGCTGTCCTGCATCAGTGACATAGATGAATCGATTTCCTTTCTCTTCATGAGCCCTCTGCTTAATAGTTGCCATATCAGATGTGTCATATGTAAACCCACCATCAGACTTCACAATAGTTAAAGGGATTCCTTCCCGTTTCTCACTAGTCCACATTATGAGTCTCCCTTCATCTTCTTCTAATAAGCCTTTCTCTTTGAGTTCTTCAACAACAGTTAACATTCTGCTCTGGTAGAAGGACTCTCCTCTATCAATGAGTTTGATATCTAGTCTATCATAAATCTTTTGAAACTCAAGTCTGGAAACTTCACAAATCTTTTTCCATGCTGTGATGTAGTCAGGTTCTCCTGACTGCAGTTTTACAACGCAAGAATATGCTCTCTTCTTAAAATCCTCATCTGAGTCAAACCTTTTTTTGGACTCCTTGTAAAATGCTTGCAAGTCTGAGATAGGTAGTGTTTGAGTTTTGTAATTAGGGAACAGGTCTTGCAGATGAGCAATAAGCATTCCAAACTGTGTACCCCAGTCACCCAGGTGGTTGATTCGCAATACATCATGGTTCAAAAACTCCAACAGTCTACAAATGCTTTCACCTATTATTGTTGAGCGTAGGTGACCCACGTGCATCTCTTTTGCAATGTTAGGTGAAGAGAAATCAACAATTATTCTTTCCTTTTTTACTCGAGGGGGCTTCACACCATATTTCAGAAGATAGCTGAGAATGTGTTCAATAAATGCTTTATTGAGGTATATATTAATAAACCCAGCTCCAGCAACTTCCACTCTCTCAATAATTGCAGAGGTCGGAGTTTTGTTGAGTATATTGTTCGCAACTTCTCTTGGGTTTGTTTTGACATTTTGTGCTTTCAATAGCTGGGATATAGCCATAGCCGAATTACATTGGTAATCACCAAACTTAGGGTTATTACCAGACAGACTTATAACTACAGGTGGGTCGACAAGGTTAGGATAGGCAGCGGAGATAGCTACTTCAAACACGTTCTTTAGCTCGTCTAAGACGCATACGTTTCCTTCCACCGCCGCGACGTCCGTGATCAACGTGGGTGGTTTCCGCGGCACCTTTGCCGCTTTGCTAGACCCTTCAGCCTGGATGGCTCTATGAAGGACATCAAGGCGATGTTTAAGTTTCTCGTTTTCTGTTTGTAACTTCTCTAGCCTCGCGTCTCCGTGGCTGCGGAGATCACCCTCCACTAGTTTATTGAGTTCATCCTCGAGTATTTTTGCTTCTTTTTCGGCTAGAGAAGTACGTTCTTCGAGTTTTTGACGATCTGAATCGGACATTTTTGATAAAAATACCAGTCTTTATGAAGCTAATATGTAATAAATCAACAAAGAAATTGTAAATGCGGTAAACTGAAACTCTCTAAAGAACAACACATTAGTTTTTGAGGTTATAAAAATCTGCCATCTAGGCGGTTGACGTTGATGACATTTACGATTCAGTTCATAAATTCAAAAGACAAAACAACACTTGAGCGCCATCTCTTGGCCTTCGATCTGACTTCCAATAGAAAACTCAAAAACATGCCGAAAACCTTCGAAAACCAACCGAAAACTTATGTGTTACCATGGCAACCACAGCTTATCATATCACATATCAGTAAACAAACAACCCGAATTTATTTGTTGTTTTTAGATTGTTCAAAAGTTGCAAAAAAAAATTCTGGCTACAATAAAATAAAATAAAATAGGAAATGTGTTTTGCTAAATTTATCTGAAATAACCTACGAACAAGAATAGAAATAACCTACTTACCATAGAAATGATATTTTCAAGTGATTTTTAGTGTATTTTTTTTAAGAAAAAGCCTTGAAAAACCATGTCTGAGGAGTCAGATAACATTAAATATGCAAACAATCAAAGGGAAATACCATTTTGGCTCGAGGATATTGCAAAGTAAGCCTTTGAATGAAGTGATTTATTGATTATTTTCCGTGTATGAAAGCAGGTAAAAATATGACCCACCGATCTTTTATGTATACTTTTAGTACTGAGATTTACGACTCTACCTTTTTTAGATACAATATAAAAAAATTAGTGAGAAGTAACAATATTTTACTGGTCTGAATAATTTATAGTTTCACAGTTTCCTGGAACCAAAACCCTACTTCGTTAGTTAGGATGTAGGGTATAATTAAGTGGCACCTTTTACTATTAAAAATTTACTGAGACTAGCAAGTAGGTAACTTAAGTTACTAGATTTAGGTTTTATTGAGTTGAGCGTGTTTTGCTTTTTATATTTGACTGCTCCGTTGCTCAGTTGGCAGTGATGTGGACTGAGTAAGTGTGTGCACCTGGGTTTAATTCCTTGGCGGGGCGAATATTGATATGATGAATATCGATGTTTGTTTCCGGTCTGGGCGTAACGTTCGTCTCTGTGTGTGTTTCGCGTACCCTAGATACAGGTTCTTCCTAATTAGGGGCTAGGCTACATTATCTAGTGTCATACAGTGCCACATTTTTGATATTTGCCTTAGTTTAGAAATATTAATTTTTTTCGCGAATGGCGCTAGCATCGCTGTAAACTGGCTCTTAAATATTTAAAACATTGCAACGGATTTTGTTGCGGTTTTTTTAAATAGATAGAGTGATTCAAGAGGAAGGTTTAAAAGTATAATACATGAGCAATACAGTAATAGGTTAGTTAGGCGGTACGAAGTTCGCCGAGTCGACTAGTTTACTTATATATTTTTTATTTCAGGAAGTTGAAAGAGACTCATATAAAAGGTAGCAGTGATAATTTCCCAGCAGCATCGCATGATGAACCTACATCACTGCTACAATTTCCAAAATTAGACAAACATAGGTAAGCATAGCAAACCTTTATAAATCTCGAAAATGTTTATTTGCCATAATATATAAAAATAAATTGTATTAAATTACTTTTACATTTACGTTATTACTTACTTTCATCATCAACATAAAAAAAAAACAGAAATGGGTAGGTAGATAGTCTATTTACTTATCTGGATTAAAAGTCTGCACTTTCATAGAAACACAAATTGCACATCTAAAAAAAAGATAGATGGATAAGATAGATAAAATATTTATTTCGGTAGGCAATACACACACACATACAAAAGTTAAATTAACAATAAACAGTAACCGTATTATTCATAAAGATAAAGAACATTTTAAGTAGCGTTACTGGAGGTCTCTTTCTCTGGTTTGTTGTATGGTAAATACGTGACATCCAGTCTAAATTGACATACGTCAAATAACTAAAATGCTCTTTAACTTTTTATGAATAAGAGGGTAAGATTATATAAAATTACAATATTAAAAACGCGTTAATTTGAACAAATTTACACAAAGTGTAAGGCAAAGTGGCGCATATCACAACTGTAATGGGCTCCGACTCAGCATATTGTCACAAAAGTCCGTGAAGCTGGTATTCTGCTGGTACCTTCCGAGGAGAGAGGGCTAAATACTTTGTAATAAATTAATAAATATTATGAATAAAAATAAAAACTGAAAAGCTCTTTTGACCATCGACAGGTTGGCTCGTAGAACTTCGCTTGACAACGCTATGGACTCTATTTCACAGCCGCAACCACATGTGGCCCACTCGGCTGGCACGCTCAGAAATAATAAAAGTATGTGCAGGATTTGTCTGCTTTCTTTTTATGTTTTTTACTTATCATATCTTAGACTGCTTGATTCTGATTCTGACTATAGTCACATTATACTACAGTTACTACTAATTTTTCGATCAACTGACGGGGTCAGTGTACGGGACAGGTGATTTTTGTTTTAAGATGCCATCCCCTGTTGGTTGGGAAAAGTTGACAAGTATGGCGAGCTGAATAACTTCGATTTATTAACATCTTGTCAAAAACATCCTGTATACTTATATAGATAGATGGTCATTAAATTACAATTTACTAGTACATAAGTAAGTAAGTACTTACTTCAATGCAAAGTATAAAATAAAATATCTTCCCGCGTATGTCCCTATGTATGCTTAAATCATTAAAACTATACGCAACCAATTTTGATGCGTTTTTTTTTAAATAGATAGACTGATTGATGAAAGAGATAGGTTTATAAGCATAATACGTGCACAAGATAGTTATAGGTTAGGCGGTACTAAGTTCGCCGGGTCGATTAGTGTTTTATAATTTGCCAAAAAATAAACCATCGAAATCCATCCAATCCTCGATAAGATAAGCCTCTTTAAATTGATTTCAGGTTACAGCAACAACAACGTTCGCAGAAAGCAAGCGATGCGCATCAAAAAACAAGCCTCGCTGGATTTTGTAGAGAGTTCAAACGACTTCATGTCTGATTTGTTGCCTCACTACGTCACGCCGCGGCACCGGAAGTCAAATGATGAAGACTTTTGTGACGTCATTTTAGGACCACGTAAGTATAGTAAGAACTCCCTCATAAATCGCCACAACGACCGGTGATGAGCGACCCTCATCCAGTGTACTGGGATCTATTGCGGTTAGCAATGGATATGATAATGGCTATTAAAAAAAAGAGACAGCGTTCTTTAATGTGTATAGCGCTATCTTTCTTTTTCAATACCCATATCAAAGCAATTGTCAACCGCAATTTGTCTGACCTACCTTGTAGGTCTGCCCACTCTGCGTCTTCCGGTTAGCGGTCGCGACTCGAGACCTTTTCGCCTCCAGCGACAATCTGTTCTTCAAGCTATTGTGCCCTGCCAATGCCACTTAAGTTTCGCAATTCTTGAGGCTGCGTCGGTGACTTTAGTTCTTCTGATTTGAATTATTTCGGATTTGAACACGCAGAGGAACTCCGAGCCCTTTCCATTGCCTCTTGAGTGACGTTGAGCTTGTTGATTTATTTATTACGGAAGTGTAGCAGCAGGCATCTCATCATCACCACCTCGTCAACACAACATCATCATCGTCATAAACACACATTAAACAAAAGTAAATCGGAACATTTTGGTTTCAGGTCCCGAAGTGAAAGACTGGAAGCAACTGTTAAACAAGGAGAGTTCTGCCAAATTCAACAATAACAAAAGAAAACCTTCAAAGAAACAATTGACACAGAGTTCAGTGCAGTCTCAAAGAAAGGGGGCCTCGGTGAAAAAGAACGAGTTCGTGATACCGGAACTACCCGCAGGCCGGCTGTTGGAGTTCAAAATATATTCGAACTGGGGCGACAAATATTTTGTCGGTTTGAATGGGATTGAAATATTCGATTCGAGAGGAGAATCTGTTTTGATTGAAAAGGTAAATTTTACTTTTTCTTGAATCCGCGAAAGTGTTTACTTTTGTTTCGTATAATATACTAATAGGAGGAGTCTATTGTTATGTTATTGGTGCAAGCTACTTTATGTGCCCTGTCATATTTACTAACATCTTTAAATACTTACTAACCTCGATGATCGTGCTATGAAATTTTATTACGCATAATATAAGTAAGTATCATAATATATAATACATGCATGAGAGGGTTTAGTTCCTCATAGCACTACCAAAACCTAGGAGCGACGTAATGACAAGTAAAAGGTATAAGCATGGCCCAGGAGCGGCGGGATAGTGAGAGCTCTATGTTTTAAGAGAGTAAATCACCTAAAACCATAGTATACAATACATACCTATGCTATAATTTCCTCCTACTCAAGGTATGGAGCGACTCGGACTCCGGCGACGACGGAGCCCGCACCTCGCCCACAAGGAACTTGACGGACGGCGTGTTCCGCACGCGCGACGACGCGCACGCGTGGAGCACGCCCTTGCCGCGCGGCGCCATCCTCGCTCTGAGCATATTGCTGGCGAGACGAGCTGAAGTCGCGCTGCTTAGGGTTTGGGTAAGATTTAGTAGGGAGCTGGCGATGTTTTAAAACAAGGTGATAGGGTCTCGGAAACTAGATTAGATAGATCGAGACACTAACTTTTTGATGACGCTTAATGATGGTTTATTTTAAATACCAAAATAACATCTATGGTAGGTACTTAAAATTTTAATCTAATATGAACTTATCTACGAACTAGTCGACCCGGAGAACTTTGTAACGCCTGACTATTTTGTTACTACAAAATATTTTTAAAGATAAGCATACATAGGGACAGACGCGGGAAGCGACTTTGTTTTATACTATGTATTGATAACAATTTGGCATAGAAACGCACGCAAACGTCTTTATAATTTACGAGCTTTCCCGGCTTACTTCGTTACGCAATAGAATATAAGATACTACAAAAGACTTGGCTCTATAGACTATGTTCTTTTGCCCGCCCAGAATGGCCGAATAAAAAATAAACAACAACAACAAACCACCTGTCAAAATATGTAAACAACGGAAAAAATATTGCACCTTGGGTTACATTATTTGAGTTTAGGTAAGGATCCCTTATTTTTTTGAAAATCTAATATAGCCTATGACACTCGGGGTTAATGTAGCTTCCTACCAGTGAAAGAATTTTTCAAATCGGTTCAGTATTTCCGGAGCCTATTCGTTACAAACAAACAAACAAACAAACAAACAAACAAACAAATCTTTCCTCTTTATAATATTGGTATAGATATAAAACAAAATTAAAGTAAAGTATTTCATGCCTGTTAAGCTGTTTCTTATCTTATTTCTAATCTTACAGACTTTGACCTTACAAACCTATAGTATTTTTTCCAATAAAAGCATCTCTAATAATGTTTCAGAACTACAACAAGTCCCGAATCTACTCGTCCCGCGGAGTCCGTCTCGTACAAATCAAGTTGGACGACAGAATTATTTTCTACGGAGAAATCGCGCGCGCCAGTGGAGAGCTACACGGAAACATGGCAAACTTTGGAGACGTAAGTTGATTCAATTATAAACAGAATTGATCGATACAAACTCCTCATACTATCAATACATATAGTATGAGGAGATGGCTAGACGATAGGCCGGATGACCCACGGCCGTAAGTATCGTCAGTAGCCAGGAAATAGTTGCACAAGTCACAAGACCATAGTATTAGCAATAAAAAAAAGTTTACCTAGCTGTTGGTATGGCATGATGAACCCGTTTAAGAAAATTCTTGTCCCTAGACACAATAGGCTAGTACAGTGTCGGTCTATGTCGGCATAACACTTCCGTTTTTTCTGTATTCCAAAATAGCTCTTGTTCTTTGGTAATAAGGCACACGAGACCATAGACAAATCTGTTACGCAGTCGTAGACCGCCACTGTACATGGGTTATATTAAAAACAAGTTGTATATTATCATTCATATTTAGCATTATGTTTCCAGACGATACTGTTCACAAAAGATTCTCGTATCCTAGAATCGATCCTATCAAACGACAAAAACTTTCAAGAGCTTCTCAAAGACAAAGAGCCCCCCCTACCCGCGGACAAGCGCCCCCCCACCGCCAACAGCCACGGAACAAGTCCCACGGAGGTGGTAGAGGCAGAAGAAACCAGGGGACACAAGTATATGGCGCGGAGACTGCAGCTGACGCTCATGTCCAACTGGGGAAGGAAGGATTTGATTGGACTTACAGGTGAATTGTTACCATAATGATACTTTAACGTAACGTATTAATATGACACCGTAAAAACCGACTCAGCCACTGTTGGACATGGCCTCCCTCAAACATTGACACGAGGATGAAAATCTTCAATGTAGTTTTGAATGGATTCTGCTGTCACTGCCAACTGAGCAACAGAGCAATCAAGCTTAAGCAAAATAAATTAGCCATGGCCCGACTCGTTATCATTCAGACTCTACTCGTCCAGCTTCTTTCCAGGCCTCGACTATAACTAAGTACTTACAAATTAAGTAGGTACTAAGTAAGTACTTACAAATTAATTTCAGGCATACAAATCTACAACAACACAGATCAAATACAAGTCCAGCGTGCCTACGCCTACACAGCTTCCATCACCGACCATAATCCTCCGGAACGAGGTTTGATGGACTGCTCGGTTTTGTTCAACGATTGTAACATTACTACGGACGTGGATAGTATGTGGTGCTGCTGTTTCGAGGCTGGCAAAACGTACTGTCACATCGTTGTTGAGTTCGGCGAGCCTGTTGAGATTAGTAGTAAGTATTATTAAGATTAGTTCTAATAAACTATCTATTTACTTACTTATTTATTAGTTACCGAATGTACCATAAAGTAATATAAAGCTGAATGGTAAAAGAATAAGACAATGTCACTACGCCTCTTTGAAGTCTGGTGCGAGCTCAAGTTCACCTATAAATAACTTATTTTTTGACATATTCTTTTATAACAGCTTTTATCTAACCTTATTTCTTAAAAATAGCTTGTCGAAGTTATGGTTACATACAGCTATTCTTGTCCAACTCACCATCCTACGACGCCAAAAATAAATATAGTTCCTTTTATTTCCCAGTAAGTAGTTTCTTACTTTTTTTAATGCGATAGTTTTCACAATTCTACTTTCTACAAGTTGTAAACAAGTTGATAGATACAGTAACTAATTCAAAATTCAAAGTGCCAACCTACATTTGCCTGTGTTCAAAGTGCCTTTACGTCAAATAGTAATCATCTAACACATCCCCCAGGCATAAGAGTATGGAACTACAACGCGAGCATGGACCTGTCGTACGCGGGCGCAAAGCACATTAGGCTGTCAGCAGACGGCGCGCCGCTTGGCGCCGGCGCCGTGCTGCTGCGCCGCGCGCCCGGCGACACCCGCTACGACTACCTGCAGCTCATAGACCTCGCGAGTATACAGGAGCGGTAATTAAAGTTGATTGACATTCAACGCGTGTGTAGACCTCTCTTACGCGAACTTAAACACATGAGGCTGGCAGTGGATGACGCGGCGCTGGGCAGGCGGCACCCGTTACTACTACCTGCAGCAAATCGACTTAGCGAGTATAGACGACCAGTAAATAAAGGCTTTGTCAAACAGACGCCGTTAAAGCGTCGCTCTGGAGCGCTAACCTAAAATCTTGTAATGCTCTATAACGGTAGTACCCTGTCACACAAAGCGCCCGGCGACACAGAGCGTTCTTACGTCTGCACCGCGTACCTACAATACAGGTCGACGCTGTAGCGCGACGCTATAGAGACGGGTCTTTTACAAACGCTTCTGTTGATGTAATCAACAATGACCATCATCATGTTGTTGGGTTATAGTGAAAAGCTGACCACGATTCCGGCAGGTCTTTAAGTCTGCTTATTTACTTATCAATAATCGGCGACGCTGTAGGCTTACCGTGTTATTCTCATAAAGTTACAGTAGGTTTTAAGTAGCATTACTGGAGGTCTACTTCAGTCTAAATTGACATTCGTCAAATAACTAAAATGCTTTTTAACTTATTATGAATAACAGGGTTAAAGTTGTTGAGTGTGTTTAGCTAAATCACCCTTAGAATATTTATTCTTCTCTCTCTCTTTTCACAGTCCGGAAGAGCAGCATGGCTCGAATAGCTACGAAATGGATCGTCTAATACACGGCTCTAGCAGAGGCACGTCCTCCACAGCAGCGCCCTCGGGCTTCGTGTTGCAACTAATGATCTTCTCAACGTGGGGCGATCCTTACTACGTGGGCCTCACCGGAGTTGAGCTTTACGATGATAAGGGAAACATGATTCCTCTTACAGAGAGCAGTGAGTGACTGAAATTACATATTATATTTAGTGTGCTTGAGCTGTAGCGGAATACCAGGATGTATTTGTGACAGCAAGATAGAAGATGTTTATTAATGCAAACTAAGTGTAAGATAATGTTTAGGAATAGGAGCAGCGTCCTTCGTTGGAAAATTTATACTTACAGTGATTAGAGCAGACATATTTTGACTGCATTCTTTTTTAAGTAATTGAAGTAGGTACAGGATTCTACCGTGTTATATATATGTGTCCATACTTCTATGTACGTACTTACACGAACCGATTGAGCACTCGAACTGCTTCGGGCGGTCGGCAGCTTTCGTTAGTCTCGCTAAAACTCGAGAACGGCCGGGCCGATTTAGCTGATTTTGGTTTTAAAATGTTCGTAGTAAGTAGTCCAGGGTAGGTTTAAAAGGTGAGAAAATGGAGGGGAAGTTGGTATAAACAACAATTAAATTTTTCATATAAAATTTTAAGGCGCTTGGCTATCGTTATAATAAAAAAAAAATAGATAAGTTAAAGTTTAACAAAATTTGCAGTTAAAAGACGTATAAGTTACACAATTTTTGTATATTATTTTCTGTTTTTTTTATTATTATAGAACTCTAATTCTAACATAAACTTAAATATTATTAATGTTAAATAACCGTGACAAAATGTAAATCTTAATTGTTATCTTTTTTATGTTTTTTTTAATATATATTTTTTTATTAACTAAGTATATCCGCTGGCAAGTTGTTTACTGTCAGTATTCGGTGACAGAAATGTAAGAAGCGTTCTTTTGGTTTAGTTTATAATCCTTCTAATTTCATCGCAATTCCTCCGATCGAGGATCGCCAAAATGCTGGGTCAAAAGATCTTTTAATACTCGCTTACTAATCCTGCGGCAGTTAAATGACAAATATGATTAAATTGAAATTCTGCTGTTTGTCTTCTCCTTTGAAAAGATTCAACACATATTCGCATTGGTTATAAATAAATCATATTTTCCATCAAAAAGCGGTATTAATTTTATGAGTTCGCTCGGAATTACATTGATTGCTTCAATTTTTTTTATAGAATATTTGTTAAAACATCAATTAAATGTTTAAAATTATTATTCGTTTATAGCGTACAACATTTGCCACAATCCCTAATTTATGACCTGTAAAATGTTCTAATGAGCACTAAGAAGCATGAGATATTCGGTAATTTTTTTCACACAAATACAATTTTTGAAAAATATTAAAAAATACTTATTAATTTTATCAGCTGAAACTCGCAAAATATAAAGTATAATTCTAAGGATTTCACTGTTGCTGTGACAGTCTCGCGTATGGAGATGCTGATCACCAGGATTCAGTAGTCCGATCAATCTGATTTTTCAACCCAATAACAAATAGACTTTTTTTTTAAATACCGCCATTGATACGGCTCGCCGCGCTGCTTTATTTTCTCTGGCTCGAAACTTGCTCCTCAAGCCGGCTCGCAGGGATGTCGACGACTTCTTCTGGGGCTGGAACGTCGGCTTATGCTCGTTGTAGTCCCGTTCCCGAAGTTCAGGTAGACGTACAAAGGATAGCACTTTCGCGAAGAAGTGAAGTAGGGTCGCACTCACGTATATCGTTGAAACGAACCGTCGAAGGTTTTTATTTTTAACGTCCTGTAGCTGATCCTACCTGCTGCACCAATTATGTGGTCGGTCCAGTGTTTGATGTGCCTGGAATCCACATATTATGATGGAGTTTTTAAGATAGTGAAAATGCAGCAACAGCTTATGGGGGCAGTTAAGGGCACTTGGCTCGTGCGCAGACGAGATATGAATACGGTACTACAGACAGTGTTTCCTTTTATAAACTATGGTTTTCGGTAGGAAGGGGAAGGGCGTGTGACCGTAGATCTGTGCTGTGGGACCGTAATAAATTAGGTCGTAAAATTCTAGACAACAGCGTAGCTAATTCGGTTTCTTTTATACATTTATTGTCGCAACAAAGTAGTTAATTCATTACTATAAAGGACTGTAAAATATATTTTAATCCTAATCAGAATTTCTATGAAAATTTAAAGGTCTATAAAAGTATAATTGGCGGAATGCCCAATTAAGGTATAATGTGGAAATCTTATTAACATTCTTAAAGGGATATAAAAAATCCTATTATTAACATTTTAATAAGATATAAAAATGGTGTTATATTACTAGGTCCACCCACAACAAGCAATTAAATGCAATCGGTCGCGCTCCCCAAAGGTCGTGTCGGGTCCTTTGAAGTCCGCTGCTGGGGCGCGCGATCGGATTGCGTTGTATAAATCGTTTGGTGTTGACCAGATATTCAACATTTGGAGGTGTGTAGTATCATGACTGATACACACTGGTGAAACTATTAAAAGTGGTTTTAACTTTTAAAAAGGTCTTGCTCGGTTCGTGCGCGTAAGAAACGTACACATAAGAAAAATTGTCTTTCATGCTAAGTACATTCCATGCTCGCTTTACCCAGTCTGTTCCAATCTGTATCCAGCATTAGTATTTCAAACTCGTGCTTTGATCACTCGCTAGATGTGTGCGCACACCCGTCCAGCGTGAACGTGCTATCCACGGAGGACGGGACTGCGGGCGGGGGCGAGGGGCGCGACGTGCGCACGCCGGCGCGGCTGGCGGACGGCCGCAACGCCGGCCACGCTGCGCACTGCTGGCTGGCGCCGCTACTGCCGCACACGCTCAACAGGTACCTAGAAGGTTACACTCTTCGTTGAGCGAAGTGTCAAGCGTGAACGTCCTAGCGCTGCCGGGCGGGGGTGAAGTCGGGGCGTCACAAACACGATACAAAGTAAAAAAAAAAAACAGGTGCGTTCTCTTTCCAGAGTGACTTATGCAATCACACAAACATAACTTTACGCGTCTCACGCTTGTTAATTTAATTTCCTTTGCGCTCAGATGAGCGGAGATCCGCATGATGACGTAGTCTTGTGTCATTGGTCGGAAGAGTGCCAGGCGGAGTATGTATATTATTGTACTTACCATGTCTATATAACCCACGTATTTTGTCAAGAAGAATTTCGGGCGTAAGTATATGTGTATGGAGGGCGTCTGGCGAGAAGGCGACTAAGGAAGTATCCGCTGCCCGCCCTTCGGTGAAAAATTTAACCATACTACGGTCGCCATAAGCGTCAGTATCAGCACCCCTTACGTGGCGATTCTGACCACCCCCACCCCCTCACAAGATTAGTCATTGTGGACCTTGATCTTTGGGATAGGCTAGTGTCCAGCAGTGGACGTCTTATAGGCTGCAATAATGATTATAATGACTGACGCATTTGACCTCTTTATTGCTGCAGCATTGGCAGAGCACGACCATATTTTTTTGTTAAACTCGTGGTCGAAGATATTTTAATACTTATTTTCTCTATTGCAGAGTGTACTTCGTGTTCGATTCACCAGTTACCGTGTTCGGTATAAAGATTTGGAACTACGCTAAAACACCTAGCAGAGGCGTCAAGGAATTTGGGGTAAGATATATTTTTTACAGAGCTATCGTATTGTCAAGCAAATATTTACGTCCCTAGAGTCCCGAGGCAAAACCCTGCTTTGTTTTTACATGAATCCATTGATATTAGCACGGGTATTTCGCGCGAATTGGGTAATTATTATTTTAAAATAATATTTAAGTACTATTGTAATTTTTGGTATTGATTTCGTAATATATCTTTTAATTTTAGATTTTAATGGATGATTTACTGGTGTGCAATGGTACGCTAGATTGTGCCGAATCAGACAAAGCCCTCAAACCGCAGTGGATTTGTTTGGAAGCTTCTGAAGATCTTTTCCCGAGGTAAGTTAGGTTGAGTACCCACAGGACAAGACCCACACCATCACTTCAACCTTTTTAAATTTGGTACCGAGATTAGTCTAAAGCCTGATAAAAGAAAGGATAATTAGGATTTTGTAGTTTGAATATAAAAAAAACCACTGGCGAAGCCGCGGGGTGCACTAGTAAGTTATACTAAAAAAATAAAATAAAAAATATTAATTTAATAACTATTACAATGCGTAGGTATTAACAGTGACCTCCACACTAGGATCATTCTGTGTTGTGGTGGTCTGTTAATATACATATTATAATAAGTAGGTAATGAATGTTAATACAATTCGCAGTGCTGTACCGGGGCGGCGCGCGACGACGGGCGGCGCGCCGGCCGACCCGCGCGCGCGCCCGCCCACCGGCGTCTCCGCGCACTCCTACCAATAACCTAATATACACCTAAGGGCTCAAACAGACGAACGCCAGTGTGTCGCGCGACGCCTCTTTTTGTCACCGAGTGTCGCGGCCGTCGACAGCACACAGTCGCTCGTCTGTTTGAGCCCTAATACCGGATACAGGCTGGTGAAGGCGAGCATGAATTACCTACATCATAAAGGGACAATTTTATAAATGTGAACGCAGGGCGCGAACGAACCGAGCACTACGTTTTGAAAGTTGAAATGCTCTGTTCATGAGCGTAGTGAGTACGGTTATTTCGCACAAGCCATTAACTATGGAAATTCGGTTACATTTCATGGTCGCATTTCATGTTACAGCGAACAAGTTACCTTAGTATCTAACAAATGTAAGACACGCACGATACGGCGCAGACGCCAAATGTGCTCATACAGACAACTTAATGAATTGTTTTCTTCTTAAATTAGAGATGTTATTTTATTCACCAAATACCAGTGCTGCAGTTTGTTGAAACTACCTAGAAATAATGATAATAAAGTAAATCAAATGCTGGTAATTCAAATTTGCTTTAAAAGTAATAATTAAAAAGTATTCAATATTTTGTACTTTTTCCAATAAAATGTAGTAACCGATGACCGATGGCGACTGACCTTTTCCCTCAGTATGCCAAATCGAAGCTCTATCTCTGTTCATTCGGTCGTTTGATTTATTTCTCGTGTATACTCTTAAGGTTCAAATAGAGCACATATCTGGAGCTGAAAAAACAAGTTATATATAATGTCGTTTCTACTCCAGTCAAAATAGCCGATAGGTTTAATATAGTTTGTTAGATTTTATTGCGTCCTTAGAAGTCTGAAACCTAAAAGTGCAATTATTTTATCAATTAACATATAAATTATACATTGTACGGATTGTATACCATAAATTTTTATGCAATGTAAATTAATAGAAGCGTTTTACCTGAAAATAAAACGCATATTAAAATACTTACCTTATTCGAAGCTTACTAAATGAGATAGGCACTTGCGTTTCCCGCAGAATACAGTCCGTCTTTGTCTACTTATCTAGGGATGACGTCACGCCCAGGCAGTTGGCGGGCCGCTCAATCCTATAAAAGAGCGTTGGCCGCCATCTTTACCTCATTGGCATTTTAAATGCACCAGGCAGGATTAAAAGTTAAGCTTCGAATAAGGTAAGTATTTTAATATGCGTTTTATTTTCAGGTAAAACGCTTCTATTAAAAGACTGGACCGTTATTCGAAGCTTACTAAATGAGACATGTTTGTTATCGCCTGGTGACGTGACGCTCAAATAAAGAAGGGGAACCCATTTTTATTGTTATGTTATCAATCGCCAATGTGAACTTTAAAAATTCAACATAAAATATTTTTAAGTATAAGTATGTTTTGTAAATGCTTTTAGCACAAATACTTTATTGAATTGTTCTCAGAATTAAATTAAATTCCTAAACATCAAGCCTACAATAGAAACCTATTGTTATGAGTTCTTTAAATGTATGTATGTATGTATGTTCTTCATTTGTTTAGGTTAATAGGGTAGCACACAGCACACAGCATAGCAACTAGTACAGACCCAGTCTTATCTTCTTTTATTTATCCTTTATTTTAATTTTCCCCTTCAATTAGTTATTATAACATTCCAAACATTGTTTGCACAAACCTTCTAAATAAATATTGTAAAAAAGGAAACCAAATTTAAATTACTTAAACTTATGAAGACTCGGCATTACAATCATTGCGAGTACCTACTCCTCCTTTGTTGCATCTTAAACAAGTTATTCATGGTTTGAAACTTCCAATGCAAAACTTTAGATAAAATTTATAAACATATTTTCGATGCATAGGAGATAACATTATATCCACCGTGACTAGTTCTTGTCATTAAAGAGCTTTGTGCTCTTGTGGCAATACAGTCTAGGGCTGATGAAACCATAGACAAATCTGTAACGGCCTCCTAGACCGCCACTGTACTGTACATCAAATTTAAATGTCATTATTTGGCTATAAACTCCTTTTAACATTCGAACATTTTATATAGCATTGATGCTTTTTTACTTTGTCAATGGTGCATATCGATAAAATCGTAAGTAGGCATTTAAATGACAGTAGGTACTTACTAATTTGAGGTAGGAAATTGTTTAGCAATGACCTGACTACTTATTTAAAACACTTATCAGCACAAAAAACCATATTAGCCAGAATATACGTTAATATTATAAAAATAAAATGAATCTTATTTGGGACGCAAACCTTGGCTGAACTTTAATTATGTAAAATGTACATTAAGTATGTACATACTTGATCAAACTTTCTTCTAATAAACAGGCACAGGTTATATCTAGTCTAAGGGCTAAACCTTTCAAAATTTAGTTAAAAATCATTCGGTATTTCTTTCGTCGGTTTTTCATTTCGTTCGTTTGTTTGTATATTTGTATTATCTTTCTTAATAAGACTTAAAAATTTAGCAGAGTTCAATTAAAGATAATAAAAATGCTCACTTTGCTAATTAGTTCAGTACCTACGGGTCGGGTACGTACTAATACTAAGTCCTAGTAGTAGTTTTTACTACTAGTATGGGAGTAGGCATTATGTTCTTCAATAATGAAATTGCTACATACTGTCATAAAGGTATCACTCACACTAATTTTTGTAACGAACTAAGTAAATTGTAAACCTTTTCTTTCAAAAATAAAATGTGTTTAGTATATTAGTTAATGAATTTACAAAAGCCCTCGCTTATCAGACAACTAACAAAATAATGATTGCATTTGTTTTAATGTATATTAATGATACCAAGTATGGTAAAGCCTGTCTAGCTTTTACAGTCACGGACTCGTTCAGTGTAACACTTCCGGTTTTTCTGTATTGCAATTTTTTTTTTTTTTTTTTTGGTATAACAGTCTTATATGCACGTGACCATATACGAAAGTGTATCACACCCTTTTGTTGTGAAGTGCATGCATACTGCCGACATTAGTTACACAGTGTTACAATACGCGTCAGAGCTGGCTGTAGTATGAGCCACTACGTGAGCGTGAGCGTTGTCACTTGCGTTGTGTACGCGTGAGCGTTGGCACTTGCGTTGTGTAGGTACTTATAAGCTTCAGGATTCTTTCATAAGTCATAGATTTTACTTCATACTCCTTAGTTCAAACGTTCAATCACAGACCACCTTAACTGTAGTACTTAGCTGGATTTAAAATGAATTACAAAAGCTTAGTTTTATTAAAGAAAACAAAACAAGCAATTTTACCTTTAAACTTTATAGTACTATCTGTAACTATGAACTGTACATGTACTTTAGCTAGATTTTATGCCTTTACAATCAGTTAAATAGGCGAGTCTTAACTCAATTTAAATTAAACATGTCTCTACTTTAATTTCTTCTTGATAGGTATTCTATTACTTTGAAGAAGTATGTTAGCGTATTTTTAACACTAATTAAGTAATTCTTTAAAATATATAACCGAATCACCATATTTTATTAAAAAATATTTTGTAAGAAATAGTTTTTCTTGATGGCTTTGAGTGACCTTGACTCTGGGCGATGACTAGTATTACCATCGACTTCCCCTGCTTGTTTGTAAATCAAGTCGCGAAAATAATAGTGTTTTGTATGCACAAATGTCAATATTAAATAAATGTTCTGTATCATTTTGGTTTACATGTCGAGTCTTAGTAAGCAGTGATTAATCCTTGAATATGTATTATTGATTATAATGATAATCATAGAAAGAAGTGGTAAGGCCACATACTTATATGGTGTATTTCCACGAAGGGATTGATAAATACTTTTACATGCATTACTTCTATGCTAAAAGAGTACTTGCTTAGTGGTTGGACACAAATTCCACGCGATGGTACAAGGTTTAGTGTGGGCTAGCCTGCAAAGGATGACTTTTACTTTGGCTAAAAAATTAAAAGATGATAGTTGTCGCCTATGCCGGCGAGGGAGGCTTGGTTGCATACCAAAAGAAAGAAGAAGAATAAATACCTAGCAGTAGAACACTGAGTATCTAGCAATGGTACAAGGTTGAATCCCCTGCGAGGGGTGGCTTCTACCCTTCGGTGAATATTGGTACCGTGCGTAAACGTAAAAGATTTGATGTTCGATCACTTGCATTATCTTTAAACTAAAAGTATAATTGCATATCAGTACAACATTGGGTAAGTACCACGCGATGGTACTAGGTTGATTGCCGGCACCCCCGCGAGGGGTGGTTTCTTCACTAAGATGAATATGGCAGTAATCGTACGTACCAAATTTCATGTTTATTTTGCCCAACCCTCCGAGGGAGGTACTTGCATTGCTTCTATACTAAATGTATATTTGTACAATATCGAATACCACGCGATGGTACTAGGTTGATTGCCAGCTCCCCTGCGAGGGGTGGTTCCTTAACTTAGATGAATATGGCAGTAATCGTACGTACCAAATTTCATGTTGATTTTGCCCAACCCTCCGAGGGAGGTACTTGCATTGCTTCTATACTAAATGTATATTTGTATCGAGTAACACGCGATGTTACTGGTGTTCACTGCCGGTTCCCCTGCGAGGGATGGCTGGTGACTTGAACTGAGTCTCTACAGCTGCGGGCGAGACAGGGCAGTGACGAGCATGCGCGGGCATGGGCATGGGCACGGTACGAGCAGTGCATGGGCATGGTGGGCAGACTCGCTGCGCCGGCGTGTCGCGGGCATTAGCCGCCTGGCGACTTTTGTTATGCAGATAGAATATAATACGCGTGCTCCTCGGCGACACGTCGTCGGCTAGGTGGCCCTATGCCTGGATCACACCCGGCGCGGTGCGTGTTGCAAATATGCGCGCCGGGGCAGCGGGTACGGTCAGGCCGGCCGCTTATGCTGGCAGTGAGCATATTTCGGTATAGTTCAGTTTCAAAGACATTTTGTAAATAATAAATAAATTCTACCCTCAAGTCTAATAATTCAGATATTTCTTTGCTGCTTACTATAGCTTACACAAGGCTACGTCTTTGAACTAGTAGGTAGAGTAAGTTACAATATGCGCGGATTTGACGGCCCATGTAAGTATTCGTAAAAATATTCAAATGGCTACCACAAATTGATAAAAATAAAGTTAAGGGCTTTTTCATACATCATAGAAAAACAGTTTATCTTGACAAGTCACGAAAATTAAGCCTTTTTTACATACACACTAGTATTCATATATTTTAAGGTAGTATGCTTGAACTCCTGGTTATAAATCCAAGAAAAGGTTTTACTGGTATCCAAACCAATATGTTTCTTATAAAATTATGTGTTGCTTGCACATTCTGTATCGAAAAAAGAAATAGTCTGAAAATAAGCTTAAAACTAAATGAGGAATTAAACTACCCGATTGAATATAATTTTATATTACCATTTTGTAAACCAAGCAATATGTAATGTTAGGACATAACAGTTGTGGTCGCTTGGCATCCTGGCCAGCTGAAATATTCAATCATTTAAAAGTATTGGTATAGGTACTAATAAAAATAACAAGCTCAATTCCTCAAAATACGAAAGGATCACTTACATTATTTCAAGACGATTCCGGCGTAGACTCGTGATAAAAATTCACCTGCCACGTGGATCTTTATGCTGCTGTACAACGTATACATGCGGTTTAACGGACAATTTATTTAAAACTTTGGGGGTATTTTAAATTTTATATCTCTTACCCCAATACACATAAATTCGAACGGTAACACCGTTAAAACAATTATTTAACAAATTTTTACGGCAACTTATTACAACAAATTTTTGTCGTTTAATTTAATTTTATTTTTAATTTTAAATATTATGCAAAAACGCTGCGCTCGGGCAGCGCTTCCGCGTTGCCGCGGCGGGATACAAATCGCCAATGAGGTAAAGATGGCGGCCAACGCTCTTTTATAGGATTGAGCGGCCCGCCAACTGCCTGGGCGTGACGTCATCCCTAGATAAGTAGACAAAGACGGACTGTATTCTGCGGGAAACGCAAGTGCCTATCTCATTTAGTAAGCTTCGAATAACGGTCCAGTCTTTTAATGTACTTTTTTTTTATTTAGTCTAAGCAGCAAATAAATATGATAGCCTCAGAATAAGGAATGATGATAGCTAATAAATCAGCTGTCAAAATACGATTTTATATAATGTATTTTGTTTCAACATTTGTACTAGTAATTCAAAATCAAGACTGTTTGTCTAGACAAGGTAATTGTACAATAATCTTAAGAATCATGCAAGTACCCTCAAATAAGATATAATTAGTTCGACCGATTATGCTAAAGAAAAATTGTTAGGTATGGTGAGTAGAATGGTAGCTTTTATTTATACCTACTAAGTAGTCTGGAATATCCTGTATTGTATTATAGCGTCCAATTGCCTACTCTATGGTATTGCGCCGTCTGATATATGCACTATACTAAATTGAATTAATTGTACTAGGTAAGCGTGTATAAATAAATAGGTTAGTCTGTTCAATAATTGTATAGAACTGCCTACATTTATGATCCTCCCTTTGTGTACCCATGTACTTCAAAATTTTGATTTTATTACAAGTATAACATAATTATGTTGTTATACTAAATTTTGTTCTGAAATAATCTTGTAACATGTTTCTCATCAATAAATGACCTGCCAAACTTTTTTTTTCAGTATATTTCTATCCTAAAACTAATATAGGTATATTATACTTAATGGAAATAAAAACAAGTTTTAGGTAGTAGGTATTTCTAAGTTTATTCCAGTGTTAGATACTAACAAATCACAGATTACATCTTTGCTAACTACATTGCACTTTGTACATATACATTTTCCAAAATCATCAATTAACTGATCAGTTTTGTATGGAATACGGCATTATAAATTTGGTAAAACCTATCTATTTAGGTATAGTCTCATGTAAAAGTAAACTTTTACATTTTATTGCCTGGTACTATTTATTTAATTTATTTATTTCATCAACTGCATATTTTCAACTATTTAGCAACTATCATTTTGTACTAAAAGCTCACTACAAAGAAAATCATTATACACTTCTGTATTATCATACTCATGATATAAATCGACATTTCAATAACTATCAACATGGCAGTAGATTTACAGGAAAACAAATTAAAAAAAACACTTCAAATCGTCAAATTCAGTCTATTAAGAATGTTGGTAAAGGTCAAAGCGAGACCTGACCACTAAACATTTACCGCCCAAATCTATAACGACATTACGCAAATCAATGCAGTCTCAAAACAGCATTATATGCGGATCCTTCTAAAAAAATTATATCAATTTATCCCTTTTTATCAAAATTATAGGTAGTAATTAACCCGAGGTGATACCGAGGCCATAAATGGGCGATATTTTAAAAGTCAATTGAAAGCCAAACCCTAGTTTTCCGCCCGGTTAGCTGAAGAAGTAGACGGATTCCAACACGTTTTCTAGTTTAAAGTCACCCTTTTGAGGCACCTGAGTTAGCAGTTTATTCACGCGCTTCTTGTTCACTGCGCCTGCGTTGTTATCTTCTATGTCCCTATTGTAAAAAAAAACAATAAGAAGAATGTGATTTAGTACAGTGGCGGTTTAGGATGGCGTAACAGATTTGGATATGGTCTGGTGCGCCCTAGACTGTATTGCCAAAGAACAAGAGCCATTTTGCAATACAGAAAAACCGGAAGTGTTACGCCGTCCTTGACCGCCACTCTAAAAAAAAAAATACTTAAAAAGTAATGGTAAATGTTATCATAAGTCACTTACTTATCAGAATAGCTGTATTGCTTGGTCATGAACTCTGACAAATCTTCGAGTATCGGCTGAGAGTGCAGCGCCACGAACTGCTCTCGGCAAATCTACAACCAAACAATATATTAATATAGATTGTCACTTCATTGAAATCAATCAAATTACAATTATAATGGTTATTGTATTTGCACACTAGAGCCACAGCACAGATACTCACACAGGTGAGGTAATACCTTGTTCATAGTGTGGACGGTGTCGGGATGCGTCCAGAAGCAGTCGTGGACGGAGACGAAGGCGAGCCCGGCGGCCTGGCAGCATCATGTTCCCACAGGTGAGGTAATACCTTGTTCATAGTGTGGACGGTGTCGGGATGGGTCCAGCAGTCGTGGACGGAGACGAAGGCGAGCCCGGCGGCCTGGCAGCATCATGTTCCCACAGGTGAGGTAATACCTTGTTCATAGTGTGGACGGTGTCGGGATGGGTCCAGAAGCAGTCGTGGACGGAGACGAAGGCGAGCCCGGCGGCCTGGCAGCATCATGTTCCCACAGGTGAGGTAATACCTTGTTCATAGTGTGGACGGTGTCGGGATGGGTCCAGAAGCAGTCGTGGACGGAGACGAAGGCGAGCCCGGCGGCCTGGCAGCATCATGTTCCCACAGGTGAGGTAATACCTTGTTCATAGTGTGGACGGTGTCGGGATGGGTCCAGAAGCAGTCGTGGACGGAGACGAAGGCGAGCCCGGCGGCCTGGCAGCATCATGTTCCCACAGGTGAGGTAATACCTTGTTCATAGTGTGGACGGTGTCGGGATGGGTCCAGAAGCAGTCGTGGACGGAGACGAAGGCGAGCCCGGCGGCCTGGCAGCATCATGTTCCCACAGGTGAGGTAATACCTTGTTCATAGTGTGGACGGTGTCGGGATGGGTCCAGAAGCAGTCGTGGACGGAGACGAAGGCGAGCCCGGCGGCCTGGCAGCATCATGTTCCCACAGGTGAGGTAATACCTTGTTCATAGTGTGGACGGTGTCGGGATGGGTCCAGAAGCAGTCGTGGACGGAGACGAAGGCGAGCCCGGCGGCCTGGCAGCATCATGTTCCCACAGGTGAGGTAATACCTTGTTCATAGTGTGGACGGTGTCGGGATGGGTCCAGAAGCAGTCGTGGACGGAGACGAAGGCGAGCCCGGCGGCCTGGCAGCATCATGTTCCCACAGGTGAGGTAATACCTTGTTCATAGTGTGGACGGTGTCGGGATGGGTCCAGAAGCAGTCGTGGACGGAGACGAAGGCGAGCCCGGCGGCCTGGCAGCATCATGTTCCCACAGGTGAGGTAATACCTTGTTCATAGTGTGGACGGTGTCGGGATGGGTCCAGAAGCAGTCGTGGACGGAGACGAAGGCGAGCCCGGCGGCCTGGCAGCATCATGTTCCCACAGGTGAGGTAATACCTTGTTCATAGTGTGGACGGTGTCGGGATGGGTCCAGAAGCAGTCGTGGACGGAGACGAAGGCGAGCCCGGCGGCCTGGCAGCATCATGTTCCCACAGGTGAGGTAATACCTTGTTCATAGTGTGGACGGTGTCGGGATGGGTCCAGAAGCAGTCGTGGACGGAGACGAAGGCGAGCCCGGCGGCCTGGCAGCATCATGTTCCCACAGGTGAGGTAATACCTTGTTCATAGTGTGGACGGTGTCGGGATGGGTCCAGAAGCAGTCGTGGACGGAGACGAAGGCGAGCCCGGCGGCCTGGCAGCATCATGTTCCCACAGGTGAGGTAATACCTTGTTCATAGTGTGGACGGTGTCGGGATGGGTCCAGAAGCAGTCGTGGACGGAGACGAAGGCGAGCCCGGCGGCCTGGCAGCATCATGTTCCCACAGGTGAGGTAATACCTTGTTCATAGTGTGGACGGTGTCGGGATGGGTCCAGAAGCAGTCGTGGACGGAGACGAAGGCGAGCCCGGCGGCCTGGCAGCATCATGTTCCCACAGGTGAGGTAATACCTTGTTCATAGTGTGGACGGTGTCGGGATGGGTCCAGAAGCAGTCGTGGACGGAGACGAAGGCGAGCCCGGCGGCCTGGCAGCATCATGTTCCCACAGGTGAGGTAATACCTTGTTCATAGTGTGGACGGTGTCGGGATGGGTCCAGAAGCAGTCGTGGACGGAGACGAAGGCGAGCCCGGCGGCCTGGCAGCATCATGTTCCCACAGGTGAGGTAATACCTTGTTCATAGTGTGGACGGTGTCGGGATGGGTCCAGAAGCAGTCGTGGACGGAGACGAAGGCGAGCCCGGCGGCCTGGCAGCATCATGTTCCCACAGGTGAGGTAATACCTTGTTCATAGTGTGGACGGTGTCGGGATGGGTCCAGAAGCAGTCGTGGACGGAGACGAAGGCGAGCCCGGCGGCCTGGCAGCATCATGTTCCCACAGGTGAGGTAATACCTTGTTCATAGTGTGGACGGTGTCGGGATGGGTCCAGAAGCAGTCGTGGACGGAGACGAAGGCGAGCCCGGCGGCCTGGCAGCATCATGTTCCCACAGGTGAGGTAATACCTTGTTCATAGTGTGGACGGTGTCGGGATGGGTCCAGAAGCAGTCGTGGACGGAGACGAAGGCGAGCCCGGCGGCCTGGCAGCATCATGTTCCCACAGGTGAGGTAATACCTTGTTCATAGTGTGGACGGTGTCGGGATGGGTCCAGAAGCAGTCGTGGACGGAGACGAAGGCGAGCCCGGCGGCCTGGCAGCATCATGTTCCCACAGGTGAGGTAATACCTTGTTCATAGTGTGGACGGTGTCGGGATGGGTCCAGAAGCAGTCGTGGACGGAGACGAAGGCGAGCCCGGCGGCCTGGCAGCATCATGTTCCCACAGGTGAGGTAATACCTTGTTCATAGTGTGGACGGTGTCGGGATGGGTCCAGAAGCAGTCGTGGACGGAGACGAAGGCGAGCCCGGCGGCCTGGCAGCATCATGTTCCCACAGGTGAGGTAATACCTTGTTCATAGTGTGGACGGTGTCGGGATGGGTCCAGAAGCAGTCGTGGACGGAGACGAAGGCGAGCCCGGCGGCCTGGCAGCATCATGTTCCCACAGGTGAGGTAATACCTTGTTCATAGTGTGGACGGTGTCGGGATGGGTCCAGAAGCAGTCGTGGACGGAGACGAAGGCGAGCCCGGCGGCCTGGCAGCATCATGTTCCCACAGGTGAGGTAATACCTTGTTCATAGTGTGGACGGTGTCGGGATGGGTCCAGAAGCAGTCGTGGACGGAGACGAAGGCGAGCCCGGCGGCCTGGCAGCATCATGTTCCCACAGGTGAGGTAATACCTTGTTCATAGTGTGGACGGTGTCGGGATGGGTCCAGAAGCAGTCGTGGACGGAGACGAAGGCGAGCCCGGCGGCCTGGCAGCATCATGTTCCCA
The DNA here is from genome assembly GCA_951802225.1 of Euspilapteryx auroguttella. NCBI lineage: Eukaryota > Metazoa > Arthropoda > Insecta > Lepidoptera > Gracillariidae > Euspilapteryx > Euspilapteryx auroguttella. Next base: position 3,179,698 of record OX637655.1, read on the forward strand.
CAGGTGAGGTAATACCTTGTTCATAGTGTGGACGGTGTCGGGATGGGTCCAGAAGCAGTCGTGGACGGAGACGAAGGCGAGCCCGGCGGCCTGGCAGCATCATGTTCCCACAGGTGAGGTAATACCTTGTTCATAGTGTGGACGGTGTCGGGATGGGTCCAGAAGCAGTCGTGGACGGAGACGAAGGCGAGCCCGGCGGCCTGGCAGCATCATGTTCCCACAGGTGAGGTAATACCTTGTTCATAGTGTGGACGGTGTCGGGATGGGTCCAGAAGCAGTCGTGGACGGAGACGAAGGCGAGCCCGGCGGCCTGGCAGCATCATGTTCCCACAGGTGAGGTAATACCTTGTTCATAGTGTGGACGGTGTCGGGATGGGTCCAGAAGCAGTCGTGGACGGAGACGAAGGCGAGCCCGGCGGCCTGGCAGCATCATGTTCCCACAGGTGAGGTAATACCTTGTTCATAGTGTGGACGGTGTCGGGATGGGTCCAGAAGCAGTCGTGGACGGAGACGAAGGCGAGCCCGGCGGCCTGGCAGCATCATGTTCCCACAGGTGAGGTAATACCTTGTTCATAGTGTGGACGGTGTCGGGATGGGTCCAGAAGCAGTCGTGGACGGAGACGAAGGCGAGCCCGGCGGCCTGGCAGCATCATGTTCCCACAGGTGAGGTAATACCTTGTTCATAGTGTGGACGGTGTCGGGATGGGTCCAGAAGCAGTCGTGGACGGAGACGAAGGCGAGCCCGGCGGCCTGGCAGCATCATGTTCCCACAGGTGAGGTAATACCTTGTTCATAGTGTGGACGGTGTCGGGATGGGTCCAGAAGCAGTCGTGGACGGAGACGAAGGCGAGCCCGGCGGCCTGGCAGCATCATGTTCCCACAGGTGAGGTAATACCTTGTTCATAGTGTGGACGGTGTCGGGATGGGTCCAGAAGCAGTCGTGGACGGAGACGAAGGCGAGCCCGGCGGCCTGGCAGCATCATGTTCCCACAGGTGAGGTAATACCTTGTTCATAGTGTGGACGGTGTCGGGATGGGTCCAGAAGCAGTCGTGGACGGAGACGAAGGCGAGCCCGGCGGCCTGGCAGCATCATGTTCCCACAGGTGAGGTAATACCTTGTTCATAGTGTGGACGGTGTCGGGATGGGTCCAGAAGCAGTCGTGGACGGAGACGAAGGCGAGCCCGGCGGCCTGGCAGCATCATGTTCCCACAGGTGAGGTAATACCTTGTTCATAGTGTGGACGGTGTCGGGATGGGTCCAGAAGCAGTCGTGGACGGAGACGAAGGCGAGCCCGGCGGCCTGGCAGCATCATGTTCCCACAGGTGAGGTAATACCTTGTTCATAGTGTGGACGGTGTCGGGATGGGTCCAGAAGCAGTCGTGGACGGAGACGAAGGCGAGCCCGGCGGCCTGGCAGCATCATGTTCCCACAGGTGAGGTAATACCTTGTTCATAGTGTGGACGGTGTCGGGATGGGTCCAGAAGCAGTCGTGGACGGAGACGAAGGCGAGCCCGGCGGCCTGGCAGCATCATGTTCCCACAGGTGAGGTAATACCTTGTTCATAGTGTGGACGGTGTCGGGATGGGTCCAGAAGCAGTCGTGGACGGAGACGAAGGCGAGCCCGGCGGCCTGGCAGCATCATGTTCCCACAGGTGAGGTAATACCTTGTTCATAGTGTGGACGGTGTCGGGATGGGTCCAGAAGCAGTCGTGGACGGAGACGAAGGCGAGCCCGGCGGCCTGGCAGCATCATGTTCCCACAGGTGAGGTAATACCTTGTTCATAGTGTGGACGGTGTCGGGATGGGTCCAGAAGCAGTCGTGGACGGAGACGAAGGCGAGCCCGGCGGCCTGGCAGCATCATGTTCCCACAGGTGAGGTAATACCTTGTTCATAGTGTGGACGGTGTCGGGATGGGTCCAGAAGCAGTCGTGGACGGAGACGAAGGCGAGCCCGGCGGCCTGGCAGCATCATGTTCCCACAGGTGAGGTAATACCTTGTTCATAGTGTGGACGGTGTCGGGATGGGTCCAGAAGCAGTCGTGGACGGAGACGAAGGCGAGCCCGGCGGCCTGGCAGCGCAGCGCCGTCAGCATCATGTGGCTCGAGTCCAGCGAGTGGATGAAGTTGGGCGGGAAGGCGTTGCGCTGCTTCATGGTGCACGGCCGCCTGGTGCGGGGAGGCAGATTATCATCAGAGGCATCATACTTAAAGCTCATTCTAGGCAGAATCTGTATCTAGAGTGCCCGAAACATCTTTAAAGACCAAAAAACACCCTGAATGAGAAAACGAACAATGTTAATAGATCATTACATAGTTTACTCCTGTCAGAAATCTAAACATTACTAACAACTGAAGTAAGAAGGTCTTCACATTTTCTGAATAATTCACTCTGACCAAGACAAGAAAAACTTGGAAACAGTATACCATTGACCTACATATTATTTCGACATCCACTGTAAATGTCTCATACTTGCATAAAGCTACGACAGTCACTTAATAAATTCTTGAGGATATAGGATTTGTAATTGACTTAAAATATTAAACGTTGCAAGAATAATCAGGGATGACTTTAATAACTCTTTAATTTCCACACAACGAATGAACAGAACACACTTCAAAATTCAGCAAAAGCTAGTATATCAATACTAACTGCTGGCAGTCCCAGGGCGCAGCGCCGGCGGAGGCGCGGCGGTAGTAGGGCTGCACGACGGGCAGCCCCAGCGGCGTCACCCACTCCACGCTCGCGCCGCACACGCCCGAGATCACTCTGCACACAACATACAACTCGTATTAGAACCTAGCTCGTTCTATGTTTCTAACAGAACAAACATAATTAGTCTCAGTTTCTTCCGGCCAACTGCGTTTTGTACGTGAACACTTTCATACAAGGTCCTTGTTTGATATTTCGATAGACGTCCACTGTTGGACACAGTCTTCCCCCCGCAGATCGCCATAAGGAAAATCCTTTTTGGAAGGGATTTTCAAATAATCGCCAACGGATTGCTTTTTGCAAATCCGATAGCGATCGCAGTATGGTCTCTCAAGTTCTACCAACGATAGCTGATGCCTGTTTGTCGGATGATCCTATAGTCGCCTTTTCTCCCCACATAGAGGAGATATTGGGTGGTGGTATATCCACAGAGACCATGTAGCCACCATACGGCAAAACAGAATATTTTTCTAACTGAAGCGCTGTAACGTCTATGTATTGGAAACGGAGGGAACTATATAGGTTCAAAACAAACATGATTTGGATTTATATTATTAAAATTAAGTACTTTAGGTAACTTACTTTGCGCAGTCTGTCAACCAGTCCTGTATGAGCTTGGTGGACGTGAACATTTCTCGGAGACTGTCGAAAGTCCGCGTCGTCAGGTATTGCGAGCACGACCATACTTGGTCCTTTGGAAAATCTTCTATATCTGTTTAGCAATAAGCACAGAAAAAATCAGCGACAAACATAATGCTGCCTCACTATGTATGTATGTAGCGAGAATGTTAAAGTTACTTTATGCGCACGGAAGGAGTTATATGTTCAATTAATGATTGACTGCATTACCTTTCAATTGTTTAGCGATCTGCAGCCTGGCACCGAACCTGGTGACCCCGTACACGGTCGTCATCACGGTCTGCTTGATCACCTTGCGCCGCACGAAGTTCTCCAGCACGATCGCTGCGTTCATGCCCTTTGCCGCGTCCCGGATACGCATTTCTTCTACCTGACAGTTTCATTTTAAGATACTTTTAGTTATTGACACCCACTTGTTGATGTACTTACTTATAAAGGTTTTTTGATTTGGTGTTTTGTAAAATAAAAAGATCGTTCTTTAATTCATTCATGACCAGCCCATTAGATATCGATCAATCGATATTTCTTTAAATTACATTATAGTAAAAAGCTTGTAATTCTCAAAGCCATTGACAAGGGCCCACTAAAGCACAATCTTAGTCCGTTTCGTGCTGCAGACCGTTGCAGGAGCGTGGCCCACTGTGCTAGTACCTTGTCGGCGACGGCGGTGTAGACGTCGCGCGGGCGCGGGCGCGGCGCCAGGTTGACGGCGGCGGCTGGTGCACCGGGCCCACTGTGCTAGTACCTTGTCGGCGACGGCGGTGTAGAAGTCGCGCGGGCGCGGGCGCGGCGCCAGGTTGACGGCGGCGGCTGGTGCACCGGGCCCACTGTGCTAGTACCTTGTCGGCGACGGCGGTGTAGACGTCGCGCGGGCGCGGGCGCGGCGCCAGGTTGACGGCGGCGGCTGGTGCACCGGGCCCACTGTGCTAGTACCTTGTCGGCGACGGCGGTGTAGACGTCGCGCGGGCGCGGGCGCGGCGCCAGGTTGACGGCGGCGGCTGGTGCACCGGGCCCACTGTGCTAGTACCTTGTCGGCGACGGCGGTGTAGACGTCGCGCGGGCGCGGGCGCGGCGCCAGGTTGACGGCGGCGGCTGGTGCACCGGGCCCACTGTGCTAGTACCTTGTCGGCGACGGCGGTGTAGACGTCGCGCGGGCGCGGGCGCGGCGCCAGGTTGACGGCGGCGGCTGGTGCACCGGGCCCACTGTGCTAGTACCTTGTCGGCGACGGCGGTGTAGACGTCGCGCGGGCGCGGGCGCGGCGCCAGGTTGACGGCGGCGGCTGGTGCACCGGGCCCACTGTGCTAGTACCTTGTCGGCGACGGCGGTGTAGACGTCGCGCGGGCGCGGGCGCGGCGCCAGGTTGACGGCGGCGGCTGGTGCACCGGGCCCACTGTGCTAGTACCTTGTAGGCGACGGCGGTGTAGACGTCGCGCGGGCGCGGGCGCGGCGCCAGGTTGACGGCGGCGGCTGGTGCACCGGGCCCACTGTGCTAGTACCTTGTCGGCGACGGCGGTGTAGACGTCGCGCGGGCGCGGGCGCGGCGCCAGGTTGACGGCGGCGGCTGGTGCACCGGGCCCACTGTGCTAGTACCTTGTCGGCGACGGCGGTGTAGACGTCGCGCGGGCGCGGGCGCGGCGCCAGGTTGACGGCGGCGGCTGGTGCACCGGGCCCACTGTGCTAGTACCTTGTCGGCGACGGCGGTGTAGACGTCGCGCGGGCGCGGGCGCGGCGCCAGGTTGACGGCGGCGGCGCCCGCGCTGTCTGCCCCCAGCGCCGCGTAGTGCTGCAGACCGTTGCAGGAGCCGTCCTGGTGCACTGGGAAACCTGTGCGGTACTCTGGGGACGGGAGAATAACACTGTTCATTGCTTTGATAAACCACACAACTTGTCACTGGACACACTGAGGATACTCCTCCGAAACACCCAATTATCACTCCCAATAAAAGTTTAATTGCAACCTTTATGCTGCACATAAGCATAATTTAAAATGTAGAATGGCTGCTCTTACATACATGGAGCTTACTATAATTCTTTCAAAAAAAAAAAAAAAGATCATTATAATGTTTATGATTATAAATATAACTTCAGGTACACTTATGAGTAGTCTGGCTCTGCGCAAGCTTAATTAAAAGCATCTACTCAGCCGAAAGAAGTCTACTGCTGTGACATATGTCTTCTGTGTGGGAACACAGAACGCCATATAGATTGCAAGGCCCTCATCCAATAACTTTTTCTTATCCAGTTTATTTCAGCAACCTTTATCAGGTCGTCTGACCACCTACATACCACTAACTCTTCTTATACCTAAGTGAATTTGCAATTTCTACGAGTATAAAACTTTACAAAAAAACACACTTCTAGCTTACTAATAAATAAAGAAGCTAACCCATAGTTCAATGGCTAACCCTGTTATTCATAAAAAGTTAATGAGTAATTTAGTTATTTGATGTATGTCAATTTAGACTGGATGTCTTGTATTTACCATAAAATTAAACAGGGACGAAGACCTCTAGTAAAGCTATTTTAAACCTATTGTATCTTTATGAATTATACGGTAATTATATTGCGGAGCAAACCTTCAGGGTTGCCAGATCTGACGGCGTTGCGTATCTCCATGCAGCACGCCAGCGTCTGCCACGGCTCCTCGGACTGGGTCCACCAACGCTCTCCCTCTAGCGGGTTGTCTGCTGAGTCAAGGATCTTGTCCATTATCGTCTCCGCGTAGGCTATCCTAAAGAATATAAAAAGTTTTGCCGTCAAATGTCGAACTACCCGCAAACGCTTATAAACTACGCATAGGCTATGTGCGTACGACATTTTAAGTAATAACTAGGTATGTATAAACAAAAACAATTTTTGGTCTGATATTTCGAAGGTACCGCTAAAAAGATGTCTTGGTATTGGGTTCGTATAAAATAAACAGTGTTTTTCCGTTCTGGGTGTAATGTGCGTCTCTGTGTGTTTCGGGAACCCTAGATACAGATTCGACCTATTTAGGGTCTTTGAGTGTGACGTGTTATTACTGCTGGTTTGTTCTATAATTCTGTGATTGAAGTATATGCGACGCTGCGTGGTCTACCTCTCCTCGACGGCGCGGCGTGTTTATTTTATATATGGCGGCGGTGAGGTTGATGGCGTGTAGCAGTCTAGCAGTAGTCGCTCGCAACGCGTTTAGATAAATGTATTGTGTACCTCGGTTAATAAAAACACTATATTTTTAACCCCCGAACGAAAAATTTAGAGAGGGGTGTTATAATTTTAACGTGTGTATCTGTCTGTCTGTCTGTGTATCTGTCTGTGGCATCGTAGAGTCCAAACGGCTTAACCGATTTTCGTTTAGTTTTTTTTGTATCATAGATAATTTCAGGCCGAGTGTTCTTAGCCATGTCTGATGAAGATCTGATCATTGGTTTGAATATGATTAGCTCTTGAATAATGGATGAGAGGATCTAACTAGCTTCCTTATGTCCGATCGATTTGAAATTTAGTACCATGTTACATCTATGTTATAGAAAGTATTTGGTAAGGTTACCATGACCTGATCTGCCGTTTGAAGATGATCAGCTCTTGAATAATGGATGAGAGGATCTAACTAGCTTCCTTAGGTACGATCGAGTTGAAATTTGGTACCATGTTACATCTTTGATATTGAAAGTATATGTTAAGGTAACCATGACCTGATCTGCCGTTTAAAGATGATCAACTCTGGAATAATGGATGAGAGGATCTAACTATCTTCCTTATGTCCGATCGATTTGAAATTTGGTACCATGTTACATCTATGATATTGAAAGTATATGTTAAGGTAACCATGATATTTTTAAGATGATTAGCTCTAGTTCTACTTAAGTTGATGAGGGGTCTGACTGGGTCGGGGGTTTTTAAATTTTTAAATTTGAGTTATTAACCAATAAAATTTTTTTGTCTCTCCTGCAAAGAAGCTAAAACGCTTTTTCGAGGTGTTGAAGTATATGCGACGCTGCGTGGTATACCTCTCCTCGACGGTGTGTTTCTTCATGGCGGCGGTGAGGTTGATGGCGTGCAGCAGCAGCCAGCGCAGCCCGCCCGCGCCCAGCGGCCTGGCGGCGGCGAAGGCGAGCAGGGCGCGCGCCGGGTCGGCGCCCAGCTGCGACATACCTCTCCTCGACGGTGTGTTTCTTCATGGCGGCGGTGAGGTTGATGGCGTGCAGCAGCAGCCAGCGCAGCCCGCCCGCGCCCAGCGGCCTGGCGGCGGCGAAGGCGAGCAGGGCGCGCGCCGGGTCGGCGCCCAGCTGCGACATACCTCTCCTCGACGGTGTGTTTCTTCATGGCGGCGGTGAGGTTGATGGCGTGCAGCAGCAGCCAGCGCAGCCCGCCCGCGCCCAGCGGCCTGGCGGCGGCGAAGGCGAGCAGGGCGCGCGCCGGGTCGGCGCCCAGCTGCGACATACCTCTCCTCGACGGTGTGTTTCTTCATGGCGGCGGTGAGGTTGATGGCGTGCAGCAGCAGCCAGCGCAGCCCGCCCGCGCCCAGCGGCCTGGCGGCGGCGAAGGCGAGCAGGGCGCGCGCCGGGTCGGCGCCCAGCTGCGACATACCTCTCCTCGACGGTGTGTTTCTTCATGGCGGCGGTGAGGTTGATGGCGTGCAGCAGCAGCCAGCGCAGCCCGCCCGCGCCCAGCGGCCTGGCGGCGGCGAAGGCGAGCAGGGCGCGCGCCGGGTCGGCGCCCAGCTGCGACATACCTCTCCTCGACGGTGTGTTTCTTCATGGCGGCGGTGAGGTTGATGGCGTGCAGCAGCAGCCAGCGCAGCCCGCCCGCGCCCAGCGGCCTGGCGGCGGCGAAGGCGAGCAGGGCGCGCGCCGGGTCGGCGCCCAGCTGCGACATACCTCTCCTCGACGGTGTGTTTCTTCATGGCGGCGGTGAGGTTGATGGCGTGCAGCAGCAGCCAGCGCAGCCCGCCCGCGCCCAGCGGCCTGGCGGCGGCGAAGGCGAGCAGGGCGCGCGCCGGGTCGGCGCCCAGCTGCGACAGGTGCGGCGGGCAGGCGTACGCGCGCCCGCGGAAGTCCAGGTTGTGCGGCAGCCAGAATACCTCGTCTCTGTTACAACACAATTGCCACTTGTCATGGTCTTGTAAAACTTTTATATAAGTGCGTGGCTTATAATAGGCCGTTCCGTCATTAGAACTTTGAAGGGCAAAAGAAGCAAGGGTCACGTTCTTACACGAAACTTAATTAGTTATGCGAGAAAGAGAGAACAACGAAAATGTGTGTTCGCATCTCCCTTTTTCTCTCTCTTGCCCCTACAGTAATATACGAAACATAACTCTTTTTCTATTTACACTAACAATATTTCTCTCTTTCAACTTCCGTGCGACTCTTCTGATCACACTTTTCGTAACGCTCTCGTCTTGCATTCACCAGCTTACTCTTCGAGTCCAGCAAAGCGTAAAAAAGGTTTGAGAATTTATTTTCCATCGTAGATTAGTTGTTTTTTAAATATCCGGCTCGATGGACAACGATTGACAACGCTCGTTGGTTAAATTAATTAGCTACAATTATTTTTTATACTATACTGAGTCACTTTTCTAATTACAACTAAAACTCACCTATAATGGTTAGCAAGCGACAGTTTATACAGGGCGTCGCACCAGAGCGAGTACATCTCCGACCTCGCGCGGTTCACAGCGAGCCGCCGCCGGAACGCGCCGCCCTTGCCGCCGTCTGCGGCGATGCAGTCGAACTGCGACGTGTCCAGCGCGGACGGCGGCGGCGGAATGTCCAGCTTCTTGTCGCCACCGGATCTATATTAGTCATATGATATTTTATTTATTTATTTAAGCACACATAACAGAAAAGAATCCAAAATGCTGTAAACATAAAATTAAACATATTTTGCTCTTGATTCATGCCTAAAACATGCAGCATAACAAATACAATCAAACACGAAATTCTAAAACATAAAATCTAAATTGAAATTTAAAAGTGTAAAATATTAAAATTAAATTATTATAATTGAATCAATAAATTATTAATTATTTAAAATATAATAGAAATGTTTTTTTTTTAATCTTGCCTTAAACAATGAGTGACGATGATCAAAAATATCTATTTCTAAATCTGATTTATGCTCGTTGTAGATGCGACACATTCTTACTACAGACAGGCATGTCCTCCCGACAAGTTATACGGTAAATTAATTTCATTGAAGCACAATAGGTGGCTCCACTAGTATTAACGCAAAACAGTAAATAAAATCATTTTTCAAAATAACTAAATTGCTATAGAAATTTGTATGTAAATGTTCATAAAAATTTTTTTTACGGCAAAATAATATAAAAACATGCGCCAAGAAGAAAATTAAAAAAAAAAAATGTTTTTTAATTTAGTCTTCGAATCTTATTTAGCACTAGATGGTGCTTTCACATTTGCGGGTAAGCGACATCTAGTGTTAAATATGGTTATGTTTACGTCCTACTTGTATAGTTTTTCTGCCTATTGTATTGCATTATACAACAATATTGACAACAATATATAACTGACTTGTGGAGCAATGGGTAATGAAGTAGAATGAGATTTCGAAGCTCCGGGATCGATCCCTGACACAGGCGAACTGTTGCTGTATCTATTCTATTCTATTTTTTTTCCGATTTTAGGAATTTCGTCTGTTTTTAGAGGGCTTTTTTTGATAAGGTTTGTGGGGTACCTATTTTAATCGACTGAAACTAATATAAGCGCTTAGAATTAGAAGGTTCCGATAGTACTTACTGCACGAAGTTCTGCATGTATGTATGTATTTTTTTTAAGGTTTTTTATAAGTATTTGTTAGTAAGTAAGTATTCTTTGAGAAACAAAAAAAAACGTGGAAACATTTAATTTGGATTTATTGGGCCGTTTCGGAGATAAGTGCCTTTGACAGATAGACGGACATACATACGGACGGACAGAAAATTCATATAATAAGGTCCCCATTGAGATGCTCGGCCCTAATTCAGCAGTGGATCGGAGTCTTGCTGCTTCCTGCTACTTTCTGCGCCCGCCCCGCGCGCGATTTAGAGGAAGCGGCTTTTCGCCCCTCGCCCCGCGCCCCTCGCCCCGGCACAGCGCGGCGGCGCCAGCGGCGGAGGCGGCGGGGCGGCCGGCAGCGGCCAGCGCCCGCGCGCTGCGTTCGAGCACTCGGACTCGGAACGATACCTACTCGGGCGCTGAGTGCGGGCGGGTTCGTTCGGAAGAGAGTAGAGACGGTAGACTTGGGGCCGTTGCACAAATGGCAAGGCGCAGCGCAGATAATTTTTCAATAGTAAACTATTTAGGACTTCTCGTTTTCGTTTTTAAATTAATAATAATCGCGTTTCTGCACGCTACATTTCGCATTTAAGCATGTAATTTGTTAATTGATTTCGGATTATTATACATATTTCAAAGACGAAAAAGCCAATATTAGGATTAGATACCTAGATTAACAGTTAAAAATGTTCTGCGCTGCTCTTCGCCATAAGTGCACCGGACCTTAGTTTGTGCGTATTTAGATAGTATGCACAACACAAGCCAAACGAAATGTGTGGCTAAAGAATGAGCTATCAAATTCACATTTATCCCCGCACGAGTTAAAGATACCACAATGAGACAAATTTTAGCTTTGGCCATAGCGGCCCACTATAGCTAGATCCGGTGAACTGACGTTTTGCTTCAGATTTGTATTATACCTACGTATTTATGTCTTGGTTTTTATTTAATTACTACATTGCATCGGAGAAGAGAAAATCGTAAAGTAAACAAATGACCTCAATGCCTCACCGTTACCTACTCACCTTTTATTCCTTCATTGTTTCATTGCCTACAATACTGATATTATGTATGAATGTCACATAGGTACTTACTCTACTATTATTTCTACTACGAACGACCTTGAATAGCTCGGCGAGCAAGGTTGCAAATATTGTTTTTTTAACGAGAGAAAGCGCCATCTTTACTAGCTCTTTGCTTCGTCCGTCTTGCAACTTGATGAAAATAGCCCGAACTCACTAGATGTCGTTACAAATATATTTTATCTTAGCACCGCTAAAACTGCCCGAGCTTAGATGTCGCTACTATCTATGCAATTTATGAGGCAGTGAAAATAACCCGAACAAAATAGCCCGAAAGAGCGTTTTAAAAACAAAGTATGGGACGAGGCCTCTGTACTGGTTAAGTATTATATACTCTGTGCTACAGGGTTGTAAAATGAGGTGTTGTTCTTGTAGACATTAAGTAAAAATGTTTTTGGCCTACGGTGTATGTATCTTATGTTAAAGTCTAACAGGATAGCGAAATAAGTGCTTGTATCATATACAGGGGTTTTTAATAATTTGGTAGTGGTAGTTCATCCTAACAAAAACAAAGGTAGAAAGTAAAAAAATGCGTCTCCCATAAATTGGTTCAATCAACTGATTGGTTGGCTAATTTTACGGAATGTTTTTTTCCATTTCGATCTCTTTTACAATGTATTTAAGTATCGCCGCAGAAACATCCTGTATATAAAAGTAACACTTAGTTGAGTCCATAAACTTTCTGTGGACTTTTGATTTCCCATTAACGTACAAGTAATTGGATGTGCATGCAATAGGCGATTTTATCGCTAAAAGTTTTTTCTTCGTCGAGGCTATAAAACTATTGTATATGCTACTGGACTTTCAATAAAATATAATGTCACTCTTTCTATATTTCATAACGAGCTGTCTTGGCGAACTTCGTTACGCCATAGAATATAAGATATTACTAAAGACTTGGCTTTATGTTCTTTTGACTGCCCAGAATAGGCGACGAATAAAAAAACAAACAACAACTGTCAAAATATGTAAAGAACGGATAAATTTTTGTACCTTGGGTAACATTATTAAAGTTTAAGTAAGGAAGGATCCCTAATTTTATTGAAAATCTAATAAAGCCTACTATATAGTTACTCGGGGATAGTGTCGTTTCCTAACAATGAAATAATTTTTCAAATCGGTTTATTAGTACCAGAGCCTATTCAATGCAAACAAACAGACATACAAACAAACAAACAAACCATCAAATCTTTCCTCTTTATTAGTGGTATAGAATTTACCTGAAAATGTGCAACTGCAGATCTAGCACAGGCTTGTTGACGACCCAGGGCACCTCGCCCAGCTGGTTGAGCCCGTCCAGCACGGGCAGCAGCGCCCCGGCCGGGGCCTCCGAGATCCTCTGCAGCTGGTTCACTATGTTGAACGGCATCCTGAGTGGTAAAATTTAGCGTTCAGGCTTTTTAATCAAAATACATTTGAGCTCCGAGTTCAAGTTGACTAGACTATGGTGCTTTAGGTCAAAATACTTCTCTGAGTTCCGAAATAAAGAGAATTAGATTATAGTGGAGTGGCCAGGTTTTTGGATGACATAAGAGGCCACTTTTAGCAACACTTTTTAGGTTATCTAAAAGCTATACAAAAGAGAGTGTCCAAAAATTATTTAGTAAGATTATTACCATCAGATTTACATGATATATTTTTTATATTTTGCATGGTTGAAAATTTTTTTTGCTTTGGTTTTGCGTAAGAAGAACCAGACGCTGAGAAGGACACTGCGATATAAAACCCCAGTTACTGGCTTCTTCGATATCTTCAAAGAAAAGGCCACAGCAGTGCTGTGATTTGGGCTATGGCGCGGAAAAACTGTTAGATCTGGTCTATAAGCATTATTCTGTGCCGCCACAACACGGCTTAAGTAACATACATTATGTAAACGAAAACGAACCTTATGAGTGGAGTGTGAGTGAGCAGATACGCCTGCGCCCGGTGGTTCCTCCACGGAGCCGACGGGCAGATGAGAGGCGCCAGAGACACCCTCATACGTAGATCAGGTCTGGACGCATTTGACCACAATCTGGCTAGAGCCGGGTGCGGCTTGAGCTCCAGCCGAACGAGGCGGCCCCAGGGGCGGTGCAGTTTGTAAACTGCTGGTAGCTTCTTTCTGGTGAGGAGATTGTATATCTTGTAATAAACTGTAATGTGATGTAGTTGGGTTGCCTTCTACTATAGTTATAGAGGGTAAAAATCACAGAACAAGAGATTACAATAGAAATAGCATCATGAGCTTTTAGTACTAAAACCAGTGTGTCCAAACTCACACATATAAACCAAACGCTCACTATGAAATCCAAGCTACCATTGGTGATTAACGACAAAGCCGAAAAGATCTACATCACAAAACTTTGTAGTAGACTATGAACCTTTTTCACAAATAAACAAAGATCAAAATCAAATAACAATTATGAAATACTTAAGATAATGATGACATACATATGATAAAAGAATAAAATTAGGTTTTTCCAAAGACATGGTAGAAAGCTATACATCCTCTTTGCTTTAAAATCCTCACGCATTGTTCCTAGTTTTACTATTCGACGCTAGATGGAACTACAGCTTTTGTACTACCGCTACTAAACACTAGATGGCTAGGTCGAAAAATGAAAAACTAAGCTAGGGATGTACACATTGCGGGAGAAAGTTTGTCGATGAGAAAAACCTATCGATATACAACTTTCTTTCATATGGCTACAGTTAACAATTACTTTTTTTTACGAAAATCTATGTGTTTTCTACGCAAACAGCCTTCTTGGTGATTGGCGATGTATTGGTATTATAATATGAAAAAACCAGTCGCTCATAGAACAAAGTTTATTTTAGTGTACAGTTTAATTTTTATTTATTTCCAATGTCGTTTTGTATGCAAACAGTTAAGCTTCGCATAAATAGAGATTCAGAAATAAAAATGTGTTTAGTTATAAAATTGTATATACCTACAGTACTGCAAAAGTTATAATGCGCATAGAAATCTTCGTCACTGTTCGACAACTGTCGTATTCCCAAGCGACGGAAGACGATATGTATTTAAGGAGGTTAAGTGCATTTTCTGCATGCGTAATTTAGTAGAATTATGATTTTTGATTCAGGTGTTTCCGTGAAATCGACAATTAGCGAATCTGCATGCGCATTATTAATTTTGAAGTAAGTACTGTACTTTAAATGAAGCTTTATTTTAACCAAAGTAAACAATTTCGGTGGATGGATAGATAAACCAATAAAACAAGATGGGTTTTATATTTATATTATTTTATCTTATTTAATATCGAAGTACTTGCTTATTTATTACTTAAACTCTTAACTAATCTTGGTTTTTTTAATACATAATATTTAGCATTTTTTCTTCTCTAGGTATTGTTTATTGAAACTCCTCTTAGCTTAAGAAGCTTTCATGATGGCTCCATCTTCAAGTTTATGCTTAAGTGTATTAGGTTCTGAGCTTGGCCCAAGGTGATCCAGTAACACAGGCTGTAAATAAATGAAAAGAAAAATAAAATATAGCACACTATAAGAGTGACGACTTGTCTTTAAACAATAGTAGTCGACCCGGCAAACTTCGTACCGCCTAACCTATTATTAGAACGTGCATGTTTTATACTTATAAACCTTTCTCTTGAATCACTCTATCTATTAAAAAAATCCGCATTAAAATCCGCTGTATTTTTAAAGATTTAAACATACCTAAGGACTGATGCAGAAAGCGACTTTATTTTTTACATATTACAACATTATTGTAATATGATGATGATGCTAATATAATTTAATTCATACGCAAGAGTCTAAGTTGAAAGATTCATATAATTTCATTCGTATTCAAGAATTTAACTTAAAGTAAATCACATTTTAAACCGAAAAAAAGGTAGAGGTTTTCAAGTCGAAGCGAATACCTTTTTTTTTTCACTGAAAATTATTATTATCGATAGATTTTTATCATAGAAAATTATCGATAGATTTTCTTCATGTTGAGCAATCTCTAACTGATTTCCATTATACTGTGGTCAAAATGTTCTAGAAAAAGCCATGAGCCTAGTACCATAGATAAAGAAGAACTCTAAGAAGGTACAGTCACAGTCACAGGACACACAGGCTTCAATGAAAATTCAATTTTACTGCTCCGTAATTAGGGTGTTTTCATTTTCTCACTTATGGTTTTGTTTTCATGTTCATGTATAATTTCAAATTTATTTAAAAATACAGTGAAATATTACTTACCGATGTAATGATACGGCATAATTAGTACTTTTAAGTCCCCAACTTTAATTTTTTCATTCCAACACAACACAATATGGCATTTTAGTGGGTTTTTTTTCATATTTTTCCTGGTGGTTTGTTTACAAGAAGCTTATAGCAACTGAGCATATCAAATCTGTCAAAAACTACGAATAGGCACTGCAGAGCTAATGATAGGCACGCGGGCTCCGCCTACTCGCGATTTCTATTTAAAGAGAGAGAGCATCTTCCTTGTTCTGTGGTAAAAATATTCAACTCTTTTATTTATATGCAAGATCCCTTGAATTAGTCAATGAATCTAAAAGAGGGAATATCAGTTTCGATTCGACAGAAGGGCATATGAAAAATAAATGATGCTTGGTAATTTAATATAAGAAAAGTTCGAAATTACATGAATCTTAATTTTTGTATGATTAAACAGTTTGGAAATAAAAATTAAACTTACTCTTTCGCTTTGGGTTTGAACATGTTCACGTCGATCTTGACATCGTTGATGATGATGTTGTAAAGGAACTTTCCGATGTTCTGCCGCATTTCGATAGGCCACGGTGCCTCGTCTATGTCCTATACGGAAATCGTAAAATTGTAAAAATGATTTTTACTAAGTTTGTTAGAAATGCAACAAATGCAAATATAGTCTCGCAAATAACATAAGCATAATCTCACGCCTTTTATTCCCCGAAGGGTTAGGTAGAGCTACCAGCTCAAAAGCCGGACCCACGTTTAGCCGATTTTATGCTTTATTACCAAATAACAAAGTTAATTAAATAAAATAAAAAATATTACTTCAAATAATTCAAGGAAACATAATAAGGAATAACGTATCATCAATAGAGAACACAAAAAAAAAATAACTAAACAAAATATAATTTTAATTACATTTTTTTTTTTTGATATTCCGTCGTAATTAGCATATAATTTTAAAACAGAAAACTATCAACTATCGTAGAGAGTAAGTAAAGAATAGTAACTAAAGTAAAAAACACTTAATTGCACACAAAGTAAGATACAAAAGAAGTAAAATAACAGGTTAAAAAATAAAACATTTGAATTTGCATTGAGTATTTAAATATAAAACCTCAAGTCTCCAATGTTTAACGTGTTCATAACGGAGGCCGATGACCGAAGAGTTCAATGACTTAGATTTATTAGAATATTTTCCTTGGGGTGTACTCTCGATACACGCCTGTGGGGTTTCGCTCACTAATTTAAAATAAGGTTGTAGATAGTTCCTTACCAAGTCGGCGCCGCCGCGGTGGCGGTGCTGCAGCAGCTGCCAGGCCTGGCGCGGGTTGAGCGGTTCTCCCAGCGAGCTCCTGTTCACGTACCACTCGCAGTATTCCTCGTAGATTTGCTGCATTTTAGATAGCACTCCGTTGCGACGGTATTGCTCTATTTGGTACCTAAAAATATACACACATTATACGATGTACTGTACGGTGCCGAAAATAACGTACATCTGCCTTTGGATACAGACACTCAGGCCGATTGAATCGGCTATCGGCTGCACGGTGATTGGCGAACCCACTAAGGCCCACGAACATAACCCACTTGCCTTCCATCAAGACAACAATCTAGTTTAATAATATCTGAATTTTATAGACTTTATTAGAACAGACATTTTAACCTTTGTAAAGTCAAATATAGGTCTCAAATAACGCTCAAGCGCATTTTTTATATTAATTCCTATAGGATATTATTCTGCTATAGCTTTTTCTTATAAAATAATGTCCATAAACCTTAGATACTTCATTTTATCATGAGAAACTGTGGTGATCACAAACCTTGTCTGGCTAAAGATTAATCATAGCGCAAAATCAACAAACTATGCAGCCTAATTTAAGTATTTTCTATTCAACAATTAAACATCAATAGTGAAATAAATGGGGTATAACTCGTTCATAGTGTTACACTTACTTCTGATAAACCTGCGATCCCAGATCTCTTTGCAGCAACTTCAAGGTGGGGCTGTACGTCTCGCTTCCGTCTACTAGCTTGCTTATTTCTCCCATTATTAACTCTACAAATTGGTCCACCTAAATAAAAAAAAAAAACAAGTAGTAGTTATTAGTGTTAAAACACGGCTTTTAAATTTAAGTACCGGGCCATTGAAGTTATAGGATTTTCTGTGATTATGGCTTTATGACTGAGTGACTGATTCTGCTAGTAACTGACCTCCAGAGTTTTCAAGTAAGGGTATAGCGAGATGGCGGCGTGCGAGGCGTTGCTCTGCGAGCGCAGCGTGCCCAAGTTCCGCGTGAACGCTTCTCTGATCACGCCGCGCCACTCCGCTTCCGTTTCTGATAACTTCTGACGCTGAAATCATATTAGTATATGAATATATATAAGAGTTTAATTAGATAGCTAATAGGTTGATGATAAATTAACAGTTAATGACTTACTCATTACGCTTAGAGCATCTATTGGTAGTAGTAAATGTATTAAAATGTGAGTACACATTACATCTTAACACAACTTATCAGTATTGATGAAACAAAATTGCTTTTTTGGTAAGGTACTAAATGGTAAGAGTCATGGAAAAATTTTATTTCCACTGTCTTGTTATGAAAGTAAAATAGTTATTAGTTTTGGGTTTTCTGCTAAAAATATATTTTATTATTACACTTACATAAAACTTGACACTCTCTGATGTTTCATCTTTCAGATCAATATTTTTCACTTCAATATCGCCTTTGATTTCAATTTCAAACTGTTTTCTCGCCCTTTTCTTCAAATCGTCCACTGTAAAGAGACCTTCAGCCGGCGAATTATTTAGACCGGCTCTGTTCTCTGGCTTATCCAACTTGAGGTCTTCAAGTAATGGGCATTGGTAATCGATTACAGGTGGGGTATAAACCGGAGTGAAATCAGGGTCCAGTCTTCTTATAGCTCTGAGAACCACCTCGCGTTGGTCGTAGACGAATTTGCTCTTGTCCATCAGATCATTCAACGTTATGCCCTAAAATGTTAAATGTGATTTTAAAGAACAGTAGTGATGTGTTATGTTAAGTAACATAATGCTGGGCTTTCAGGCCTGGACATTACAGTAATTGGATTATTTCAGAATTTTTCAGTATGATTTTGCAACAGATTTTTGTTAGGTAATTACTAAAAAGTAATAAGGTTAACTTATGTAGGTACTCTTATAAATAACACGTAAAATTATGGAAAATCAATATATTATTCAAAGAAAAAAAAGCTACAGTTCTTCTAAGTACTTCTTTCTTTTTTATTGTATTATCACAGAGTTAAACTTTGAATTTAATAAGTCTGTTTAAAGTAGGTCAAAATCGATTCCAAAGGAGGCAGTTTAAAACATACAGATGAAGCTCTGCTGTTTAAAGCGTTTTAGAAATTTGAATAATTCCTACCTTGTCCTGCAGGCGGCGCGCTAACGCGGCCAGCAGCGCGGCGGGCGCGGCGCCGCGCTCGGCCGCCTCCAGCGCCGCGGCGCCGGACTGCGCGTCAATGGGCACGTCAGAGCGCTCCATGGACGCTAGCAGCTCCTGGGCTTGCTGGTACTGGCCCTGGGGAGAGAGTGCAACGTGTGGTGATATGATTTTAGCAAAAACCTCTATACATTGTTCAAGAAATAAACGACTACGAAAAATATTTGAAAAATAATAAAGTTTTCCAATGGCAATTTTTGTAAAGCCCTGATAAACGAGGCTTTCCAATGGCCACGTCAATACAACACCATACACATCGTTTTATTACGTGGATTACCCACCAGCAATTAAATATAATGGGAGTTAAATGCAAGCTAATAATGAAATTTTATTTGTAGCAATTCTTTCATTTTCCTACCGCAAACAAATTATTAGAAAAAATTATGGTGAGTAGTCTAACAAAGACATAATCAACTTCAATAACATAAATCGTATACTTGAAGGATAAACAAAAACAATCAGTTATACCTTCTTTAACTCAAATAGTCTAAGAAAGCTACAGTGTTATGGAATGAATCATGTCACTCACTTCACTATTAATTAACAATCAACAAATAACAGCAATAGAAAATAGTTTTAAAGTACCTTAGCTGCATATCCGTGAAGCAAGGTGTTGTATATCGCCGTGTCGGTAACTTTAGGCTGGTCGGGCATCTTCTTGCTGCGAGCTCTGTAGTGCTGCAGCACTTGATGGGCCTGGGAAGGTTACAAGTTTACAAAAGTGAGAACTTCAATAGTTACTTTGCATTGATTTTTAATCTACTTTTGCACTACTAGATCTAGATACAGCAGGATTTTTTTGAATTAACAAATCATAAATAAGGGTTCGCAATAGCAGAGCCAAACGAGGTGGTTGAACATCCTTTAAAGTTGCAGGAGTACTTACACTGGATCAGGATCGCTCAAGACCACTTTGCGGCTGACATAATGAATGGTTCCCTGTTTGATTACTTTACCCTTAAGCTGGGTACCGTCTAGTGTAATGTATTAAACCCCCATAAAAGTATGTACTGACTGCAGGAATACTAGCTGTATATCAGTTTTTGTATCTCTGTGCATTCAAGGTCATAGTTTAACTTACGTGTCTCAGTCTATATGAAGCTTTCAAAGGTACCTGGTGCGTCATGTCGAGCGAGCAAAGCAAGCGGAGGTGCGCGGCCAGCACGGCCCGCAGCGCCGCGTGCCGGCCGCGCGCCTCCAGCGAGCGCCGGTCCTCCTTCATGTGCGCCTCCTTGGCTAAACGACGCTTTTCGCGCTGGGCCTTCTTCCTTGAGGCTTGCTTTTGTTGTCTGGGGTCAAAGTCAAAAATTATTTATTCAACTAGAGGCTGCCCCACGGTTTTTCCCGCGCAGATTGCTCATAGACACAAAATTCCCGTTTTTTCCCGTTCCCGTGGGAATTTCGGGAAATCCCTTCTTAGTGCTCACCTACACTCCCTAAGGAACCTACATGCAAAATTTTAGCCCTCTACGCGCAGTAGTTTCGGCTCTGCGTTGTCTGTCAGTCAGTCAGTCAGTAACGGAAGAGTTTTATATATATTGATATACACAGATTGCAAGAAGGACAAACATAGTGAGGGTCCTATGTCGTAATCGCCAACAAATACAATATACAAGTAATTAATACAACAGTACATATACTGAGACTTAAAAAAATGGATAACATACTCCATTAAAGTGGAGACTAACCCATTAGCTTAGTTTCTTCTAAGGTTCCTATAAGAATTCCTTGCAGAACTTTGATACAGTAGAAAATTACTACCTTCCAAAATAATTTAGTAATAAAGACACTTCATGTAAGTCACTTACATTTTCTTGACTTTAAGTCCAGATGTTTTATTTGCATCTGGTAAATTATCATGCTCCAGGTCTAAGTCATCTCTTCCATCCACCAGCTCATGTGAGGCTTCATCATATATGTCCTCTATTGCTGGATGTGGCAATCCTGAGCTGGCTCTAAAAAAACATAATGAATTCATTGAATAATTAAACCTTCACAGTAGTAATTTGTTTTCACTGTTGTATATTTAAACCACACCACACATCACCCTATTAGTTTAAATCTAAATAAAATATACCAAATAGACAAAATACTGTTTCTAAGTAACTCAATACTAATATTGTTATTTGATATTTTGTTAGATAAAAAAAATCTTTGATGTGGATTGAACTTACTGAATTGTAGAAATATGAGACATGAGCTCTTGATCATAGCCATCCAGTTGGCTGTCAAAAAATATTTCTTTGAATACTGCATGTGGCCCTTTCTTTCTCTGTGATGGTTCGTAATCAGGATCTTCTTTACTTGACAGTAATGACATGTCAAACTCTTGATTCAAACCTTCATTGATTGCACAGTGTATATCCTGGAGCTTCTGGTCATACAATGTGGCTTTACGAAAGTTGTAGTAGCTCTCTTTTACTGTGTCCATAAATTGTTTTGTTTTCAACTTCTGTTCCAAACTTTGAGTGATTGCTTGATTGGTGAAAATGAGGGCACATTTGTCATCATCTATTGTAACAGTAGTCACAGCCGGTTTAATGCTAGTAGGCAGTGGTAATGGTTTTTTGAGGATTTTCTCTCTAAATTTCTGCAATAGTTCTGGGTCAACCTCACTCACTACTTTTAATTTTTTTTCTGGTTTCACAGTGAGCTGGTGGAGATCTCCAAGTGAAACACCACTTGAAGCCAGCTTGGACAAGTGTACTGCTTTCAGTTTACTTATTGATACTTTGGTTTCAGTCATTGATTTATCACTAACTGCAATAGAAGATATTATTGGTTAAGGTGGTCCCTCTCGGTATGGCGCAAAATTCAAAATTTTTCCCGTTTTTATTTATTCTGGCGAAAGTATTCATTTTTAATAAAGTTATAATGAATTTGCGTAAGTAAAAAACCTTCTTCCACATTGTAATACAACGTTTTTGGAAGACAGACCTACAGATTTTGTGTCTAAGTGGTAAAAGGCCAAAAATCAAGTTCCTTGAATATACACAAAATCGGTAACTCTGTCTTTCAAAAATGATATATCACAATGTGGGAGATTGGTTTTTACATATGCGAATTCATTTAAACTTTATTAGAGATGAATACTTTCGCCAAAATAATTAAAAAACGTGAAAAAAATTGAATTTCGCGCCATACCGTGAGTTACCACCTTAAGAGATGATTTTTCTGGAATAACATATAAAGGACAGCAGAAATGATGAATATCTCTAATTGATTTCAGTTCTAGTTGTATTAAGGTTAGTCTGAGTTTTTTATATTGGTTACACTTTGCAGGTGTGTCTTGAAAATAATTACCTAAACTAGAAACTAAAGTGTAGAAGTTACATACCCTCAAGCAGCTCCCCATATTTTTTATACTTGTACTTGGCCTTTCTCTTCGATGATTTATGAAGGGCGCTTGCAGGTCTCGTGGACTGATGTCTCGAAAGAATAAGGTTTTCTAGAAAATAAAGCGCAAGGTTACGCAATGTTTGGTTTTTAGGTTAGCCCAATATTTTGATAGAAAAAATTCTATTAATCCCCTATCATAAGTTGTAATTCAAATAAGAAAGTATTCAAATCATTTCATACCTATATTTGATCGACCCAGAAGAACTTTTCGACAAAACGAGCAGTTTATTTCAGGGATTAAGGAACGATTTACAATATTTGGAAAAGGCGATGCAACATTTTGCAGCCCGCTATGGTAAACATTTCTGGCTGATAATAGGCGATGCATTTTACTATTATCTACAAGTTATTTTGAAATAAGTACTTTAAAAGTTCATGGCAAATGCAAAACCACGTGAAAATTAAAACGGGCACACAACCAAACCACACAACAACAACAAAAAAGCGGAGCTGACGACAGTTTGATTGAATGATCTAACAAAAAAAAACAACTACCAGCAACTACCACTACAAATCATTGTATCAATCAATCAACTCAAATCAAAGTTATTCTGATTGATTGATAGTTAGAATTCCTTTCCATTTTCTATCAATCACTCACAATTAATTAGTCTTAGAGTATACATATTACAGCTATAGAGGGAGTACATCCAAGTGGGAACAGTAGACACAGGTGAGAACAAAAAGGCGTTCCCGCCGCGAGCGTCTATAGTCTGTGATGATTGCTTGTACCGTGCGGTCCTGGAGAGATTTTGTTCGTATTTCGCCGTCACTATGGTGAAATGTGCAGTTGATTGTTGCAAAAATGATAACAGAAAACACACCAAATCGAAATCAAATGTTACATTTCACCGGTAAGTCGATTTTCATACTTATTTTTATAAAAACAATTCAATAATCGCGGGGTTGAAGGAGACGCGAGAGGCGGGTACGCACAAGCCCGCCTCCACACCGCACCTAACCACACTCCCCTCTTGCTCCCCACTCGAGATTTTAGTGATGTGCCGCGACCCACGTTAGAGTCGATGTTTTTTTATCAAATGTTTATAATCTGCAGAGTATAGTAATGTAACTGTAACACTAAAATCTTATGATAATCTTCTAGCTTTTATCTACTATAAGATATAAAAATCAATCGGGGTTTGTTTTCTCGCTAAAACTCTAGCCGGCCGGGCGGATTTAAGGTGGAAACTCTCGGTATGGCGCAAAATTCATAAATCTTTGTGTTTTTTATTTATTATGACGAAAGTATTCGTTTTTAACCGACTTCAGAAAAGGAGGTTATCAGTTTGACTTGTATGTATTTGTGTTTGTCCACGATTGTCTCGAGTTTGGCTGAACCGATTTTGATGTGGGTTTCACAAAAGTATTTGTTACATTCAGGAAAAGGTTTTAGTAGGTTTTAGTACAGTGGTGGACACGATTGGCGTAACACTTCCGTTATTTCTGTATTGCAAAATAGCTCTTGTTCTTTGGTAATACAGTGACGAAACCATAGACAAATCTGTTACGGCCTAACCTAGTCCGTGACTGTACCTATTTTATTGAAGGCAAGGGTCTCTTTTTGTAAAAAGGAAATTATTAATAAAATTTGAATGACTTTGCGTATCTAAAAAAGCCGTTTCCCACATTGGAACGTTGCAACGGTTTTGGAAGACAGACCTACTGATTTTGTGTATGTATTGTATAGGGTGAAATACCAAATCAAGTTTCTTATATATACACAAAATCGGTGACTCTGTCTTTCAAAAACGATAATATGTGATAATAACGATTAGTATGTGGGAGCTGGTTTTTTACATGCGCGAATTCTTTTAAACTTTTTTACATACCTACGCGGAAGAAGAGAGAGCTAAACTATCAGTACTGATGAAGAACAATCTTTCATCAACAATAAACAAAATTTCATCTTAATCGTGAAATTCAAATTTTTTCGCATTTTTTAATTATTCGGGCAAAAGTATTCATTTTTGATTAAGGTAGAAAATTTGAGTTTCGCGCCATGCCGAGAGTTACTTGCCACCTTAAAGATATCTGCTTCAAAATTGAGTTGTAAGATTTCATCCGAACAATCATTCATACATACATTGCAATGCAATTTAAATAAATGCTTTTAAAAAACATAAATTGTTAATAAAAAAAAAACATAAACAAAACGTTTTTTTTTATTTAATAAATCAACTAGCTTTCCCGCAAGATTTCTTCTGCGTAAAGTATTAGATGCAAAAGAAAACCGGTAAGTATACTTATGCACCCAATGGAAATAACTTATCGACATCTCGTTAATTGGTACGTAAGTAGTTGATTAACATCCCTAGCTGTCATACACATATCTCTATAGGTATGTATAGCTCATCTGTCTACACTGCGCACTGAGTGATTGACTGTATAGGCTTGTTCTTGTGTTATTATTATTCTGAGTAATTAGTATTGTGGGAGAGTTACCCAAGCCTAGTGGGATTGTGGGTATTGTGAATTTATTTTTATTTTGATTGGGTGGCTGGCTAAAATTTTTCTAAATTAAATTTTAAAGTATTTAATTTCTAATATGAGTAACACTTATACTATTTAAAGTAGATATACTTACTCATATTATTTTCAGCATTCGTTTAGTGCAAGTAATTATTTTCACACCACATTGAAAACAATGAGTGACAAAGTGGCATTTGTTTGTAAGTTGTTCACACCACTATACTCACATCTCACATCTCACATTATATCCATTACAATCAAGATCAAGTAAAACGACCCACTGACCCTTATTTCTGTTGCAGGGACACTCGAATTAACAAAGAAGTTTTTCCAACTAAGATTTAAATATGAGCAATTATTTAGAAATAAGAAACGGGCTTGGATGTAAGTACAAACAAGAGGATAACTATCTAATATGGTTTCACTGAATTGATGGGTCTTTCATTTAAATATGTACCAACAATAATATTTTCTTTCTTTTCTCAGCCGATTCCGGGAGATGCTTGTAAAAAAATATGATTTTCCTCCTGAAATGACTGTTGACCATGTGCGAAAGAAGTGGTCCTACACTTATGATGTTTGTATTTTATCTTTATGTTATCTTATTGTGTGTGTGTGTAGCTGTGTAAAATGTGTTAGTTCCTAGTTGCATTGTATTTCAAAATACATGCTCATTAGTTAAGCAGTACCTTTCTTTAATATAAAAATTTCATAAATTTTGTGAAAATAAACATATTCATATTGTTTCAGAGTTATAGATTAGCTAAGAGAACTAAAAATAAAAAATGGAAATATTATAAATTGTTTGAAAAACACTATGGAAAAGCTAAAATATTGGACAAATTTGAATCTTGTAAGTTTATGGTGTTTACTGTGTTTTGCTGTAAATTTGTGAAACCTTGTAAAAGACAAAATAATTGCATAGCTTTAATTTATATAAAATATTTTTTTTTTATTTGTATTTATCTCTAATATTTATAAGTTTTTATTTATTACATACTTAACTAGTAGACCCGGCAAACTTCGCCTAACCTAAGGCCTAACCTATTACTATCTACCTAGTGCATGTATTATACTTATAAACCTTCATCTTGAATCACTCTATTTAATATAAAAAACCTCATCAAAATCCATATGTTACGGATTACGTATGTTTTAAAGATATAAGCATACATAGGGACAGACTCGGAAAGCGACTTTATTTTATACTATGTACTTAAATTTCTGTAAACTATAATTTTTTCTCAATAAGACTGTCATTGCAGGGACTGATGAATGGCGCTCAAAGCTTATAATTGCTGTAGTGGAGGCTACAGCACTCAAGCTTGATCCCATAAATATGTGGAGGTAAGAATGATAAAAATACTCTTTGGCAGGATGATGTCTCCAGTAAGTTTGTTTGGTATTTACCTTACTATAATTTTGTTATAATTTATAACTTTTCTTATTCAGGACTGTGGAAAGAACATTGCGTTGTCAAGATTTACCAATTGACTGTTGCATCCAAGATATAAAAAATCTTTGGCATCACATTAAAGTCACTTTTGGTGTAAGTATAGTACACCTCGTAAAACCTTATTATCAGTTAACTGTAAAACCTAATATAAGTAAATAATATACAAAAAGGTTCTCTGAACAGAATTGATTCAACACCCTTTTCTTGGCAGCGAAAATACAAAATCTACCGTCGTCAGAAAACAGATCCACCTAGAATCGGCTGGCCACACTTTGATGCACTCCTGTCATACTACGAGACATACGAGAGGGACGTGCTGGATCTGTTGGAGACTGAGGGACGCCAGACATACAGGAGAGTCAGGGGCCCGATGTATGATGATGCAGATGAAAATGAAAGTGACACTGAGTTCCAATGTAAGTTTAGTTCAACCACCAAGACCAAGCACACAATAGCGAGACATCATCATCTCAGCCGTAAGACATCCACTGCTGGACATAGGCTTCCCCAACAAATGGCCATACCAACCGGTCTTGAATGCCTCTCATGCAGTGTACCCTCATCACTAGGTTTTCTGACCACCTTATGGTTGTCTGTCTGACTGAGACATTACATTATTATTTGAATACTGCAATCGATTTTTGGATTCAACATTAAAATACCTAGGAGTGAAGTTACACTAGAAAGCTTAAAAATGTAGGTACTGCCCTAAATGCTTGACTGACTTGAACAGATGAATACAGATGTACTGTTGGTGCAGTTTTATCTTAAAAAAATACTACACTTATGTGTCTAGAGGTAGAGGTGTAAGGTTCTTTGTTTTTTTTCAGGGACCAAAGATATAACAGAATGTTTTATTCAAGTAAAATTGCAAAATGAGGCTCTGATGAGGGAAAAGAAGTGGCATTGGGGGTGAGTTCTTTATTATAATCTCTTTAATAAACAAATTTTAATATTGAACTTATTAAATAATGTTTATTGTAGACCACTTCGCAACTTAATGGTGAAAGAGTACGGCTTCCCGAAGTGTTTGACGAGCACTGACCTGTCTAGGAAATGGTCTTCTACTTACAAGGTAAAGATATTAACGTTTAGTAAAACCTACTTTATTCCAAACTAGCTGTCGCGGCGAACTTCGTGTCGAGCCTTACAATTCTAAAAATGTTCTCAACAATTTTTCCATATTTTCTCACCTTCCCTAGATTTACATTTAAACTAAAATCAGATAAATCGGACCGGCCGTTCTCGAATTTTAGCGAGACTAATGAAGGAACCACGATTCGTTTTTTATAAGAGTACTAGAGGCTGCCCCGCGGTATTTCCCGTGCAGATTTCTCATAAACACAAAAATCCCGTTTTTTCCTGTTCCCGTGGGAATTTCGGGAAATCCTTACTTAGTGCTCACCTACACTCCCTAAGGAACCTACATGCCAAATTTCAGCTTTGTACGCCCAGTAGTTTCGGCTCTGCGTTGTCTGTCAGTCAGTCAGTCAGTCAGTCAGTCAGTCAGTCAGTCAGTCAGTCAGTCAGTAACGGAAGAGTTTTATTGTATATTGTTAGTGTAGATAGATATTTAACAATATTAAAATTATCTTATTCGAATGTTTACGATTACACAGACATTCCTTTTAAACATTGTGGTTTTTAGTACCCAGGTAATTTTACTTGCAATTTCTCCATATTTTTGCACCGTCGTCGTAACAAGTATTTCTACAGTCTCTTGCGGGCAGTCGTCACGAGTGAAAGAATCGTCGCACGGCTATAAATTTGCCGCGATTCTCTTGCTCGTGCAGTCGGCCCCCAAAGAGCAGTTATAAATGTTAGTGGTTGGCTATACCTAAATCAGAAGAATAAGATTAAGTTGAAGTGTTTGCCGCCAGGAGTACCAGAAGGCGCTGGCGTCGGGCAACTCGGGCTGGATCTACTACAAGCTGTTCGAGTGCTACCTCGGCGACGGCAGCTTCAGCCTCAACCCCACGCTCGGATGTGAGTTCACATCACTTTTTTTACCTTTTTGATAACGTGAATGAATGAATGAATATACACTTTATTGTACTCAAATAGGCGACCTTATCGCTTGAAGCGATTTCTTGCAACCTGGTGAACGTGGTGAAACTCCTGACGAACTTCCCTTCCATCTCGAAGCTGTTTGATAGATGTGAAGAGCCCCCGCTTTATGCACCAACGACACCGATGACCCCTTATAGTCGCCTCTACGACAGGCAGACCATACCGTAGACCTATTTTGAGCAGCTGTTTGTTTGCCGCAGGGGAGGCGGAGCACATTCTGTGCCTGATCCGCGCGCGCGCCGAGCTGGAGCCGCGGTTCTCTCGGAGCAGCTCGCGCTCGCTGCGGCTCAACCCATGGAGGTATTCATTTATACGGGTACTACGGCTCTATTTGCAACATTGCTTTTCGTCCCAAGTGTCAAAGTCAATACAAAAAATAAACACAAAGGGGCGAAAAGCAATATTCCAAAAGCGTACAGAGCCTGATCTTTCGTTCATAGCGTTATTTTTTTGGATTGATGTTTTGCCCTACTTATATACAGACAAAGCAAAAAAAAAGTCTTTCGGGGGAAATTATTCGTGTAAATTCGAATTTTGCTTTTGTAGTTGTAGTTAAAAGCGTCTCAAATACTTAAGGTTCGGGGTGGAGCTAACCGGGGGAGTAGGATTTAAGGTCCCTTTTTTAGTTTTTTGTGAATAACTCTCATAGAAAAAAAATCTTCTACAATTTTTTTCTCCATAATATTCTTTGTATGAAATTTAAAAATGTATGTTTATCCCAGCGAGGTGGAGAAGCGGCTGCGCCTCGCCGGCCTCCCCCTGGAGAACAGCTTGCTGGACCTGCCCGAGATCTGGGCGCACCTGGTCAACACCTATACTGTAAGTTTACTTGTCTACAATTTAACTTAACCCTGGACAAGTGGACACACTGTTAAAGATGCCACCGTCATTTTGACGGGAACAAATTTTATGTGCCTTATGCTTTACATTGAAAAAAAAAATGCTTTTAATTTTAAACCAAGGCAATATAATAAATGTCAAAAGAAAATCATACTTTTAAAATTTTTAGGGAATTGTTGTGCATCCTAAGTCAAATCACCTAAACAATCTAATTATTATTGCCTAAAGTGGCCACTTTTAGCAACACTGAGTAGCTTTCGTAGATCTTTAACATGATAGCTAAACAACAGTGTCCTAATCATTCAAAGCAAGATTGTCTGTCTTGTGTAATGCTCAATTTTTTTTTTGGGATTAGCGCTAGTTTCAGTGTAATAAAGTTCTTAAAAATCTGACTCCTTTGCTAGTAACTATTAAAATTGCAGTGGAAAAAGAAGTTTGCAGCTAAGGGCATCCTATCAGAGGTCTGGCCGTTCTTTGACGCAATGAAACAGTACATGGACTCGCGATCTGAAAAGGCGAATATACCTAAGGTTAAAAAGAATGAGGAGCCAGACAACCCCGTGTATAATGACGATGCTCACGATGATCAGATGAACGAGGCTATGGATGATGATTTTGAAGACGATATCAAACTGTTGGATCTCAAACAGAAAATGAAACCAAAGGTAAAAATTTTTCTGTCCTCTTTTGTTTTTCGTTTAAATGTTTTTTTTTTTTTCAAGTTTTCATTTTAAAATGGCTAACTTACTACTTAAAAATAATTGCACACTTAATATTATGCTCCTTCAAAGTAGGGGGAATACATTACATATTATCAAAAAGAAGACTTTCTAGTTTTCCTGAAGTAAAAAAATTATTAGATTTTCGCATAAAACTTTATCACATTTTTTTCTTTGTCTTTGTATTCGCAACTATGCATTTCCTATTAGTTTTCTCGTAAAGTGCCTTACACGCGACACGACACAATTCAATAATAAATAATCATTCTCTATACATACATATTATCTTGAAAAATAAGTTCGGATGTATCATAATATATTGCAGCCATCAGCAGTCAAATCTTTTCTGTTCTGTTGTCAAATTAGACCGTACACCGTACACGTATCTCTCAGACCATCTTAAGACGCTATATGAGTTTTGAAGGTTTTTTTAGTCAAGTAATTGTATTAATCTATAAGAGGTTAAGATCTGGAATTTCAATATAGCCTTTATGAGGATATAACAAAGTTTTTTATAACTGAGAAACACTAGTGGAATCAAAAAACCTCGATACATTATTTCGTCAAAGATAACCTTTCCTAAAAACGGGAATAGCTAGTTCTTCGAAATTACTTACTAGTTTTTGTTAAAACTACCTAGGTATATATAATAAACAAAATCAAATTCTGGTAATGCAGATTTGATTTAAAAGTAATAATTAAAAATATATTCAATATTTATTACTTTTTCCAATAAAATGTAGTAACCGATGTGGGCGACTGACATATGACTGTCCGTTTCCCTCAGTATGCTATATCAAAGAGATAGACTTTGTTCATTCGGTCGTTTGATTTATTTGTCGTATATCGTCTTAATATCTAATAGGTGGAAGTAGAAGCGAGCACGTGCCGCGCGTGCTCGTGCGAGGAGGGCTGCGTGAACCTGTTCGAGGCGCGCGACGCCGGCCGCCCGCCCGCGCACAAGCTCGCCTTCGTCTGCGGCCTGCAGGTCACTCACTATCATACTATATTCTTTTCAGGGCACGTGATTCCTAGTTTTCTAGGTTCTTTTTAGTTTGGTGAAGATAAAGAAAAGAAGAAGTCGACTGGCAGCAGCGTCTTTCGATGAAATACTTAATGAGCCAGACTGCAATCGCCATTCCGCCTTCCGAGCGTGGCGATTATGACAATACCCTTTCGCAATGTTTGAGGTAATCTTTGGCGTAGACCAATGTCCAGCAGTGGTCGATCAGTTGTAATACAATAAAATGCGCGCTCTTGGTGGGATCTTTTTATTGCAAAGTTAGAATTTGATGGTATTTTGGGATGAATAAAATCAAATGAAAGTGAAACCTAAATCAGATATCTCACAACACAGAAAAGTTAAACAAATAGATATTTAAGACATCGAGATTCTACAAATTGCAACTGTCTGTGGCAGCAAGTAAGCACCAGATGGAAGCAATGGTTTAGGCGTATGTCGGCTGGACTACCTCTTTTAAAAGATTACACAGGCTATTTACCTAGGAAATTGCGCTCGCGTTTTCCTCTTCGATATATATAAGTAGCATTTGGTCATGATCGTACGTTCTGAAATCTCCAAAACGTAAACCTCTGGTTCTGTTTTAATCATATTTTATTTTAAACTTACAATTCAAAATATGTAATCTTATCTTCAACGTGTATCAACAATATTCAAAAAACTTCTCAAGTTTATGTTTACACTAGATTCGGGAGGTCAAATATTTATTGATAATATTGTTATTTCTTTAGCTAGATATTGCATCGCTCCATCCGTTACGTTAAATATTTTTTCTACCTTTTTTACTTTAGAAAGAGACTTTTAGGAAATAAAATAAAATCGTAGCACAATAAAATTGTTTTGTTTAAGGTGGAAGAGACGGACAGCCTACCAAAACTAATATGTCTAAACTGCGTGAGAGAATTAGAGAGCGCGTTCGTGTTCAGAGAGCGATGTCTACAGACGGACCAACAACTGCGCTCCCACTCATACAAACCAAAAAATACTGAAGGGAACAACAATACGCAAATCAAATTAGAACTAGAAATAGATGAATCAAAAGTTGAATCAAAACATCCGAAATACGAAGATTTCCATGAACAGACATATCAAGACTTTGACTACAATGACGACCTGAGCGACGCGGACGAGTACATGCCACCGAAAAAAGTAAAAAAGAGGCGGATTATGGTGAAAAAAGTAAAGAAGCAAATACAAAGACCGAAAAAAAAGAAAAAGTACATTTACAAGCAGATCTGCGAAGTGTGCGGAAAGCACACGAAGAATCTTTTAGCACACATGGACGTGCACTCATCCGAGAAGGCGTACGAGTGCGAGCTGTGCCCCAAGCGGTTCAAGTTCAAGAGCGGCCTGTTCATACACAAGGCCATCCACGACCCGCAGCCGAAGAAGACCTGCGAGATTTGCGGGAAGAAATTCCACATCCTGGCGCAGTACAAGAGGCACTTTGTGTACCACGCGAACGAGAGGAAGTTCGCATGTGAAACTTGTGGAAAAAGATTCAATACTATGGACATACTGAAGGTTCACATGAGGATGCACACGGATGAACGGCCCTTCACCTGCGAGGACTGCGGTAAAACATTCAGGACAGCCGGCTGCGTCTCCCGCCATAGAAGGATAGTGCACAAAAAGTCGTCAAAGCAGAACGACAATATAACTAGTCTAACAACCACAACTGAATTGTTATAATATTATTAAGTAATATTAAGTATACAATTTGATGTAATTTCAAAATGTTTGTTTCATTTCTGCTCCTTATAAGATAAGATGATATTTACTCTTCGTAAGTTTTTTTTTACTTTTCGATGTTATGTGAACTTGAGACATATATCACATCATATCACGTAATAACAAACTAAACTCAAACAGTTTAAAATTTTGAGGGTTGGCCGCAATTATCAATTATCATCTGCGTTTCATTGCAGGAAATAAATTTATGGAAATTATTACATACACGTTACTTAGCTTCACCTTGCTCAGCTCACATCGCGGTGTCCTGTTTTTTGTGTTCCGATCTGATCTGACCGAAATTAAGGAGCAACGTCCTTTCGTCACCGCTAATCTCTGAGATCACTTTGTTGACATGATGCGCAAGAGGTGCTTTTATTAAATGTTATAGATAAAACGCACTAACATCCAAAATTCTAAACAATGTTTTCAGGTTTAAATAAAATCTATTTTAGAGTATTGAAGAGCTTAAAAATAATTTTACAATTATTCATAAAGATATTGAAGCACTTTTAAAAATGAGTTTCACCCTTCGGAATGTTGATGGATATATGATATATA
Organism: Euspilapteryx auroguttella; assembly: GCA_951802225.1. Lineage (NCBI taxonomy): Eukaryota > Metazoa > Arthropoda > Insecta > Lepidoptera > Gracillariidae > Euspilapteryx > Euspilapteryx auroguttella. The sequence continues at coordinate 3,212,831 of OX637655.1, forward strand.
TTCAATGAGGTATAATAAAAGTGCGTACCTACAGCCCTGCACTTCGACCAGGCGCCATAGTAGGGTTGCATACGTACATACTATACTGAAACGACATCTTATTTAGGGAAATTTTTATTTATTTCTTGAATGATTTTCGTAAAACCATTCTTATGTCCATTCGTGTTTTGCTTAAATGTCATTGAACACAACACACTATTTATGCGGTAAATAAATGATTAACTACGTAAGTACATGAATTTGATATTTAGTTTAAAAGTTGATGTTAGTGGAAGCTGGAAACCTTTATACCAATACAGCCAACAATAAGTAACCGATACACATTTTTAAGATAAAGGGAGATAAAAGCAAGTGTCGGGTTTGGTAACCCTGCGTCTCTCGTCAAAGTTCAACCACGTTCATCGCTCGGTTCAGTTCGCGACGCTCGCCGCCCGCGGACGGACCCGCTACAGTTATCTGGACGATCTTGGAATTTAAACTTGGAACGTCTAGTTTCGAACGGAAGAAACAAAGAGTGTTTGTTCAGGATGGCGGTGCAGATTTTGGTGAGTCACTTTTTCAATGTTTTTTTTTTTAGTTTACTTTCTTGCTTTCTTTGTAGGTACTTCCGGTACAGGTAACTGTCGAAAATATTAAAGGTACAGTCACGGGCTCGTTCAGCGTAACACTTCCGGTTTTTCTGTGCAAAAACGTCCTTGTTATCTGGTATTTTAACAGTCTAGCGCGCACAAGACCATAGACAGTGACATAGAAGTGTTACGCTAAACGAGTCCGTGACTGTACGTGTAGGAAAGTTTTCTCAAAGCAGTAAAAGTTTTCTTTTCAAGAATGGTGGTATGTATAATAGTTTCGTTTGTAACTTTTTATGGACCTAATCAACAATAATAATAATAATAACACATCACACTCAGAGCCCCTAACTAGGAAGAACCTGTATCTAGGGCGCTCGAAACACACACAGAGACGAACATCACACCCAGACCGGAAACAAACATCGATATTCATCATATCAATATTCGCCCCGCCCAGGAATCGAATCCGGGTGCACGCGATTACTTAGTCCACATCACTGCCAACTGAGCTACGGAGCAGTCCAGCAATCAAATTACTTTGTTAGTGATCAACGAAACCAGTTGTAAATAATATTTTGAAAATATAAATTATAATGATTAATATTGCTAAATTTTCTAAAAATACACAGAAAAAAAAACCGGGGTTTTCATCTATGTTAAAAAAAACTAACTTGACTCAACAACGTGCCCCCAACTCCCACTTAAATAAAGTAGGTACATTAATAACTAAAGAACCGATTGTTTTAATAGCAACAAATTAACATTTATAGGGTTTATTTACCTTCAATAAACTAACACATACTTCAAATGAGCACTTCCTGTTTTTCGAAGTCGGTTAAAATAGGTACTTAAACTTCTCCTGATTTAGGAATCCTGACCTGACTGTAACAAATACTTATCTGAAAACTGCATCAAAATCAATTCAGCCAAACGCGAGATAATCGCAGACAAACACGTACATATATACAGGTCAAAGTGATAACCTCCTTTTTTGAAGTCGTTTAAAAAGTACTACTTTATGGACGGTATGAGTTAATCCAGTGTAGACGCGGGACCTGGCGATACGTCGCCGGCAGGTCACTATCCTGCGTGGCGATTTGCGTTCACCTCTTATCGCGAGAGTTCAAGAAAACATTACTAAAGATTAACACTCTTCATTAGATATTTCACATTTGCTTCTATTTCATTGTTGTTTTTGTCACTTATCAATCTATTCTAATTTCTAGGCAATTTGTATTGCGACGTAAGTAATGTTAATAACCTTTAACCGGCATATTGATGATCTTTTTGGAAAGTTTATTATGTTCATTAATAAGTATATTTTATAATTTTAACCACAAGTTTGCTAACCATGTTCTATGGCTATGTACAGAGCATTAATACATAGGCATTGTATCAATATAGGTACATACATATTATACACCTATATAACTTTGCTATTTTTGTTTAAATGCTGGGTAGGAACTAGGGAGTTATATAGGGATTAAGTCCTATGATGAGCGGCGTTCAAACATGACTAATTAAACAAATTAATTGCTACTTTCAACATCGAATACTAGATACTTTCTTAGATCGTATAGTTAGTAAAGTGAGCCGCTTTAGCTATAAATACTAATGCAGTTTAATTATACAGCCAAGAACTTTTAGTATGAAAGCCTTCTTAAAATTTTATGGACACTTCATCACTAGGAAACGTTACAAAACGCAAACCTCTTAAGTTGATTTGATATTAAACATTTTACGATTTTGTTTCTTGACTATGCAATAGATTATCGTAAGGTAAGTAATTTATGTTTTCATTTATAAATTCTTTTATAACCAAATTTTTCTTATATTTAAAAATATTAAGAACGTCTTACAACAATTACTGGAATGTTTCAAAACATAGAAAGATATAATATCATTGTAGATGTTTGTATTTTATTTTTGGAGTTCGCTTGTTTTGCTAGAGGCCGGCTCCTTACACTTGGCGCCGGCCTTCTAATTTAGTCAAAATAACTTCTTTGTTTTGCTTTATTCCGGATGAAAAGTTTCCTGGGAAAATTTACCACCAACACGCAATTCGAAAAAAACTATCAAACAAAGAACTTCTAGTTTTCTTAGCAATACTATCTAGGCAAAATTAAATCATCAACATACCATGAATAAACAACATCCGAATTAGGTCCCTACTTAAATAAACGACTTATCATTCTCAACTCGGTCTTTTCGGAGATGAAAAATGATTGTTAAATTAAACGATTGGTAGCCCGCAGTTGCATAGTGGACCCTCGGTGCGCTCCCTAAATTTTGATAAATTGACGTTTGTCAAACAAAGTAATTGAAAGAAGCATCTGTTTGATCGGTCATGCAACTCATACATACCACCCGCATCCTATTTTATATAGGGTGCAGAAATAACGTATCCAGAATATTTCAGAAGGGCCGAAAAACATAGCGCGGTTCGATTCAGTGCTCATTTTGAGAGTTCTTATTTGTGAACAAATCAAATAACATAGTTTTTTCTATTAATAAAACTTTTAAATCAATTCACACCTAATTTTATAAAAGAGACCAATTATATACCTTTTAATTTAACGTACAAAAAAAATACAATTACTACGATGTCTGTAAACCGACTGTGGGTATAGCTTTCATGCAAATTACGATTGTATTTGAATTTGCAATAATATTGTTTTTCTAATTAATAACCTTGTACCAAATAGTGCATCAGAAAATTAAATTATATTGATAGAAGACAGACTTGCATACCGAGCTCTAGGCTGCCACGATAAGGCGGACTTGGGCTAGGGGTTATCAGCTAAAATTCAATCTGTACATGAGATACTTCTAAAACTATTACCTATCCAATAAGTTCACACATATATTTAAAATGTTAACGCTATGGGTGCCGCCAATATTTTAATAATGACGTTATGCTTATTTTTTACTCTAAAGTTCTGCGCTACACACAACGTCGACTTTCATATTTCTTTTAATTGGATTTGCACCTATAGAATGTTGGTAAGCAAAAATCAATGTTCAAAGAAGAATTAAGTATTGTGTAAAAGTGTTTGGGTGTTCCACAGAGATGTTGGTGGTGGGTAGCCGCGGTGTTGCTGCTAGCATGGCCGTCGCAGACAGAGGCCCGGAATGTTACGTGAGTATACCACACACAACCCCTAATGACTAAGAGATATAAGTGAGCAAGCAAAGTCACCCGTCTGGCCGTCTGGTACCAGCCTTCTTTTTACCGCAATCTATTACGGCTCCAAATTTAAACCATCACCAAACACCGTCACTTTTTAATAACAAAAAACCACTTCCTTCACGTGCCAGTAGTACTTAAATACATACTTTGTAATAAAGTCTTTGAATAAACTGTTTCGCTTGAAGTGGTAGTTAAATACATCTTCAGCTATTTTCGAACCCATTAATCATCGGGCGCTTTTTGCTTCCAGCCACCAGATCGTTACAAGTAGAGATTAAGTTCATATCTCAGCGCCGAAATAGACATGTCTGGTTAATTGAATAGGGCTATAAAACATTCCCCATTTATAAGCTAACGAGGCTTAAAAAATACGCTTATAACCTTTATAGCCGTAAAATTTAAATAGGTAGTAGAGTTATAGATAAATGACTTCAGTACTCACCTTTGAAGCCTTTTAACCTGTAAATTTAAATATGTAGGATGACGCATAAGATTTTTTAAATTACAGTTTTTCTTTGTGTGTTTTGTACTCAATATTGCCTGAATTAAAATCAATATGCTTTCTATCATCATAATTTTAGTGCTATGGTTATATTCAACGAATCACACAGCATTGCTTCATACTTGTAAACAGGCCTTAGATTATTCACTAATCTATACCAATATTATAAAGAGGAAAGATTTGTTTGTTTGTTTGTTTGTTTGTAACGAATAGGCTCCGGAAATACTGAACCGATTTGAAAAATTCTTTCACTGGTAGGAAGCTACACTAACCCCGAGTGTCATAGGCTATATTAGATTTTCAAAAAAATTAGGGATCCTTACCTAAATTCAAATAATATAACCCAAGGTGCAATATTTTTCCGTTGTTTACATATTTTGACAGGTGGTTTGTTGTTGTTGTTTGTTGTTTTATTTGGCCATTCTGGGCAGTTAAAAGAACATAGTCTATAGAGCCAAGTCTTTTGTAGTATCTTATATTCTATGGCGTAACGAAGTAAGCCGGGACAGCTCGTGCTTCATAAAGAGATGTTTGTAAAACAGAGAAGAGGCTCTCTAATATGATTGCATGAAATGCCTATAATTTTGCAAACTAATTAAGAATGTTAGTTATGAAGACTTTAACATTCACTTGTTTTCAAAGAGAAATTGCTCTTCAAACAAATTCTGCTCTTCAAATGCTCAATTCATAAGTTGGCTTAATTTAAGCCCTCAATCCAGCGTCAGTATTTGTGGATCTAGTGCATAGAGCATGCACTCAAGCAACTAGAACTATTCTATAAATAAATGCGCAGCTTACTTTTTGTTTCCGTGTTCCGTGGCACTGCGAAACGCCATTTCACTAATGAAAACGTTTTAGGTTTCATTTATTAACCTAATTCACTATTAAAACTTGTTGGTTAAAGTTGGTTCTTTATGGTATTTACAGTTATGTTTAGCGCTGTTAGAAAAGTTATTTAGCAATTTTATCGTTGTCAGGCAGTAAGTTATCAAATAACTCAACGACTCCTTTTTATCTTTACTTTCCTAAATCTGCAACACAACTGCTTTGTTTTCTTCATTATCTATTAAGGTGTTCTTCATTATCTATACTATTATAGTATACCAACCCATCGTAACTTGTTTTGTTTAAAAGTTTATTTTATCGTAATAATGGATTGTCTGGAAGAAATCGCTCTTAGCATTAGACTCCCTAATGTAATAATTATGATAAAATTATTTTAAATTGATTGATTACAATAAAGTGTCCTTATATTTTAAATCAATATATATAAAACTCTTCCGTTACTGACTGACTGACTGACAGACAACGCAGAGCCGAAACTACTGGGCGTAGAAAGCTGAAAATTGGCACGTGGGTTCCTTGGAGAGTGTAGGTGAGCACTAAGAAGGGATTTCCCGAAATTCCCACGGGAACGGGAAAGAACGGGATTGTTGTGTTTATGAGAAATCTGCGCGGGAAAAACCGCGGGGCAGCCTCTAGTATGAGTATAAATTGACAAATTCTGTAATTTCACCGAATTTCGAAACTTCACTACTTTTTTCTGGCCGTACGCATACTTGCCCAAGTAGCTTATTAATTTTAATATTACTTTTGTACGCAAACCATTCTATCCCAATATTCATCCCTACCATCAGACACGAAGATATCCGCGACGCGATGCTCTCACTGGTCCACATGTTCCGCACGTCGGAGGACAAGCTCGAGCGGCACGAGTACAGGGAGAAGGCCCTCGGGGACCAGCTTAAGAAAGCCCTCGGTGGGCTTGAGAAGAAGCACCGGGCCTTGGAGCCGCTGAAGGGCATGATCTCCAGGCTGGATGAAAGACTGTCTAATGTGGAGACTATACTCTTACAGGTTAGTGGAAGGACACGTTTAGTTATATTATAATTTTGTTTTCTTAAATGTAACCGCACTCTTGAATACCCGTTTCCTGGTGGTTAGGTGACCTATGATTATGATAATTATAATAATTAGATGAGACGATTAATAATGAAATAGCCCAGATCAACTAAAAATAACAACGCCACAAAGAATATAATTTACAAGGGGATATTTTGGATCTATCTATGTTTTTTTTTTTCTTAAAACTTTACAGGTAATAAGTTGACTAGCAAAAAGCGCATGGTATAATTATTTCTCCTTAGTATTTCTCTAACTCCAACCGACAGAAGGAAGAACGGGAGAAGGCAGTACAGAAGAAGACAAACGACGCTCTTGAGGGCATTCAGAAGTCCCTTCAAGCGCTCACGGCTGGGCTGAATCCCGGGACACCTTCCGTGGACAATTCGGGCGGCAGCCGGCTTGACGCCACTGATGCCAAGATTGACGCAGTCAAGATTGAGGTTGAAAATCTTAAGAATAGTTTGAGCAAGGTATGTTAATTTTTTGTCATAGTATGGCTCTGGTTGGTTTAGCTCTGTAGAAGACAGAATGGGTTTTTCTTCGATGCAGAATTATTGACCGATGCACCGGTTGCTATTACTAAATAACAATATTATGAATTTTTAGCGTATTAATTAGTAAAACTACGATTATATTGTCCCTCCAGGATTATGCTTCGATTATTATTAGATTCATCCTTCTCAAACAGACAAATAATACCTATTTAGCGAAAATTTGGTTCTGGGTTTCCTTTGTGATACAGGATGTTCTTACTTAGCGACTCTTGAAAGTGATCGTTTAAAACCTGGCCTTATTTTTTCAAATTTCAAATGCATTCCATTCAGGACTCTCTCCGAGCGATGTGTCTGGAGGTGGCAGCTGACTTGAATCCTCTAGAGAAACACATATCAGACGCTGAGAAGCTCCTGAACAAGTACGAGGTGAAGTTGAACGAGATGAACGGCAACGCGAGCCGCGTGCAGACGGACTTCGTGCCGCTAGCCGAGGTCTCCATGGCCGACGAGGCCTGGCACAGCAAGATGACTGAAGGTAATGTCATCAATCAATAAACTCTTTCATTGATGATCGACTAGCTGAGGCTGAGACTGACTACGTTGACCAAACCGCTTGAGTATAAGATTTTACATTTGGCAGACAGGCTCCTTTATCATCATCTAAACCGAACGACTATTTACTACTTATTAGGGGCTGTTCACCATCATTCCACGTTTGGCAGGCGGATTGGCGTGGCGATCGCAGTAATGGCTCTTTTAAAGTTTTTCAATGAAGGACGCAGATGCCTGTTCTTCTGGTTTTTCCTTACTCTGGAATCGGTAGTCGCCTTAGGTACCCATGGGACGAGATAGGCTACTTTTGCCACCACACGGCAAGGTAATATAGTACAACTAGAGGCTGTCCCGCGGTATTTCCCGCGTAGATTTCTCATAAACACAAAAATCCCGTTTTTTTCTGTTCTTGTGGGAATTTCGGGAAATCCTTTCTTAGTGCTCACCTACACTCCCTAAGGAACCTACATGCCAAATTTCAGCTTTGTACGCCCAGTAGTTTCGGCTCTGCGTTGTCTGTCAGTCAGTCAGTCAGTCAGTCAGTCAGTAACGGAAGAGTTTTATATATATTGATATAGTAAGGGTAATATAGTAAGGTACTGGTATGGATTCGTATGACAAAGGGTATAAGACTTTAAATTTAGAAGAGATGCTCCTTAACTATGATCTTATTAGCTTAAAGAAGTCAACAAGAGATCTATGACTGAAAATAACTACTGACATTTGTTTTTTTTTTTGTGTACAGTAATGGAACGCCAAGAAAACGAGATCAAAAAGATCAAGCAACTCCTAGGAGATGCAGAGAGCATGTGGAAGGATCTGCCGAGGAAGGAGGACCTCAGCCAAGCTACAAACCAGACTTTGGCCGCCTTGGAAGCCGTTAGGGAAAATGTCAATGAGAATGGAGAGAAAGGTTAGTGATGGGTTCTGGGTTTTGGTTTACTGGCGTCTCATATGCTTTCTATACTGAAGCCCTATTCCGCTTGAGATAAATTTCACCTTTGCAGAATTATGTTTTAAAAATAGTGAATAGATCTTATAAAAAATTGTTAAGTCGTAAAACGCAGCGGATGAAAGTTTGCTGATGGTAGTGAAACAAATGTATTTTTTTCCGGAGGGAAAGCAGATGTTATGGCGGTGGATGGGTGAAGGACCATACAATTTCTTAACATGGGGTGGGGGCAAAGTAACCAAATGCAATTCTATTTTTATCGTATTTAAAAGGTATCTTTTAAATGCTAAAAATTTAATGTTCATGAAGTTAGAACATTACTTAGAATTTACTAAAAGTTAATGGTTTTTTTTTGTAAAGTATGTTTTAAAACTAAGATAAACCTGCAAAAATTTAAGTTAAGAAAAATTAGTTAGTTTCTTGGATGTCAACAGAGTATCTAAAGAAAGATGATTATCACTTGTGCCGTGTAAGATAACAAGTAATAATTGAACACAATTTTTTTTCTTGTCCTGTATAAAAGTGTCCGGAGCATGGATCCGCGCTCACGTTAAACGTGCTATTTAAACTATTTAAATTTTTCGTGCGGTAGACAACGGTATCAATTTCTTTTCCCACGCGGCATACGAAGGGTTAAGCCAGCACAGGCATTGTGTGGCAGCTTTTAGTGCCTTTATCTCAATTGTATGTGTGTCACTCAGGGTCCCTGGCGGTGTCGAGCTCGGTCCGCGAGCTGGGCGCGCGCCTGCAGGCCACCAACGAGGACGTGCAGCGCGCGCTGGCGCAGGGCAACGCGGGCAGCGAGCGCGCCTACCAGGACCTCGCCCGCCACCTCGACACTCTGCGCACTGAGGTAGTCTGATACCTTCATAGTCTACTGTACCAGGCTCCCTGGCAGCTGGCAGTGTCTACATCAGGTCACCAACGAGCACGCGGCGCAGGGCAACGCGGGCAGCGAGCGCGCCTACCAGGACCTCGCCCGCCACCTCGACACTCTGCGCACTGAGGTATTCCCATCATCATCAAGCGATTTTTTTTTTCATTTTTCATTTCATTGTTATCATTACAGCCGAAAGTTGTCCACTGCTAGACATAAACCTCCCCCACAGAATTCCACAGCGTACTCCCGCAGCTTTCAGCAAGTCGTCTTACCACCTTGTGGGGGGTCTGCCTACTCTACGTCTTCTGGTTCACGGTCGCCACTCCGGAAGTTTTCGGCCCCAGCGACCATCTATTCTTCGAGACAGAATATCCTAATACTAATTAACCTCTATAACTCGGAGTATAATCTCGATTTTTCTGGTACAGAGGCGGTTTAGATCGCCGTAACACTTCCGGTTTTCTTTATTGCAAATTGCTCTTGTTCTTTGGTAATACAGTCTAGGGCTAACGAAACCATAGACAAATCTGTTACGGCCTCCTAGACCGCCACTGTACATACTTCTATCTATATTCTACAGTTACTGTCGTTTGTCAATCAGGCGGCGCTAAAGCGTCGCGCTAGAGCGCTAGCATTACGCGGCGCTAGAGTGTCGGCTTGTAATCTACTATGATAGTATTATCTGTCACACAGAGCGCTGACGCTAGAACGCTCTGACGCAGGACACCACCGGACCACAATTACTTTGACTATACCTCGGTTTTAGTTGTATCTATAAATGTCGTATATTCCGCAGGTCCAGACCCTATCGCGTAACGAGCACGTCCTTCTGCAAACAGCAGACAATGTGATGGCGACCAAGAAGCGCATAGAGTACGGCGTGCACCAGATACTGCTGGAGGTGGGCGACCTGGTGCGCGTGCAGGGCAGGCAGCTCAACGGCACGCTCAGCGAGAGGTAACGTACTGCTGGAGGGGGGCGCCCTGGTGCGCGTGCAGGGCAGGCAGCTCAACGGCACGCTCAGCGAGAGGTAACGTACTGCTGGAGGGGGGCGACCTGGTGCGCGTGCAGGGCAGGCAGCTCAACGGCACGCTCAGCGAGAGGTAACGTACTGCTGGAGGGGGGCGCCCTGGTGCGCGTGCAGGGCAGGCAGCTCAACGGCACGCTCAGCGAGAGGTAACGTACTGCTGGAGGGGGGCGACCTGGTGCGCGTGCAGGGCAGGCAGCTCAACGGCACGCTCAGCGAGAGGTAACGTACTGCTGGAGGGGGGCGGCCTGGTGCGCGTGCAGGGCAGGCAGCTCAACGGCACGCTCGGCGAGAGGTAACGTACTGCTGGAGGGGGGCGACCTGGTGCGCGTGCAGGGCAGGCAGCTCAACGGCACGCTCAGCGAGAGGTAACGTACTGCTGGAGGGGGGCGACCTGGTGCGCGTGCAGGGCAGGCAGCTCAACGGCACGCTCAGCGAGAGGTAACGTACTGCTGGAGGGGGGCGACCTGGTGCGCGTGCAGGGCAGGCAGCTCAACGGCACGCTCAGCGAGAGGTAACGTACTGCTGGAGGGGGGCGGCCTGGTGCGCGTGCAGGGCAGGCAGCTCAACGGCACGCTCAGCGAGAGGTAACGTACTGCTGGAGGGGGGCGACCTGGTGCGCGTGCAGGGCAGGCAGCTCAACGGCACGCTCAGCGAGAGGTAACGTACTGCTGGAGGGGGGCGACCTGGTGCGCGTGCAGGGCAGGCAGCTCAACGGCACGCTCAGCGAGAGGTAACGTACTGCTGGAGGTGGGTGAAGTTCAAATTCCGCCTCAAATTACTCATATTCAAATTACTGTTAAGTAGCAACTTCGATCACTGATCCTAACTAAATATCGATTTGGCAAATAACGTCTCACGGCGTAGCGTGGGCTATTATTTTTGTTACTTAAGTTCTATGAGATTCTGTCAACGGTTATTTCGTAAACAATATCTATTAGCATTATTAACGCGGACAGTTTTTTAGCTTTGATTTTGTATGGGACCCTCTGTCTATGTACTTAGTAAGTATCAGTGATCGAAATATAGCAACAAAAAAACCGCAAAATAAATAAATAGGTTAATAAAATACCTAAGTACTATATGTTATTGCAGGTTTGACAACATCGAGACAATAATAGTTGAAAACCAGTCCGGAGCGCTCACCAACCTGTCCTCCAAGATAGAGTCCGAGATGTCGCAGGTCTTTATTACTTCTATTATATTTAACGCTAACTTACATAACACTTTTAATCTGGGCTTGTAAAAGTATGATTCATTCGTTCATACTTGGTTTAATTTAAATATTTTGTTCCAGGTGTGGCGGCAGATAGGTATAATGTACCAGCAGCTTACAGCTAGCAAGATGTCGCTCGATAAACTCACGGTACGTTACTTCACAGTTGACGAAATTTATACATTCCAACTTTAAAATTAAATTATCACCTATTTCGGTTAAGATAGCGCTTATTTCATTTTTATTAAAATTAAAACTATGTTATTTTTGTTGCAGGAACAAACAGAGCAATACGTAAACGGTAGTGCAGCCACCATGGACAGTATGAAAGACAAGGTACTGTAGTATAATAATAATAATATCGCTTAACACTCGGAGCCTCTGACTAGGAAGAACCTGTATCTAAGGTTCCCGAAACATATACATAGACGAACATTACACCCAGACCGGAAGCAAACATCTATATTCATCATATAATGTTCGCCTTGCCGAGAATCGAACCCAGGTGCACATGCTTACTCAGACCACAACACTGCCAACTGAGCCACGGAGCAGTCAATCGGAGTATGGTCACTCATGTGTCCAACCCCAACTGCAGGTCTACTTGTTCTCCTATTCATTTCCACTTTTCTTACCAGGCTATTTTTTTTTTTTTTTCAGTAATATGGCCTAAAGCGGAACAGCTTTCGTTTGACCAGAGGTTTTTTTACTATATTTTGCTCTAGGTTAATGAAGGAAAAGTATTTTACCAAAAGTGGACTTCTACGAGCCCCAAATCTTCACGCCAATATTAATTAATTATAGAGTTTTTGTGTTCTGTATGACTATAGCTGACACAGCGAACTTGGACTCCAATACACTTATTATATAAGTTTAGACAGCCTATCTATGCGCTTTTGTAAATTTTTGAGACGATTATAAAGCCTAATGTTAAACACTGGTGTTAATATAATGCAAGCCGTCCATTTATAGTCTGCATATAGATTTTTGACATTTAACAACCATGCCTGGTGGTTTCATGCTGTAAAATGCCAAGAATCCCATATTCAGTCTCTGAATGGAACATGCCAATAAAGGGTGCCAAAAATGTAGCATGGTTTACCCTCCTTCAGTTTTTGTATGTTGTTCTTCTAATCTATAACTATTATACTATCGTAATATAGTAATAGTAGAATAGTAATAGAATAGAAGTATAATCGCAAGTTTAAGAGACTAGAGGCCCAGTTTAATCCATAGACTGGTCTATAGTAGAGTGTGTGCGCAGGTGGGTCTGATCACGACGCGCATGGCGGAAGTGGACGACAACCTGAACTACCTGCTGGGCCGCCTGGCGCTCGTCACGCAGGAGTTCAACACGATCAAGACAGGCCTGGGCGACGCGCTCGACAAGGTCAAGACCAGCTTCCTCGCCGTCAAGGCGAGGCTCGAAGGTTCGTTTACTCTGGACTCTCTAGGTGGCGGCTTGTTTGCAGTATGAGGCCGCAGCACAGGAGTAAGGAAGGAAAACAGAGCCTTAGCTTACAAGGAGGTCGCAAACTCGTGACGTATGTATACGCTCGTCCACTGGCTGAGTGTACCGGCCCGTTTTCTCCGTGTACGCTGCAGGCCGCCAGTGGCCGCGCGTGCGTAGTAGTGTAACGTTTCTGGGCCGCTGTATGAAGCTTAGTTTCTGTTCCTTCCTAACTCCTGAGGTCGCAGGCCGCGTCAATGTGAACAGTTTTATCTGCTTGGTGGTCTGGCCTGTTTTGTGCGATCCACATTGAGTGCACTCCCGCAACATTTACCAGGTCATCTGTCTACCTTGTGGGGAGTCTGCCTACTCGCCACTTAATAACTCTTCGGTATTAAGTTACCTAAGGTATTAATTTATTTTGCCTTAATAACTTTAATAATTACAGACGCAGGCCCCGGGCCGCACAACATATCGAGCGCGGAGCGCGACGCGTGAGCCGCCGCGACAAGTACCAAATAAGAGGCGTAAGCCTGGGGTAGAGGCATAAGTGAGCTTACCATACGAATAGCATTAATTAACGACTGAACTAGTTGATTTGTAACAAACTAGGAAATAAAACAAACTTAATATTTAACTTTTGCAAATATTTAATCTCTTTTATAATTGTGGATCTATATTGTATGCATATATTTATAATGTACACATATTGTATGATACAATGTTACATTTTATTGTGACAGATTTCCTGACATCACTGTTCTAGTGAGCGTAAAATAATCAACAATAATAATAGTTTTACAGATGAACTTTGTTTATATATTTTTTAATATCCTATTTAAGAAAGAATGTGAAATAACCATTAAGTAATTAACTCTGTACAATCGTATAGATGTAATAATTGCTCTTAAATAATAATTATTCACACAAATTATTTGTCTCCCAACTTGATTATTTATTATTCCTGATAACAACCTCGTTTCCTATGTGCAGCGTTACTATTATTAAATAAGAAATACAAATGTATAAATCCACAAAAAATAAAACTACAACGTAACACGTGCCTACGCAGTGAAAACAATTACCACATTTATAAAAAGCTCTCTCGAGCGCGCGTTAAGAGCCCGATCACTCAAAAAAATAATTTCTTTTAAATTTGTATTTATGAAAAATTTGTTCCTCAATGACGCTAGATGATCTTGTTAAGTGGTTAGGGCATTGGTTTGTAGTCCTAACTTTAATTAATTTGTTCTGATTATTGGCCAATTTCAGCAACATTAGGTCTCCAAAAAGCTACACAAAAGTGCCCTAAAAATACTTAACAAAATGATTTAGTGTTTTAGAGGATCAATTTTTTATATCTGCCATAATTTAGAAGCGATTTTTTTTTTGCGATTGCTGCTAATATTGGGCTCCTAATTGCTAAACGGACATGTAGACCTTAGAGTCCAAAAGTAAAAGAAGGTAAGCACAAACAATATAAATCAATAACCCCGGAGCACCCAGTACACCTAAGGTAAACCTAACCACATTCGTTGTTGTTCAACAGCCTTTACTGGGCGATTTTAAAAGGAAATAAAAAAAACATAATGAACAACGACAATAAAAATACATAAGACTAAATGAAATGCCGATGTAGACGAGACGAATACATTTTTAATATTCAGAAACGAGATCATTTGTTATTTTATCAAATAAAAAATATTTATTGTTATTTTATCAAATAAAAAATGTTTATCGGTGGTTAATTTACAAGAGTTGTTTTCATATGGCACTTATGGTTGTAAAATAATATAAATAGTGTAACGCGGCGCGTTTACATCGACATCAAATATCATCAAATCATAAGGAATGTTTCTTACACTAACAGTACCTAACAACATTAAAACAATATTATTGCGCGGAACGTACAAAATCACCTTTAATGCATAAGTTCGATCGCTCCACGTGCAAACACTACTCATGTTCCAATACCAAATTGTGGCGAACCATTAGCATGGCGGTGACACGTCTAGCACGGCATGACGGCACCCATACACAAATCAGCATTTGAACATTTTTACACGTGAGTACAATGGTATGTACATATTTTATAATGTATTAATGCAAAAAATATTTACATTATTCCTAATCAGGTATTGTGATAAAAAGCACACTAAGCATTCCCTCCATGCAACCGTCACCAAATGTAAAAAATAGAAGTGTAAACGTGGAGAACGGCAGGCCAGCTGCCGCCTCCTCACTCGTGCAACGAGAATTCAAAATTTCAAACACCAAAACAGATCAAACAACAAATCTGATCACGCGAAGAAAAAAAGTGTCAATTGTTAATTACCATTAAGCTATAAAATCAGGCTTTTATAAGATTAAAACTTCAATTTAAAGGTAGAATAGAATTTAGATAAAAAATGGCTACTATAAGCCCGAGCATTAAATTTGTACGACAAGCCGCCTATAGTGAGGTGTTAAATCTAATAGTTGTCCATGAGACAAAACCGTTCATGTCTGTGACATCTACACTTTGTACAAACGATGCAGTATCAAAAGGTCCGCAGCTACTAGTTTAGCGCCGACCGTACCCTCTAATTATAATTTATTAGTCCTAACTAAGTCGCAATGTTAAAATTGTGCCACAGAAACGATCTGAACGGGACATCGAAAGCCGATCGCAACTGAAGTGTCGCCAGCCGCGGCGCTAGCTGCCGCCTAGTCGCCTAGTCGCCTAGTCTCCTCTACCAATGACACTACACTCGCTTGCGCTGACTCCTATGGTTACATCTTACAGCGGAACAACTATCGTATTTGTTTCATTACATCACTAAAATTTGGAGTATTATTCTCTGGGCGGATATAAACGTTCTTGTATACCCTAAGCCTCTCGCGAGCACCTGACGCTCCTCTTCTTGGTGTCTATCAAATATCTTGTTGATTCGTGGTGTAGAGCTTACACAGGAAGACATACAGCTAATGCATACATTTATGTTATCTTTCTAAACAATGGAACTGAAGCGTATTGGGATTCACGAATTATTTTGTGCAAATGCATGTGTTGCGTTCAAACACGCAGAATATTTTAGATAATGATAAAATGGTGTAGGAAGGAAGGAAGTCGTCACTACAGACACTCGCGACCGCAGCCCGGCACCAGACCGCCCCTGAATGCGAGGCACTTACTTGACCTTAAGATAATGATATACAACTACGAACTAGTAGTGGTACGAACGTCAGCTCCGCGCGCCGCGCCGGGCCGTTGATACAACGCGCCCGGGCTCGGCTGAAGCTATGGACATGTCTCACGCACTAATGTTAAAAGAGCTAGCCTAACACGGAGAGAGAAGGGATTTATCGTAAACGTACAAAGTACTTACCTACCTATTAGTAATATATATATTTATCTACATTCAGCTCTTTAAACCTGAACTGATCGTAATCGAATAAATACAAAATTGGTGTAGTAAAATTAGTGTCCCACTTCATAAAATGTCTAATGTGCCTTATGTCCGTGTCTTGTCGAATACAGAGTGTCTCCTGGTGAACTTTGAAAAAATGTAAACTAGTGCAATAGTGAAAAATTTTCAAACTATACTCTTTACCCTTATTTTAGCTACAATTGTATTAGTAAAAAAAATACAGTTCACATCGAGTTACCGATGGCAACGCCTACGGAAGCGGAAGTGCGGCAACCTCGCCGTGTCATTTATTGTACAGCAACAGTCGCAATAATTAACAAATCAATTAACATCTTCTTTAGTATGTATACTATTCATTAAAACTGACGCACATAACTAGGTATATGTACAAATTTAATAGGTCCAGTAAGATAGTCCCACTTACATGGCTCTAATATAGGTACCCTTAATTCACACAACTGAGTAGCTACAAGATACTTCCATGTAAAAGGGACTATTGTCAAACCAGTCTGATCATAATTTCAATAGGATTGTCACTTTCCGCATGGCACTTCTCTTATGAACCGAAACTGAGAAGCTTCTCAAACGGTTTTATAATTCAATTCCTATAACAAACTCAACACACAAGTGCAGCAATCAGCCCCGACCAGGCACCCAACGGGAGACCGCTACCCACAGTCCAAGTGCCAGACCAAGCCTTACAAAATATTACTTTCATTTTATTTATCTTATGTACATATTGTCGCATCAAAGATAGAATAAGAATTATAAGCTAGGTTAGGTGTTGGGTAAACCTGTTTACCTCCTTGCACTCTTGGATGTGGAGCGCGAGTGCGAGCGCGAGTGGGAGTGCGAGTGCGAGTGGGGCGTGGCGGAGTGGGGGGTCGCGCCCCCCGCCCTGTCCTAACTGGAGCACGACGCGGGCGACACCGGCGACAGCGGCGAGTCGCGCGGGCAGCCCGACAGCGTCACCACGATCTGACCAGAGTTATTAATGATACAGATGTATGTATAAATAGACTATTAAAATTGACCTGAATTATGCTGAAGTAATTTGTGAAAATTTGAACAGTAGTTCCAGCAATGGGCATAAAAAGGTTATTTTTTAAAATTTTATATTTTCTAGCTGTGCATGTGACTTTGTCTGCGTCATCTGCGTGGAATAGTTTTCTATAAGTATTTTATGAAAAAAAATTATACCCTTACCGAGACTAGAACCAACATTTAAAAAAAAAACAGGTAAATTAGCCTGATGTGTCAAGACAAATGTCTTGCTAAAAATTATGAACATCAGGCAAATTGCTTTTTTTTTATAGTACACAGGCATCAATAGATAGCATAAAACAAAGTCGCTTCCCGCATCTGTATCTATGTATGCTTAAACATTCAAAACTATGATGCGGTTTTTTTAATGATAGAGATATTCAAAAGAAAGTTTTATAAGTATAATACATGAGCAACATACTAATAGGTAAGGAGGTACGTAGTTTGCTGGGTCGACTTGTAATGTAATATAATTCTCCTTGAAATAAAAAGTGCTTACCTTTCGGCTGCCAGCATGATTTCTATGTTCACACAACCACACTCCTTGCCAGGTTCCAAGGTTAAGCTTGCCATCCGTGATTGGTATTGTAAGAGAGGATCCCAGGAAGCAGGCTTTAACGTGAGCAGGCTAATGTCGAAGAAAAAAAGGCATTTGAACAGAACAGAAGCATAAAAATATAAATTAGCCTGTGTCTGGCAGCTTACTACACACTATAAACTGCAAATTCACCGTTTCAGTGGGGTGGGGTTTTTGGGATAAAAATGAGCCATGCTCTTTCTCAGGATTTAGAGTAACTCTTTACTAAATTTCATTTAAACTAGTTTAGTAGTTGAGAGAAATGAGAAATTTGGAACACACAGACAGACGGACAGAGTTACCTTCACATTTTAGTATTAGTATAGATTAGTAATGGCTGGTGAAAACAATGCAACAAACAAGTAGGTACACAAATATTGAAAAATTGGTCAATGTTTGTCACTCACATTAGTCGAGTTAATGGGATTCAATATGATCATATTATAGAAATGGCACAGATAGGTACATTATCCTATCTATAAAGAAATGACACAAAACAGATGGCTGTTTATAATGTTTCAGAATAAACATTTAATGATAACAAATGACTGTAGCATAACTGGCAGACTTTTTCTACATTCAAATTTGATTCAGCTATTAGCATTAAGTTGTTCATTTGTTTTTATTGTTCACTTAGCATAATGTAGCTTAGGCTTACCATATCGTCGGGTCCCTCGCACGAGTGCCGGTACTGAAGGCCTTCGGGAACTATTTTATTGAGCATCATCTCCATGTCGTCTCGCACGTCAGGGTCCCAACTCTCGTTGAGTGCGAGACTTGCCGATGTGTGCATTACTAGAAGCAGCACACACGTACGTCAGAACAACAATCAACGGAAAATAACAAACACTGTAGAGGTAATATTTTTAGAAGATCGTAGCTTGAAAATGACAAGCTACTCTTACAAGTGGAAGAAGTACAAGTAAACTCACTCTGGATGTGGCAGAGACCGACCGCGAACTGCGAGAGTTCAGGCACCTGCTTCAAGATCTCTTCGGTGACCAGGTGCACTCCTCGGTGCTGCGGCCTCAAGTTTAGTTTCCGTTGGAACCACGCGGATCCGATCTGAATTCCTCGGTTCGAGGCCATGTTTAAATTTTCTAAATCGCTACACAGTAATCGCAAGAACACGGACGATCTTACACAACATCACTTAGGACAACTCATGCACGAATAAATCCACAATTATCATAAATGATTCATCTTCAATCTAAAATTATTAATTTTTACGGAGGTTAGAGGACAGATTCGTTCGACACCCCCTTTTTCACCCTATTTTCTTCTGCGGTGGTGAATGAATGAATGAAGAAAAAAGATAGGCGCAAACGTAAAAATATTGCTATAAAAAAAAAAACAATTGAATGAACTGAAAAAAACACGATCGACTAATATTAAAAATATTCAATACAACATGTTATTTATTTACTGTATTTCTACTGCTGTTTTATTTTTTGAAATATATGTTTCCTGCTCTGCTATATTTTATTTAGTTTAGTTAACTGTGTTAACCGTTGATGTTAAAAAGATGTGACACTTTTTAATTGCTAGTAACACAGATTACCTGCATTGAATGTGGAAGGGGAAACCGCGGGGGATTTGAAATAGATTAACACACAAATTAACGCAGCTTAAACATTCAGCATGCTTAGGAGGCAAGTTTTCGGATTATGTAAAATATTGTAATTTTGGAAGGTACCTACCTAGTACATACGTAACAGAAGTATTTTCTTTAAGTATTTAAACAATAGAACTGCACTTATTTGTATTAAATGAAACAAGTGACTGAGTCGACATGAAATTATTATGGGAGTGCCACTGGGGTGTAATTTAGGTGTGGCATTCAAACCACTCCTATTAACAGCTGCGAATTGGGACAATTAGTCTTTTCTATTACGTTTCGCATCGCGGTCGCGTATTATTAGTTTTTTTTTTTAATAACATGGATCCGATTATGGACGTTATAAAAAACTCTGAAGAGCCTGAATGGCTTGAGAAATCTGTGATAGGCGGCCTACGGGTTTGGCAAATAGTATTCTTATCTTTAGCAGGAATGACTGCCATCAGTAAGTACCTACTACTTACCTACCTACTACCCTAACAAAAATTAAGAAAATCACATACTGTCAAAAACCCTTTATTTAGGTTGATCCTAATATAAATTGGTTACCCTAGTCACAGAGAATATATAATACTTAACCCTAGTAAAAGATACTGTATATTGTCTTGTATTCCGTTTGCTTTCGGTATGAGTTTCCCTTTACTCATCACACTTTTTAACTATTTTACCACACCACTCGCAAGCATGAGTTCTCTGTGATAGCTCACCGTATATCTCAGGCGCCCGTAAAAGTTTTTAAAATATATAATAAACATTCTCTCATATCTTTCTCTCCTTTTGCATTATACTTACTTACGTTGCAAATAGCTTAAATTCATCAGCACCTAATAAGTATAGTCTACATTAGGTATACGTATGTACACCTTGCAATCTGCCGTACTGTTACGATCTGAGATAGACACATATATCATGTTGTATTGTGGGCTTATATCACCCCCAGTCGTGATGGTATGCTGCTGCTTCCGTTTCCGCATTCCGCGCACCAAGCAGCAGATCGAGGCGGACCACCAGCGCCGCGTCATCGCCGCCAAGTTCCGCGCCCAGCTGGAGACTATACAGGACTCTAAACTGGACGCCATGTCGTTATCCGATGGTAGGTGTTGCATTTTGGATTTTAAATCTAACGGTTTTTAAATTAGGGAACTCTACACTTTTGGTACACCAAAAACTGGCCAAACTTTAAACGCGCTATAGGTACTGAAGGCACAATTTATCACACTTTATAAATGCTATTATGTACAGATTCCTTATCCTTTCCACCTGATTATTTGTTTAAAACGAAGTTAATTTTAGAATGAGTTATCAAAAAGATGAGCAAATATTTTTATCTCAGATTTTAAGATACGAAACGCTGTCGGAGATTTCAGTATACAGTTTAGAATAGTCACTTTACTTAAATCAAACTGTTCCTTCTTGCAAGCACTGGAGCTGTTACACGAGAAGACCAGGGCCATGGAGGACAAGAACGATTCACAGCCGAGCTCCATCGTGTCGCCACCACAGAGTGAGTGAGATTTTATTTTTTTAAGAAGCATACTCTTCATCAGTCGGAGCTGACGTTTCTTTTAAAATTTTACAGTGGCGGTCTAGGACGGCATAACACTACGGTTTTTCTGACGATTCATCAATCGGATTTTGATGCGGGTTTTTTCATTAGATAGAGCGATTCAAGAGGAAGGTTTTTAAGTATAATATAAATGCACAATATAGCAATTGGTAAGGCGGTACGAAGTTCGCCGGGTCGACTAGTTTTTATATATAGAAGACTAGTCGACCCGGCGAACTTCGTACCGCCTAACCTATTTTTATTTTGTGCATGTATTATAGTTATAAACCTTCCTGACCTTCCTCTTGAATCACCCTATCTATAAAAAAAAACGCATCAAAATCTGTTGAGTAATTTTAAAGATTTAAGCATACCAAGGGACAGACGCGGGAAGCGATTTTATTTTATACTATGTATATTGATAATTTGTATGTTGTCAAAACAGAATTGCTTCATTTCATTGCCCTTACTAGTTAGGGTTATATCACAGAAGAATACCAAATAAGTAAAACTAAAAGTAGAGTGCGCGCCATATACGTCGGCGCTGCGCGCGACTGTGGCGCCACTATATACTTTACTTCATCCGTCATTCAAAACAAATGACTGATTGATAATAAGTTCTTAATGTGTGACCCTCGTGTGACCACACGCACTGGCACGGACTTTACTGGTGTATTATAATGATTTTTGGTGCAGGTTCAGCGGCATGCGCGGACGGTGCCGGCGGCGGCGGCGGACAGCGGCCGGAGCCGCAGGTGTCGGGGCTCAACTTCGTCAAGTTCGCCACCAAGGTCGCGCACCTCTCCAAGATCAGCCAGCCGCGCTCGCCCACCTCGCCCTCGCCCTCCGCGCCCGCCAACATGGACTTCTAGATCTACGCTGCTACGACTACCCATCTATAGGCTTTGTCAAACAGAACACTTTATGTCAAACATACCGCCGGCCCTAGGACGCTCTGACGTCAGGCTGGTGCCCTGACGTGGCGCTATAGCGCCTTCTGTTTTCACAGCATTTTCATTGTTTATTAAGTTACTTATATGCGAAATACCTTACTCCCCCAGTCAGCATGCCGACTTCTGTCTGTCATCCCATGAATCGAACCGATATATCGATACCTTAATCCGCAAACCGGCCAACTCCAAATTTTGAGAAATCGACTTTTTTATGTCAAAAAATAAATTAAAAAATAACGCATGCTTCAAATTAAGAACAACTCCAATATCATTCACACTTTAAGCTTAAATCGCTGTGCGAAAAACGAATAACTCCAAGCGCTCCGAAAAACGTAAATCTTGACGGCCAACTCCATCTATTCGGCCAATTTGTATAGGAACTTGCGTGTGCGCGTCGAGCTCCGTTGTTTTAATAAATAAAATAATTATAAAAATGCCTATTTATTAGATTAAATAAGCTTTTTGTATTATTTGTTTATACCTTTTTTTAACCTCAAATAAAAAAAAAACTTAACATTATTTTTTTCAATTAATCTTAGTTAAATACCTCAGCTAGTGATAATGGCCTAGTCCAAATCCTACCAATTCTTTCTGTTGAAGCTTTTCCTACCCACAAATTTCATTCCTGATGTCTTGACTACTTTGTTTGCACACTATTCATCAGGTTTGCATACATTTTGATTTCCTTGTCTAGCACTGATATTGAGTGTTAGCAGTTGTGGAAACCCATTTCTATTTGAGCTTTATCGTATCTTATTAGGCATCGATAACGTTGTTTTTTCTGACTATACGTATTTACCTAAGGCTTAGGTGTTTCTGAGACTTTTACAATATAGTCTGCCAGACGTAAGCAACTCATGATCCTGCCATCAATGTTGATGGTTTATGCAATACGTTGATACCCTTTTATGACCAGTCCAAATCCTTTTGGATGTATGCAATACCGCAATGAAGCTTGTTGGACATAGTGGGTAACCTTGGCGCTTACTTCTACATATTTTAATGATTACTCCTTGTTGATTCAGCATGATCCTGCTCACGATCTGCTTCATAAAGTCGATGAGGATTCTGACATAAGTTTGTGGGGCATAATAGTCTCGAGGAGCTTCGCAAATGCTTCGTGAGTTAAAGAGTCAAAAGCTTTCGTATAGTCGACTCAGGCAAGTATAGGTTTTGGAAATCTACACTACAAGACTTGATCTAAGATATAAACATGGATGCATGAGGCAATAGATATTGTAGGCAGGCTTCAAACTGATAGCCCCAGTTTTTACTTCTAACTGGTCTCCCTTTTTGTACATCAATATTATGTAAGATTATGACTATTTTTCAGGTCATTATATTCCATTAGAACTAGGTTGAATAACCGAGCCTATGGTGTTGTCAAGAACCTTTTACCAACATTAATTGCTAAGCAAGATAGTTTCCATCTTCAGTTTTTAAGATTCGGTACATTTCTATAAGTTATTATTATGTTTTAATATTTTTATTGTTGCTCAATCTTACCAATCTGTGTTCGCAAGGGATAAATTCTATATTGTTTATAGACTTCTTGTCACGCTTTTTTTAAGTATTCTTCTTCTAGATCTCTTAATAAAGGATGTTCATAATATAGGCATTTAACATCATGTTAATACATAAAACTATATGCATGTAATTTTTTTTAAATTAATATTATGTTTTTTTTAGAATAAAGTCCTATGCCAAGAGCACGATATTTCATTGATATTTCATTGATTCTATCGTATAAAATCGAATAACTCCCAATTAAAGTTCCATTCGAGCTAAATAAAATTGAACAACTCCAAAAATGGCCATAACTACGTAGAAAACATTTTTTTTTAAATAAATTATAAAAATAATCGTAGATTTTTTTATTTTGCACCAACGGGATCTTCAAATTTTTTTTCTTTAGTAAAATGTAATTTTGAGAATGTTTTTAGTGTCTCCTGTAAAAATGACTGTCATGGAGTTGGCCGGTTTGCGGATTAAGGTATCGATATACAGAATTATTTTTTGAGATCCACAAGAAACAAATAATAAGTAATTAACACAAGTTCAGTTGCTATTAATAAGGTGTGCTATGCAGTGTGCATACTATTATTTAATTAGAAGTGTAGTAAATGTGTATATAGATGTTTTTGTAAATGTTATTATTTCTTACCCTTCGTATTATGGATGTTGCACAAAATAAACGACAATATGCAGTAAGATGTTTTCTTTAATCTAAAAAATAAAAATACAATAAAAACGGATTTTAAATCACAAGAATAATTACATATTCACAATTAACTTCTGTATTTGCTCAGTTTACCTTTCGTTTAGAAAAAAATAGTGTGTTAAGCAAAAATAACTTTAAAGCAATATTTCACTTACATTGTATACTTACATAAACAATACATCTTGCAAATTAAAAATACATAAAATTCAAGTTAGCTACTAATTTATTTATTAGTCAAAATTTCTCTACATGTTTCCGAAGTTACTCTCCTAACTGAACCAGAGCCCACGTTGCCTTCCTAGACCGGTCGGTTACGTCGCTAGGATCCCGTTATTAAATTTTATTTATGTTATGACTTAGTGCATACTTTATAATTCCATTAATTCCAACCGTAATCCATACAATAATATACGTTAGCCTAAACTCAGTCCATGACTAAACACTCAATCTTTGACACAATCGCATACAAACAGAAGTCGTATTCCATCATAACATAACGCTGAAATAATTAATTTATAAATTAACAATAAAAAAAAAATTAGTTCAGAATGTGCTTTTAAAATAATATCTAAATGAAATTAAACCTTCATAGGTAGAGAAATGACTCTTTAATAATAATACAATTGGAAAGTGACAAAAATAAATGCATGTCGAGAATCTATAGTGGTCGGAGACGTTTGATAGGTACTAAGCTAGCGAGACTATCAATCCGCCGCCCCTCGACACTCCCTCGGGTCGACTATGACATTCACATTCACAGTCGAGTGGCAGTTCGGAGTAGCACTCCCTAAGTGTACATATTTATTAAATCGCTCTTAGCTCCAAATTCTTAGAAATATTTGAGTTCCGACTTCGAGAAATTTAAATATACGCTCATCACAGTATGAGACGGTTTGAGCCAGGATAATCTGTAGGTACTCAAGAACTACTTGTCCGAGTTGCAACTCGAGCGAGACGCCTCCAAAACACTGAATGTGAATGTCAGCCTCAGCGCCTGGCTTGCTACTCGACCGCTTTTAGGGAGGGACATCCATAGCGTTATCATCTCGACTATAAATAAGGCAATACCATTTTTTTAACCATAAAAGTGTTATTTTGTCTATGGAAGATTCTTTTGACAAAAAAATATATACACACTTTCACTTACGTAATATAATTGAATCAGACCTACCTAAAAGATAACACTTTTTATAATGTATTATTGTTCGTATATTGCATAGAGCTCTATCAACCTAAATGTGGGTGTAGGTACCTACTAATATTTATAAAATTATAATGAACGAGTAATTCTTACATTTGTGCATTATATTATTATTATTATTACCTGTTTTTGTCGGAAAGTATATTATAGGTAGTATTCCATAAAAAATAATTAAAGTTAGAAAATAAAGGTGGCTTAACAATCGGCTAGGATTTATACAATGTCTAGGGAAACTTGAAGATTGGTAAAATTATAAAACAATATTAATAATAACGCTAAGTTTTGAGGAAGGCCTGGCTAGTGGTGGGTGCGCTAACAGATTAGGAACCCAGTTGCGTATTGCATGTTACCGCATCATAAAACTCTCAAGACAATAATAAAGCATAATTTTGTTATAACAAATACTACGGCAACATTATTCATTAATCAACTTTACATCTAAGATTTGAATAGTACGGGTCAAATATGACATATTATTTTACAATGTGCACATTTCCTTTTGAGCATTATGATGATGAATTTATTATAATTAAAATTAGATCGTTAGAATATTTGTTTAATTACTTCACATAGAATGATAGTCAATAAATTTTGTGACATACAATAAATAATCGAGGAATATAGGGTCACATTGGCTGGATACCAGAAATACGCACATTGTTGGTAGGTCTAAAGACTTTGTTCCTCATAAACTAGAGAGAGGATGCGCACTGCCGGAGCAGCTACTGCAATCGACACTTGCTTCCAACTCGATCACTTAACTGACGTAACAATAAATAATGTACAGGAACCAGCACTTCAGGATTGTAAATTCGTATCTATGCTGTATTAATTAAGGTGGTAAGGGAGGGTAGGTTGATGTGCTGGCTTCCGTCTTAAACATAGACAATGGTCGAGGCAAAATAATATGGCCTACAAGCATCGAATAAGCTGCACTTTTAGCTCAAGAAAATTTGCCACGCCCAGATTCTGGCTCAATTGTATTTTATTAAGACTGCTTGTTTAATTATCCTGATTATATCAACTAAAAACTTTTGCTTAAATGCAACTGTCACTATTTATTAAATTAAAGAAACAAAGACAGATAACAGTTGAAACCGTAATCTTAGTTGGCTTAATTTGTAATACAATTTATGTACTTAATTAAATAAATTAACAGTTTTTAAATAGTTTATCGGTACAATAGTGTCAAGAAACAATAGTAAATTCAAATATAGATTAGAGCACATTGATCGAGTCGCTCGAAGCGGCTATAGTACATAGCCTTTTTAATATAATTGTACTTACCAAAGCGTAGGTAGTTCGAGTGAGTAGCACGATTCGGCAGTGCGGTGTGAGAGTAGAGTTCGGCGGGAACCGGCGAATTCAGTCCCGTCTTACGAATGTTTTACCACTGAAAGAAAACATTGTCTACTTAAAATGGATGTTTCTGACGAGTCGATATAGGCTGAGGCACGAGAGTTCAATATGCACATGAATACGAAGAGAAACAAAAATAGGTCTCTTTGGAGGTGCGAGCGGGGGTTCCCCTACCACCACACAGATAGGGGTCTAGATTAAAAAAAAAAATGTGTCAGCTATTTCATACATTTGTTTGATCCGCTGACTGACCTCTAGGCTTATTGCCGTTCTCAAAAGTTATATCTCGAATGTCATAACTAACATAACTTTAATTTTCATACAATAAATTATTTGAACATTGATTGCAATGGGCAGGCTGAACGCTAAGAGAGATTTCCTCCAACATCCATAGTTGGTAAGATGTGGAGGTGGATGTGTGGTGGCTAGGTGGGGGTGTGTGCGTGGTCGTATGGGTGTGTGGGCGTGTGTGGGCGCGGTACTCACGAGATGGTCTTGCGCTCGGCGGGCCGCGCGGGCTGCGGGCGCGCCCTGTTCAGCACCTTGAGCAGCTCGCCCGCCTTGGCGCGCATGCGCGAGTGCACGTACACCTACAGCAGCACGTATTACTACTTTACTCTCAGGTTTAGTATGCCTTAGGCTGACTTTCACAGTCGTGTCGCAGCTCGAACTCGCATTCCAAAGTGTCAAAAATGTAACTTTAAATCTCCGCTCAAAATTGATATGCATAGTCGAATTCCGACTTCGTGACAGTGAAACTTATGTTCGACGGAGTATAAGACAGTCGAGCCAGGATAATCAGTACTCGGGAATTACTTAGCCGAGTATTATACTTGACCGAGTAGTCTCCAAACATTGAATTTGAATGTCAGCCTTATTGTGTACTGGTGTATCATACACCATACAAGTTGGAGAGTAGTTTAAAATGATAATGCTTAGACACAATATGTTGAAGTCAACACTATGTTATGCCTCGGAACGTAAGTTCAGTCCGTCGCGTAACTTTGACAGTGTGCACTTATCCTTTCGGTATTTTCGCCGCACTAAATGTGGATTTCACCTAGTGACCCGGCAAGGTTTAGTCTTTATTGTAAAAAAAAAACATAAATCTTACAATCATTTGTAGAAAAAAGGCGACCTTATCGCTTAAAGAGATTATTAAGAGCCAGTTTACCGCGATGCTAGCGCCATTCGCGAAAAAAAAAAAACTTTTAATCTAAGGCAAATATCAAAAATGTGGCACAGTATGACACTAGATAATGTAGCCTAATATAGAGTGTTGCTAAAAGTGGCTCCTTTTAGCATCAATCTGTGTATAATTTTGTTCTTTTAAGTTGGGACTACTTTACTGTGCTAAAAAAATAGTAAGCAAGATTATCTAGTGTCATACTGTGCCACATTTTTGATATTTGCCTTAGTTTAGGAAATATATATTTTTTTCGAGAATGGCGCAAGCATCGCTGTAAACTGTCTCTTAAGGTGGTAACTCTCGCTATGGCGCGAAATTCCAATTTTTTCGTGTTTTTTATTTATTCTGGCGAAAGTATACATTTTTAATAAAGTTTAAATGAATTCGCGTATGTAAAAAACCATCTCCCATATTGTAATACAAAGTTTTTTCAAGACAGACCTACAGATTTTGTGTCTAAGGTGTAAAAGGCCAAAAAACAAGTTCCTTGAATATACACAAAATCGGTAACTCTGTCTTTCAAAAACGATATATCACAATGTGGGAAATAGGTTTTTACGTACGCGAATTCATTTAAACTTTATTAAAAATGAATACTTTCGCCAGAATAATTAAAAAACGCGAAAAATTTTGAATTTCGCGCCATACCGTGACTTACCGCCTTAAGTAATATTTTTATAGGGGTGTGCGGGCGGTGTGCGTACCTTGCTGCACTTGATGTGGTAGTGCAGGTAGTCGCGGAACATGTGCAGCAGGTCGATGGTGTTGTCGCGCGCCGCCGCGCCCGTGTGCCGCGGGAACAGCACTGCCGCCGGAAACATATCATTACCGTTACTACACCACTGCCTCTACAGCCTACACCTGACCCACTCACACTACTGACACGACACGACACTGTAAGTATAAGTTCAGTGGCGGTCTAGAAGGCTGTAACAGATTTGTCTATGGTTTCGTCAGCCCTAGACTGTATTGCCAATGAACAAGAGCTATTTTGCAATACAGAAAAACCGGAAGTGTTACGGCGAACTAGACCGCCACTGTACCAGGTGGATACCACTGAAGAAAAACAGATTGTCGCTGCGGACCGGAAAAGATTTTTAGTGGAGACCGCGAACTGGAAGACGCAGAGTAGGCAGACCCCCCACAAGGTGATCAGACGACCTGGTGAAAGCTGCGGGAGCTCAAGATCGGTCGTATTGGTGATTTATGGAGAAGGCATATGTCCATCAGTGGACTTCTTTCAGCTGAAATTATGATGATGATGTTGATTTACCTTCTCTCATATGATGATCTACTCGCTCACTCACTCTTATTCGTCCAACCAAAACGGCTGAAGATAGAAGGTTGAAATTTGGACAGTAGATAATTTAAATCATGCCGCCAGTATTTTGTGGTAAGTTCCTTAATTAATAAATACTATCTTCTAATGTTTCACCAGTTTCAACAAAAAAATTGTCAAGATAATTTAGTGAGCGAAACAAACCGATAAAAAAAAACACACTTGATATAAACTATTAAAAAAAAACATAATATATACAAAGTATAAAATAAAGTCGCTTTCCGCGTCTGTCCCTATGTATGCTTAAATCTTTAAAACTATGCAACAGATTTTGATGCGATTTTTTTTATAGATAGAGTGATTCAAGAGGAAGGTTTATAAGTATAATACATGCACAACATACTTATAGGTTAGGCGGTACGAAGTTCGCCGGGTCGACTAGTATATTATAAATGCGAAAGTAACTCTGTCTGTCTGTCTCGATTTCCTCAGAAAACTACTGAACCGATTTGAATGAAATTTGGTATACGGATAGTTTAAAGCCTAAGAAAGGACATCAACTTTTTATCGCGAAATCCCCACAATGGACAATTGGGAATTAGAAGTTTTAAGGGGAAATGCGCTGGCGACGCCGCCCACTAGTATTATATGGTTAAACAACTATTCACTCACCAAAAGTAACATAACTGATGTTATCTCCCACTTTCGCATCGGTGTCCATGAGTTCTAGCGGTGGCTCTCTATGTGAAAATAGCACCTGGAAACAGACAAATATTATTAATTTGCCATAAATCAATCAGTATTTAATTTTGTTTTAACTTCACACAAGTGTGCAAGCAATTCGGTTTTTCATACAAGTTGATCTGTTTAATATTAGGTACTAGCTGTCCCGGCGAACTTCGTATCGCGCCCTACGAATCGTAATGTACTCGTGCGAATAAGCTCCACGCTCGTATCCCCGAAATTCTGCCGAGATGAGCCGAGCGACGCCCAAACATCGAGTTTCGGCTAAAAAAAACGGCCGAACCTTTGCCGAAACTAAAACTGTGGACGAAACTAGATTTTTTGGCCCAAACCGAAACCGAACCTTCGGTCGGTCTCTGGTCCATATTGGTTGTCATACACATACCTGTGGCGCGGTGTGCGAGGCGCGGCGGCCCTCCTTGAGCTCCTGCATGAACACCTTGCCGATGACGACGTCGTCCTCGTGCCGGAACACCGTCGAGAACACCACCGTCACGCGGTCCGCCTGCGCCTCCACGTACCTGTTCGTTCATGTTCATACAACTGTACTCTGTACGGTCACAGGCTCGTTCAACCTAACACTTACCATTTTTCTGTATTGCAATAATTTCTAATTTACAAAAAGAGACCCTCCTTCAACAAACTGTTCAACAAGTCGGTTAAAAAAGTACTAAAACCTTCTCCTGAATGTAACAAATACATTACTGAAAACTGCATCAAAATCGGTTCAGCCAAAGGCGAGATAATCGCGGACAAATATACATACATTCATAACATACATTGACACATACAGGTACATACATACATACAGGTCTAACTGATAACCTCCTTTTTTGGATTCGGTTTAAAAAGCCCGCGTTCTCTGGTAATAAAGTCTTGTGCACTGATACAAGACTAAAGACAAAAGTGTTATGCACTATTATGTATTGAATTTGCACTCGCAGGGCAGCGTTTGTGAGTCACTGCTGGCATTGACTGAAAATGACAGTTGTCAGTGGAAAACTTCAGCAAATGCTGAGTTAGCACCATTTTGCGGCAACTGCGACACACCAAACGATATAAGCATTTTTTTTTTAAATAGAATATTTTTATTATCTTTATAATACATTATTAAGTAACGTTTTTATTTTTGTGAATTTCGATAAGTATTTTTTCTTTTTGTATCTGGTAGTTTGTAGTAATCTTTTTTTAAAAACAAAATTAATTTTGTGATTGACTTTAGTTTGGAGTGGAGCGCCACTAGACATTGGATAATTTAAAATATACTCACAGCGTCTCATCCTGCCTGTAGTTGATGACAGCGCGTTTGTGCGCCACATCCCCGTCCTCCTGGAGCCGGAAGTAGCGCTCGAAGACGGACGCGAAGCAGTTCCGCTTCAGGAGACCAACCTTCTTAACTGTCTCCTCCCACTGGTCGGGGATGTTTTCCAGGTCTAGCAGAACTGACACATTGTAACCTGATGAAAAGAGAAACATAGCATGAAATAATATTTCGAATATCCACTCTGAAGACGAAGGCAGAGGCCCTAGCACATTGGCTGAAACTCGCGAGAGGCATCTGCTACATCATTGCATCGAGCTGTACCCACATTTGGCTAAGTTTATGTTTATACCATCATGTTCATGACAAGGGGCCAACCAGCCAGCCAGAGAAAAATAATTATTTTTTATTGTTTCAAATAGGTCGTACATATTATGCGGGCAGTCCGACGCATTGCGGTTAAAAGTGGGGTCAGACGATGTTGCAGTAAATATATAAATTTAATCTAATGTTAATTCTTGCATTAGACACTCATTCCATAATAGTTCTGCACAACATTAGCATCCAGAATTAGAAACATAGTATTGCATATATTGCATTGTTTTTCTTCTGTGGAATATTTTAACTTTTTTTTTTTTAATTAACTAAATTAGTCATATTGCAATATCTTTACAAGAACGCGTAGGCGTGGGCGCTGCCGATAAAACCAGCATTTTTTATCATCTGTGCCTTTACCAAGATTTTTATATGTTGTTCTTTATTAAAAACATGAGTTTAGTGTGGTTTAATTCATTCTTACAAACCTTTTTTGGATTACATTGTTTAATATTTTATTAAGTAGTAAAACCATACATTATTTGATATAAATTATCTCAATAAAGAAAAAAAATACTTAAACAAATGAAAACTCATAATATGTGTAGCCATTCTTATCAGGTTCAGTTTAAATTTGTAGTAATCTTATCAATACACTTTGAGATAGATAACATAATGTTATTGCTATTTTCACACTGTTTAATTTTTTAAATAAACTTTAAAATGACTTTGTTACATTGCTAGAACTTCTGAGATCATTAAAGAAGTTTTACTGAGTATTATTTAAAAATTCGAATGAATGATTGAAGATATTTATAATAATCAGAAAATAAATTCGAATTCAACATCACCTAACTATTAACTCAGTCTAATAAATATTTGTAAAGAAAGTTGAAGTAATAAATTTACTTGGCAAAGTCACTGATTTGGAACAGCTATTGCAGCACTGTTTTTACTGTCTATGTCTAATATCATAGATTAGTAGTGAGTGGGAGGGATCTACATTTTTACAGAAACAAAACTGTATTACCTACCTACATAATTTGATTTATTCACATTTCAATAAGTGCACTATGTGTTCAATTTAAATTCCTGTAGTTTATTTGAATTTGCAAAATTCTTACCAGATTCAGGCTCGATAAGTAGGTCTCCATATACTCTTTTGAGGAGTTCATCAGCCCCATGCTCTTCAAGTTGTTTGTAAAACTTCAACGATATGCTAACCTAAAATGGGAATGCATTTTTGATATATAAGAGGCATAGCACAGCTAAAGAGAGCTACAGATTGTTGCCAAAAGTGGCCGTTTTTAGCAACACATTGTAGCATTCTTTGGTTTTTAAACATAAAGCTGTATAACAGAGCCCTTAAAATACTAGGCTACATAACCTAGTGGAATACTGTTTTAAATTTTTGATATTTGGCTTAGTTTAAAAGTTTTTTTTCGCAAGTGGCGCTACTTAGCTGTGCTATGCCTCTTAACTAGTCAGCCGGCTACACTACTACTATGTTGTGAGTGTATAATACATATAAACCTTCCTCTTGAATCTATCTATTAAAAAAATAACCGCATCAGAATCCGATGCATAGTTTTAAAGGTAAGACGCGGTAAGCAACTTTGTTTGATACTATTAGGCATATTGGCAACAGTAAAGTCACCTTAAAATCTACTATAAAGAAGGAAAAATTTTTGGACATAGCAGAATTCAATACCGAGTCTGGAGTCATGCACCTTTTTAACAAAGTTGGTCATGCAGTACTCAGACAAGAATTCTACAAGGAGGAAATCAATATAAATAAATTAATGAATATATTTTTGTGTTGCTATAAACTTACCCTAACTTTGGTTTTATCCCCATTGTAATTAGATATATGAAACAGCACTCCATCAAAATCTGCTACAGTTACATCTATGGATTCAGGCTTTAAGCTGGAACAAGCACGTTATTTTGAATTAATGAATAACTTTTTAACAACCCCAGTGATGGTCGCTGTGTCACAGTCGGTATTATTATGAACTTACACTCCTCAGGCATTCTAATTATTTAATTCCCAACATTGCAAAAAAAATAATTTAATGACTGAGATACAGGATTACGTTCCTATTAGTAGGCTCTGTAATACTTTAATAATTTGCAAAGCGAAGGTGCATAAAATATTGTTTACTATTGAGGCATCCAAAACTGACGTATAGCGTATCGCACGCAATGTATCATGCATGTTTTTATTGTATGACTCATAGTAGCTGATATAGGCGGTAACGCGTGTCACAATGAAACTATGACATCAGTGAAATTTGGGTTGCGGACCTCAACGGCTGCAGGGAAACTTATTTGCGGTGGTCAACGTGGGGTCCACCCCCAACTTTGACAACTGTCAAATTGCTTCCGAATTGGGGTTATAGAGGCACTTTACTGCCGTATCCGCAAGCCGCCTCCGTAATAATTTATGAAAAATTAGGACACCGGGTACGGGTACTAATTAATTATTTGGAGTAATTAATAAATTAAACTTTCTAAAAGCTATGGACTCACCGTGCCAATGCATTTTTGTATTTTACTGTTAATGTTTCTTCTATAATTCTATTATTGATCTCGAGTAAGATCATTATTTAACAATTAATAACCTACAGATCTTTCATAAAATCCAAATTATAGCACCTTCATTTAATTTTTTTGCCAGAAATCTTTGAAGATTGCTGCCCGTAATTTTTATTCATTTACGAAAACAGAAAAAGGAAGCTCGAAATGAATGAATGAAAAAGAAAAGATCTGCATAGATTAAATTTTTTCTCCTGTCCTGTCCACATCGGCACAGATAAGATAGTTTTCAACATATTATAGCCTACGAATCTTTACGAATTAATACATATTTTAAATCCTCGCTAAAACCAATCGCCGAGCTCGGGGCTAATATAACGTGTGTGACCACTTTTATATGTTCTGTTGTGCTGACAAACTGAGAAAGAAACACACACACAACACGAATCCGCGTCGGTTCGATTCCAAATCTGTCCCTTCCCTTTACAAGAGTCTGGTGCCGCGGAAGGAATCGATTATGAGAATGAACGAATATTCAAAATAATTAAGAAATATTAGTCTGTGAAGTGATCTTCAGTCAAAGGATTTCATTCATTCTTATTCAATCTTGTGGCAATGAAGGTATGATTGATTGATGGTATTTTCATTCAATCAATATAAAGGAAAATATTTGGCTAATTCTGTTTAGCTAAAAAATATTTTATTTTGTAAGTTGCTGAGATTAGAATCTTCTTTCTTTCTATTCTACCAACACCTCTAGAGCCTGAACATGGAATATTATTAAAGTGCTTACAAAAACTGCTAAAGTTAAAATGTCTAACCAAGTTGGGCAGTTCGTGGCCGGCCTCAAGTCTCGCAATGTAGACCTTCAGATCAAGACGGCCCGTGAGCTTTATCACTATGCGAAGACCGAGCTACGCGAAGTCCCACAAGAGGAGCTTACTCAGTTCCTGGATGAGTTTAACCATCAAATCTTCGAGATGGTTTCAAGCAACGACGTCCATGAGAAGAAGGGAGGCGTGCTTGCTATAGGTAAATTTTTAGTTTGCCTTTCTTTCTTTTATGAAACTGAATAATTGCAACCATTACCATAAATCTTTTGTTTACTTTCAGTATGCCTTATTGGTGGTGACTGTGATACAACTAAAACGCGCATCACAAGGTTTGCTAATTACTTGCGCAACCTTCTACCTTCTTCTGATGTTGGTGTTATGGAACTGGCTGCTAAAACGGTGGGCCGTCTCGCTACCGTTTCAGGAGTCAAAAGAGCTGAATATGTGGAGTTTGAAGTCAAGAGAGCCTTTGAATGGTTATCAGAAGAGAGAAATGAAGGGCGCAGGCATTCCGCAGTCTTGCTACTTAAAGAACTAGCTATTGCTATGCCAACATACTTCTATCAACAAGTATCTGGATTTTTTGACCACATACTTGTGGCTTTGAAAGACCCAAAACCACAGATCCGTGATGCAGCAGCCAAGGCGCTGCGAGCTGCCCTGGTGGTCACTGCACAGAGAGAATCTGCTAAGCAATCTTCATCGAAACCTCAATGGTATCGACAATGCTATGAAGAAGCTATGGTGTCTTTTGAAGAGGTTCCTATTAAGGAGAAAGGGATTACGAAGGAAGATAAAATACATGGAGGATTGCTAATTCTTAATGAGTTGCTGCGGTGTGCTAATGCATCATGGGAGAAGCAATATAGCTCCCTGATGCAGACTCTGGACACTGAAAAGGACATTGGAGCAGCAGATGACATAATTTTTGTTAGCACAAAACTGCACAGTCCTTCTGTAAAGAGAGGATACCTGTGCGATGGATTCAAAACAGAAAATGTTCAGTACCCAGTTTCTGTATTTGAGTCAAATGTTTGCCGTCAGCTTTTGAATGAGAAGTTTGAGAAAATTTGCCACGGTAAATACAAACTTAACTTTCCTGAGATTTCATAAATTAACACTTATTGCACTTATTAATATTAATATTTTTTGTTCTAGATGTCATGGCCCAAAGATCTCTAAGAACTCAGGGTGTCCCTCAAATCTTGCTTTTAATATTACCAAGACTAGCAGCGTTTAACAGAGGTGCCTTTGTGCAGAAACATCTAAGCGCAACAATGCATTACCTCCTCTCTTGTGTAAGAAGTCGAGAAAAGGACAAGAACATGGCTTTCACAACCATAGGCCTAATGGCTTCTGCTTTAGAGTATGAAATCAAAACTTATCTACCAAAAATCATGGAACAAATTAAATCTGCTTTGCCAGTAAGGGACAGTCAAAGCAAGAAGCGAATGTGGGTGGACTCTTCTGTGTTTGCTTGTGTGACACTGCTGGGATGCGCTGTCAAAGACTTGGTAGTTAATGACATAAGGGAGATCCTCGACGCCATGTTTGCTACGGGCCTTAGCCCTGCACTCACAATTTGTTTGACAGAATTAAGCATTAACATCCCTGCACTAAGTGGAGAAATATGTGAAGGTCTCCTAAACATGCTTTCTCTAGTATTGAGAAACAAACCATTTTTGCATCCAGGCATACCAAGGAGTTTAGAACAGCAAATGAGTAGCATGGGTATGATAAATGAGCCTCAGGACACGGCCAGCATAGTGTTAGCACTAAGGACGTTAGGTACATTCACGTTTGAAGGCGAGCACAGTTTGCTGTCCTTCGTGCGCCGCTGCGCCGACCACTTCCTCCAGAGTGACCAGCAGGAGATCAGGCTGGAAGCTGTGAAGACGGCTGTGAAGCTCTTAGCGGATGCTGAGTTTAGGACTAGAGATTCGCCCTCGAGGACGCTGACGCTGTTGACGGCGGAGGTCGTAGGCAAGCTCTTGGTTGTGGCAGTCACGGACCCAGATTACGAAGTGCGCTATTGGGTGCTGGAATCACTTGATGCCACTTTCGATTGCCACTTGGCACAAATTGAGAACTTGAGCTTCCTTTTCATAGCAATGAATGACGAGCATTTGGAGATCAGGGAGCTAGCCATCTGTACTATCGGCAGACTTAGCACTGTGAACCCGGCTTACGTCATGCCGGGGCTTCGAATAACTCTAATACAGTTTCTGACTGAGTTGGAACATTCCGGTATGAGCAGAAACAAGGAGCACGCAGCAAGGATGCTGGACAACCTCATATTGCATGCACCAAAGCTGGTCAGGTCATACATGGAGACAATACTGAATGTCCTTGTCCCGAAATTGAAAGAGCCAGACTCTAATCCTGGAGTAGTCATCAGCGTTCTGAAAACGATCGGTGATTTATGCGACATTAATGGTGACAATGGCAGCCTGAAGAAGTATCTGCCGGAACTTTTGTCGATAATACTAGAGCTGCTGTCTGACGCGAGTGCTACGGAAAAAAGAAGCATCGGTCTTTGGACGTTTGGGCAACTGATCAGTGCCACCGGCTACGTCGTCACTCCCTACACGCAGTACCCCAACCTGATGGATGTGTTACTGAACTTTCTGAAGACGGAACAACAGCCGAAAGACCGGCGCGAGACTATACGAGTGTTGGGTCTCTTAGGTGCTTTGGATCCATACAAGCATAAGATCACAAGAGGCCTTATTGACTGCCAGCCTGATTCCAGTTTAGTTCCCGTGGCTGATAGCAAAGTTGAAGAAAACAACTTTGAAATGACCACTAGTGAGCTCCTAGTCAACATGAACTCGCCTGTTTTGGACGAGTACTACCCAACAGTGGTTATATCCACTTTGATGCGTATCTTGCGTGATCCGACACTGCAGCAGCACCACACGAGCGTGGTGCAAGCTGTCACATTTATATTCCAGTCTTTGGGCATTAAATGTGTTCCGTATATTTCACGCGTAACGCCGAGTCTTCTTTACGCCGCGAGAAATACGGAAAACAACAATTTTAGAGAGTTTCTCTTTACTCAACTGGCTAAGCTGATAGACATCGTGAAGCAGCACATAAGAAATTACCTGGAGAAGATATTCGATCTGATAAAAGAGTTTTGGACGCCAAACAGCTCATTACAGCCGACTCTTATTTTACTTGTAGAACATATAGCGATGGCGCTCGGTTCAGAGTTCAAGGTGTACCTGCCGCAGCTGATGCCTCAAATTCTGCGCGTGTTGGCGCACGACACGAGCAGGGATCGAGTCGTCACGGAGAAGTTACTCATTGCTCTCCAGAAATTCGAGGATAATTTGGATGATTATATGCACCTAGTCATTCCATCGATAGTGAAGCTTTTTGACGCTTCAGACTGTCCAGTTTCGGTGGCTAAGGTTGCCATGGAGACAGTGGACTACTTATCAGACTCTCTCAACTATAGCGAACTAGTTTCGCGTATAATTCACCCGTTAGTTAGGAGCTTGGAGTCTTGCCCGGCTCTGAGACCAACTGCCATGGACACTCTGTGCGCGCTGGTAGTACAACTTGGCAGGAAGTACACAGACTTCATACCTCTAGTACAGAAAGTGATGACGAAGCACAGGATCCATCATCAGAACTACGAGTCGTTGATTAATAAGTTGACGACGTCGTCTTCTACGTTGTCGTTAGACGAGTTCTTCCAGAATACTAGAAGACGGCCGAGGAATAACAACCAAGAGGTAAGTTACTTTTTTTAAACGAAATTTTACGTTTAGATTTTCCTTCTTTCTCGGATTTGTTTTAAATTCGTGTACCGTTATTATCAACCATTCATTTCTTAAATCTTTCACTAAGAAATTTTATTATCATCATCCTCCATTACAGCCGATAGACGTCCACTGCTGGACCCAGGTCTCTTCCAAAGATTGGCACAAGGACAAAAATTGTTGAAGCAGTTTGCCGTAGTCGCTACACTTGACAGGCGGGTTGGCGATCGCATTGTGGCTCTTCAAGTATTTAATCGATGAACGCTGCTGCCCGTCCTTTGAGTGTTCCCGTTATCAGCTTTTACGCGACACCCATGGGATGTGGGAGATAGAGGATGGTATTCTATTCCGCCAACACTCGGCGAATTAGGAACTTAAGCTCCCTATTCAACTCAACCCAAATGATGATGTTCCGAGCGTTGAGGAGATGTTTTTAAACAACCAATAGAATTGCTTTTTTGTCACATCTCCTGCGATTCTATTGGTTGTTTAAAAACATCTTCTAACCGCTCGGCACATCTCCGCTTTAGTGGAGTCCTGGCCTTAGGACGTAATATTGACTACTATCGTAACCTACGAACCTTACGCGTGTTTCCTCAAGTAGCGATATCGATCGCGGGATAGGGGGGTTCGAAAGCCAATATAAATCGCTCGTACATCCACGAAGCCGACTAAGGAATATACAATTGATATTACTTACATCTGGTAGGCTTCTTGGATGTACGAGCGATTCATATTGGCTGTCGAACCCCTATCGCGCGATCGATATCGCTTCTTGAGGAAACACGCTTAGCCTTATAATCTGGTATTACCCAGGCCCGCCTGGTGACGAGCGACAGCGGCACAGCGATCCGCAAGCTGTACGTGAACGCGCACAACCTGAAGGCGGCGTGGACGGTCAAGTGCGTGTCCAAGGACGACTGGCTCGAGTGGCTGCGGCGGTTCAGCATCGGCTTGCTCACCGAGTCGCACAGTCCGGCGCTCAGGTTTGCATTTTTTTTTACCCGTTTTCTTACTGGTTTTTTTTTTCAGATGTCGGGTGTTTTTTTTTTAACAAGATTGATAAATTTCGAATGTTAATTCCTGATTAAAGACAAATAAATAAAAATAAAAGTGAAAAACAAGTATTTATTTAAAAAAAAAAAAATTCTGCGTTTTCTGCCATTTTCCGATTGTGCAAAGCAACCCCCCTGTTTCTTTAAGCCATTCGATTTCGTGCCACCTCTGTTTTCAAGATGGGAAT
The DNA here is from genome assembly GCA_951802225.1 of Euspilapteryx auroguttella. Lineage (NCBI taxonomy): Eukaryota > Metazoa > Arthropoda > Insecta > Lepidoptera > Gracillariidae > Euspilapteryx > Euspilapteryx auroguttella. The sequence continues at coordinate 3,252,672 of OX637655.1, forward strand.
GGAAATCGGCAGTAGTATCATCACAACGAAATAGTTATTAAATTAGAATAAATGTTGGTACCAGAGCTTGCCTGGCGCTGGCGCACAACTACTCGCAGCTGCTGCGCGACCTGTTCAACGCCGCCTTCGTCTCCTGCTGGACCGAGCTCGACGCCTCGGCGCGCGCTGAACTCTCCAATGCTTTAGGTAAGTCTTATGTACCTTGTTACTTATATCGCCTTATTATATGAGCCTCTGTTATCCCGAAAGTATATTGATATTTTTATGATGCGGTATGGTGTTTTTTTTGACACAAAATTAACTTGTGTCCTGTAAATATTGCAACAATTTTACGCCTCAATTATTTCTGGTTAAAAAAAACAATTGGGGTCCAAATCTCGTAATCAAATAATAATAATCGATTCGATCGTAATCGCATTGCTAGTATTTTTATTAACCATTGATAATTTTATTGGACGACTACAGAAAACAGTTTTGTTGAAGCAGTTATAGTTGACAAAAATAGCAATAAGCTAATGAAAGTACCTATTGTATTTTGGTTTAGAAACGAGTGCATATCCTTCATTTATGTAGACTTAAACAATTAAAATATTAACAAATATCACAGAACAAGCCCTCTCAACGTCGGACGCGCCGGAGCTAGCGCACACGGTGCTCAACCTGGCGGAATTCCTAGAGCACTGCGAGGGCGGCGCGCTGCCCATCGCCGCGCCGCTGCTGGGCGAGCGCGCCATGCTCTGCCGGGCCTACGCCAAGGCACTGCATTATAAGGTACTAGTACTAGCTGACCCGGCAGACTTCGTGTGAACCTAGCGGAGTCCTAGAGCACTGCGAGGGCGGCGCGCTGCCAATCGCCGCGCCGCTGCTGGGCGAGCGCGCCATGCTCTGCCGGGCCTACGCCAAGGCACTGCATTATAAGGTACTAGTACTAGCTGACCCGGCAGACTTCGTGTGAACCTAGCGGAGTCCTAGAGCACTGCGAGGGCGGCGCGCTGCCAATCGCCGCGCCGCTGCTGGGCGAGCGCGCCATGCTCTGCCGGGCCTACGCCAAGGCACTGCATTATAAGGTACTAGTACTAGCTGACCCGGCAGACTTCGTGTGAACCTAGCGGAGTCCTAGAGCACTGCGAGGGCGGCGCGCTGCCAATCGCCGCGCCGCTGCTGGGCGAGCGCGCCATGCTCTGCCGGGCCTACGCCAAGGCGCTGCATTATAAGGTACAAATTATAGTCAAAAAATAGGTCCAGCTTCCCAGAGTTACTTAAGCTTACATCAATAACTCAAATTAAAAAATTTAAAAACCGTCAGACCCCTCATCAACTTAAGTAGAACTAGAGCTAATAGAGGTGGTCGTTATTTACAATCGCATTTAAAAAAACTCGTTATTTCATGGCAACGAATCGCATTGCTATTCACAACGAATGTATAATGCCATCGCGTTTTCGTTGCCGTCGGCAACGATCGCGTTCTCGTTGCCCGGCAACGATCGCGTTCTCGTTCTCGTTGCCGTCAGCAACGAAAACGCGATCGCATGTGACAACTTGTCATTAGCAAAGCAACGAAACGCATTGAAGCATTGCGATCTCACTCCTATCGAATTTATATGAAATGTACTAAAAATACATTTTGCTGAAAAAAAATGTATAAGGTTTTGTAATATCGATAATTGCTGCACTTCGATAAAAATATCAATATTAACATTGATATAGAGCACACTTGCATGTCTAGTTACATCCTGCGTTTTCGTTGTCAATCGCATTTTCGTTGCCGATCGCATTCTCGTTGCCGATCGCATTTTCGTTGCCGATCGCATTTTCGTTGCCGGATCGCATCTCATGCGATCGACAACGAAAATGCGATCGCAGTCTAAAATCGCAGTTGTTCGAAAATAGCATAACAGCGATCGCATGCGATTGAAAAATAGCAGAATTATTCTCACCTCTAAGAGCTAATCATCTTAAAATGTCGCATCTCAGCATGATGACGTAGGCTTGCTTGTGTAAGTCATTTGGTCGCAAGAGAGTACCAAGCGGAGTATTTTATTGTACCAAGGGTACTAGACTATCTGTAACTGCGAACTTCATATCGACTTACCCTCTTATTCATAAAAAGTTAAAGAGCATTTTAGTTATTTGACGTATGTCAATTTAGACTGGATGTCACGTATTTACCATACAACAAACCAGAGAAGTAGACCTCCAGTAACGCTACTTAAAATCTACTGTATCTTTATGAATAACACGGTTTGAATATAAGTATACACCAATTATTTTTATTATTAGCTTTAACTTTTTCGCAAAGACCAAAACGCAAGTCCAAATTGGGCAATTTATTTCTGACTTTTCTGTTAAACTTTTTTAATTTTTCATTCCGTACAAACACTACAAAGTGTAAGGAATATAAAAAAAACAATGAATGAAATCTGTTTAGCTGTTCGCCCGTAATGAGGTAACAAATCTTACATAATGAGTGATTTTTCGTTACAGGAGCAAGAGTTCCGCGCGGGCGCCACCTCAGGGGTGGTAGAAGCGCTGATCCACATCAACAACAAACTACAGCAGAAGGAGGCTGCCGAAGGACTTCTGGAACGCGTCATGGCGGGGGCTGCTGGGGACGGAGGCCTACCAGTCCAAGTGCGCTGGTACGAGAAACTGCACAGCTGGGAAAAAGCCCTCACGCTATACGGAGACCGTCTGACCCGCGACCCCGCCGACCTTGACGCTCATGTCGGCCAAATGCGCTGTCTGGAGGCGTTGGGCGAGTGGGGCCGGCTGTATGAGAGTGTGGCCCCGCGCTGGGAAGGCATGCCGCCTGCAGAACAACGCCGCTCCGCCCGCCTCGCCGCCGCCTCCGCCTGGGGACTCAAGGAGTGGCAGTCCATGGCTAAATACGTCGACTGCCTGCCCGAAAACACTCAGGACGGCGCCTTCTACCGCGCCGTGCTCGCTATTCACAACGAAGACTTTCCGCTCTCCAAACTGTACGTGGAACAAGCGAGGAACATACTTGATTCTGAATTAACAGCCGTAGCAGGTGAAAGCTACCAGCGAGCCTACGGAGCGCTGGTCAACGCGCAATTGCTGGCAGAGCTGGAAGAAATAGTGACGTACAAACAGGTCCCGGAGCGGAGGGAGTCGATTCGACAGGCGTGGTGGATGCGGCTGCAGGGCGGGCAGCGGCTCGTCGAAGACTGGAGGAAGATCCTTCAAGTGCGGAGTCTGGTGCTAACGCCACAGGAGGATCTGACGACGTGGCTCAAGTTTGCCTCACTGTGCCGGAAGAGTGGCGCGCCGGGTCAGGCTCACCGTACGCTGGTGATGCTGCTCGGCTGCGACCCTAGTGAGCCGGGGCGGAGAAACGGGCCGCTGCCGGCGCACGAGCCGCGGCTCACCCTGGCATACGCCAAGCATCTATGGGTGGCGGGAGAGCGCCAGCTGGCATATTCTCAACTGGCGCGATACGTAGCCTCTGCCCCGTCCGGTGACCCCGAGCTCAGCCGCCTGCTGGCGCGATGCCACCTCAAACTCGGCGCCTGGTGCGAGGCGTTACACGGCATCAACGACGGCTCCATCCCGCAAATCCTCCAGAACTACGCGGAGGCGATACTCTTCGAGCCCGACTGGTACAAGGCCTGGCACGCTTGGGCCTACATGAACTTCGAGACTGTTCTTTACTACAAGCACCAGGACGCGAACGCTGATAGCTCCGCAGAGAAACGATTGAGTCCCGAGAATATACAGCAGCACACGGTGCCGGCTGTCGAGGGTTTCTTCAAGTCGATCAACCTGTCCCACGGCAGCTCCTTACAGGACACTTTGAGGTTACTGACCTTGTGGTTCGACTACGGACACCACCCGGTCGTTCACGAGTCGATAGTGGAAGGAATAAGGACTATAGAAATAAACGTGTGGCTACAAGTGATACCGCAACTGATTGCTCGGATAGACACGCCGCGCGCGTTGGTCGGGAAGTTAATTCACACGTTACTAATCGATATCGGTAAATCGCATCCGCAGGCGTTGGTTTATCCGTTAACGGTCGCGTCTAAGTCTTCCTTTGTCGCACGGAAGAACGCTGCGTATCAGATATTGAAATCGATGTGCACGCACTCGAGCAACCTCGTCAACCAGGCGGCCATGATCTCCGAGGAGCTCATCAGAGTCGCGATTCTGTGGCATGAGCAGTGGCACGAAGCGTTGGAGGAGGCTTCTAGGTAAGGGTTTTTTTTATGTATTAGTATGTAAATATAAGGTCTATATCAAAAATAACGCTATCAAGCTATTACAGTAAAGTATAAAATCAGATAAGCTTTTTTAGCCATGTAACATTCTTACTCAAAGACTTTGTCTATTGCGGTTCTGGATTTATGAATAATATCATTGTTTATTTAGCTAAGCGACTAAAGCTGCATTGGGCGCCATAGACTTAAAATCCCGTATAAAAAAATTTAGATATTTAAAATTCGATTCGGTTCGATGCCGTAAATGTGATACGTTGGAATCTCCACAAACAACAAGAACATCCTAACCCGCCTATAACTACCACTTAGGCTGTACTTCAGCGAGCACGACGCCAAGGCCATGATACATACCCTGGAGCCGCTGCACGCGATGCTGGAGCGCGGGCCGCAGACCATGAAGGAGGTGTCCTTCAACCAGGCCTACGGCCGCGACCTGGGCGAGGCCCTGGAGTGGTGCAACCGGTACCAGGTCACTCTTTTATTTTATTACAAAAAATATATAATATTAAAAAATATATAATATTTTTTCAGAATAACGCAAGATGCGAGGTGGCGCGCGCCGTGTGGGGGTGGAATAGAACACCAAATTCTATCTGTCTTCTGTGAAATCTTAAATCATCATTAAATTTAATAAAACTTGAAGAGCCATACTCCTATCACGCAGGCGGCTGCCAAGATCCTCCGGTTCCCTCCTTGGCTGCAGGGTACTCGTAAGGAGTTTCCGAGGGCTGAGATGGTGAAAATTCTAATATTTGTTCAAGTCATTTCTTTAGCGAATACTCAGCTTTTACAGGTGGATTGTAACCATAACCAAGATAGTTCCTAGCACTAACACAAAAAAAACATTGAACAGGATTCCCATAACGTCCGCGACCTGAACCAAGCTTGGGACCTGTACTACCACGTGTTCCGTCGCATCAGCCGCCAGCTGCCGCAGCTGACGTCTTTGGAGCTGCAGTACGTCAGCCCCCGCCTCCTGGGCTGCAGGGACCTGGAGCTCTGCGTGCCCGGCTCCTACGTGCCGGACCAGGAGGTCGTCAGGATAGCGCACATACAGAGCAGTCTGCAGGTAACTTGTGACGTCACTAGAGCTGCAGTACGTCAGCCCCCGGCTCCTGGGCTGCAGGGACCTGGAGCTCTGCGTGCCCGGCTCCTACGTGCCGGACCAGGAGGTCGTCAGGATAGCGCACATACAGAGCAGTCTGCAGGTAACTTGTGACGTCACTAGAGCTGCAGTACGTCAGCCCCCGGCTCCTGGGCTGCAGGGACCTGGAGCTCTGCGTGCCCGGCTCCTACGTGCCGGACCAGAAGGTCGTCAGGATAGCGCACATACAGAGCAGTCTGCAGGTAACTTGTGACGTCACTAGAGCTGCAGTACGTCAGCCCCCGCCTCCTGGGCTGCAGGGACCTGGAGATACAGATCTGTCAGCAATCAGTAACTTTTTGTGACCTCCGTTACAAAATCCAGAGGGCGAAACCGCTGCGCGAAATTTTTATTAACAGAAACAAAATCACTGTCAGTTTTGTACGTCAGAGCAAGTAATTTAGCTCCCATTTCAAACAATTAAGCTTTTTTAAGGTTGATGGTAATTGCTTCTTTTTTTATTTAGATAGAATTATTAAGATTTTAATGACTGGGCTGTCTTAAAATTATAAATTTACTAAGATAGCTTTGAAAAATTGTCTCTTTCAGTTTCAAAAACTAATAATTGGTGCAAAATAGGTAATGTTACCATCAATTACCAGGTAATCACATCAAAGCAGCGTCCGCGCCGTCTAACGATCCGCGGGTCGAACGGCAAAGAGTACATGTTCCTGCTGAAGGGGCACGAGGACCTGCGCCAGGACGAGCGCGTCATGCAGCTGTTCGGGCTGGTCAACACGCTGCTGCAGAGCGACCCCGACACCTTCCGCCGCGACCTCGCCATCCAGCGCTACGCCGTCGTGCCGCTCTCCACCAACTCCGGACTCATCGGCTGGGTGCCACACTGTGATACCTTGCACTCGTTGATAAGAGATTATAGAGAGAAGAGGAAGTGTATGCTCAATATAGAGCACAAGATAATGCAGCGGATGGCCTCGGATTTGGAGAAGCTGATGCTTATGCAGAAGGTTTGTTTGGTATTTTTGTACGTTTATTCAATCCCAAATTTTGATAAAAAAAAAAAACACAAACTACCCTCAAAATGTTAGATAGTAATTATACGAGCACTTAGATAACTTTTTGACCGAAGAAAAAAAAAGGAGGTACACAATTCGACACGTATATATTTTTTTTTTTGTTTTAATGTATGATCACGCATAACTTTTTACAGAGTAGTCCAATTTTGATAATTCTTTTTTTAATCGACAGGGCATATCTTGAAGTTGGTCCCATAAAAATTTGGAAATAAAATTCCCACCCTAAGGGTGGGAAAATAGGGGTGACTTTTTGGTCGGCGGGTCGATTTATCCACTCACAGGTTGCATTTCCGTGTTACTACTACGTGCTACTTACAATATCTTTTGAAATGAAATAAAATCAGCCGAAAGACGTCCACTGCTGGACATAGGCCTCCCCCACAAATCGCCATACCGACCGGTCTTGTCGTCCCTGTAAACCATGTCGTCTGATCACCTTATGCGGTGTGACCACTGAACACCTTGTGGGAGAAGAAAATAATAAAACCCTAAAAGAACTGAAAAGCATAAAATAAAACTTTTTATCAAAAAATAAAACCGCCGAAAAAAAAACTGAAAAGCATAAAATAATAATCGAATTACTAAGTTCTTAAAGAATGTAGGGTATACCAAGTAATTTTGAGTCGGCGCCACAGTATAAGTTTGTATTCCTCGTACAAAGATCACTAAAATAGGTACCTTAAATTTAAAGAAATAACCAAAATTCGTGCGCTGCCGCGCATCAATCTTTACGTAATTAAGAAATTTGCTTGTGTGGCGCGCTGACTTTAAATTACTTGGTATACCCTACATTACTTTAAGAACTTAGTAATTCGATTATTATTTTATGCTTTTCAGTTTTTTTTTCGGCGGTTTTATTTTTTGATAAAAAGTTTTATGCGAATCAATATACATAGTATAAAACAAAGTCGCTTCCCGCGTCACTATGTATACTTTTATCTCTTTAAAACTATTCAACGGATTTTCATGCAGTTTTTTTAAAAGTGATGTGACTCAAGAGGAAGGAAAACATGTTCATGCATAGTAATAGGTATGGCGGTACGAAGTTGGCTGATTAGTCTTAATATAAATAAACATATCTGCTCTCTTAGTAAATTTTTTCTCTGTAGTTTTTGTTTACATCCCTAGTAGTAGTTTCTCTACCGCTATAACATGACCTCGAGCTGGTCTGGCTTGAGTCTGCGTCGCTGCGTATTCATGCTGTGCAGATCGTGTCTTATAGCCGCTATAAAAGGAGTCATTATTTTAACAACCTTCTTAGGTGGAAGTATTCGAGCACGCGCTCGAGCACACGGCAGGCGACGACCTGGCCCGGCTGCTGTGGCTGAAGAGTCCGTCGTCGGAGACGTGGTTCGAGCGGCGCACCAACTACACGCGCTCGCTCGCCGTCATGAGCATGGTGGGCTACGTGCTGGGGCTCGGCGACCGCCACCCCTCCAACATCATGCTGGATCGCGTCACTGGAAAGTTCCTGCATATCGACTTCGGCGACTGCTTCGAGGTGGCTGTGACGAGGGACAAGTTTCCCGAGAAGATTCCGTTCAGGTTGACCAGGATGCTTATCAATGCTATGGAGGTTAGTTTTGTTGGGTTTAGTTATAAATACAAACGAGTTTATTTACTTAGCTACTTAATAGAAAAAGTGAATTATTTTTATATTGCTAGTTTCAGGTAATTATAAACGTAAATAGATATCTCACTTTCAAAATTTGTATAGTCGAGTGCCTGAGACATCCGCATAGAATTTTGTCTTTATCTTTATCATTTGGCCATTTTGTCTTATCTCAAAAAAAATGTTTACATTGTGACAATAGCCTACCACACACAACACATGCACCGTCACATATTAAGCTCTTGCAATTCAAAATCAACAAAATTCTCAGGCTATTTTTGTCACAAACATCGACTACAACTCAATATGGGTGAAGGGCACGTAGTTAATAAAATGCCACTCCTCCCCCCAGGTGACAGGTATAGAAGGCACATACCGGCGCACATGCGAGTCAGTAATGGAGGTGCTACACCGGCACAAGGACAGCGTGATGGCCGTGCTGGAGGCCTTCGTCTACGACCCTCTGCTCAACTGGAGACTCATCGACGCCGGCCGCCGCTCCCCGCGAGCCGACAACGTGGCGTCCACGTCTCCTGCCGTCATCTCCGAACCCGCCCCTGACGCCCTCGACGCACCCGCTGAAGCCAACCTCAACAAGAAGGCTCTAGCTATAATAAACAGAGTTAGAGATAAGCTGACTGGAAGAGACTTCCCAAATATTGACGAGACGGTCTCCGTTCAGAAGCAAGTCGATCTCCTGATTCAACAGGCGACCAGTAATGAGAACTTGTGCCAGTGTTATGTGGGCTGGTGCCCCTTCTGGTGAGCTTGGTGCATTGGTGAAATCATGAAGTTTAAATTAAGGTTTTATAAGCTACAAATTATGTGATTTAGCTAAGTTGACGTTATTAGCAGCAACGCTAGCAGCTAATAGTCCCGCGCGTGACGATTTTGCACTTTTATATCTAGGTACGTACGTATGTGTAAAGTATAACCCTATGTTTATAATACCTTTTTTTTTTTAGGCGGGGAAACCTACAAATAATATTCAAAGTAATCTTTCTTCCTTTCTTCTTGAAAAATTTTAATTGTCAAATTGAAAATTTACGGCATTCGATTATAAATACCTATAAGTATTTAGTTATTGCTTGCCTGCCTTTTTGTAGATAGTAATACTACCTTTGAACGCGACTCAACAATCTTAAGACGATATACGAGAAATAAATCAAACGACCGAAGATCAAAGGATATCCTTTTCCCTCAAACATACTGAGGGAAAAGGACAGTCATATATCAGTCGCCCACATCGGTTCTACATTTTATTGGAAAAAGTAATAAATATTAAATATCTTTTTAATTATTACTTTTAAATCAAATTTGAATTACTAGAATTTGATTTACTTTATTATCATTATTCCTTTGTAGTTTCAACAAAAACTAGTTAGTAATTTCAAAGAATCCCGTTTTTTGGAATGGTTATCTTTGACGAAATAATGTATCGAGGTTTTTGATTCCACTAGTGTTTTTTCAATTATAAAAAACTTTTTTATATCCTCAAAAACGTTATATTAAAATTCCAGATCTTTCCCTTTTATAGATTAAGAGAATTACTTGATTTAAAAACCTTCAAAAGTCATATAGCGTCTTAAATTTAACCAATAAAACACTGATATAAAAATCGTAAAGTTTACAATACATACAGAATTATCTATGTCCGTAAACTACTTTTTGTAATTTGTGATACGTTCAGTTGGAACTGGTAAAATAAACTAATACAATAATGTAGACAGATTTATTTATACTATTATTTTTTTAAAAGGCGACGAGGAGGCATATTTATAGTTTTATTTCTTTTATTTTTTTTTGTTAGTAGGGTTCGTCAATAGAGTTAAAGTGTATTCTCAGTTTCAACAAGGTGTTATTAATGAATATAATTTCTTACTCATGTAAAGTTTTTATCAGTAGCAGAGTTAACACGACACAATCAGATGTATCATGGCTGGCCATATGCAGTACATTTTACATTTTATTATTTAAGTAAATCAGAGTCTTATACACATTTTTAGGACAAGAGATATAGAGTTAAGTTTTTGGGTTTAATTTAAGCTAGTTTTTAAGTTTTAAATGCTATCAATAAGAGTTTTTATTACGTGCACCACATTGACAAACATATTTCTATATTTTGTGTTGTGATTTAATCTTAGTAGCTATATGTCTACCTACTCATTTTTGTTATAAATAATAAACGCATAAAAAATATTTGAAGTCATTGTTATTTGTAATCATCTGACTGTTGTAACAAATTTTATAATGATGTATGAAATAAAAGGAAAACCCATTTAGCATTTAATTAAAATGTTTAAAACCGCATCGTAAAAAGTGCCTAAAAATAATTATAAATCGACCTCAATGTAAAAACAATAATCAAAGTTTCTTAGTATCTTTTTGATCATCAATTATTTAAAATTGAACACTGAATTGAATTATGAACTGACTATTTAGAGAGAGTCTAGGTATAAATGAGATTAATATGAATGTAAACAAGGTAATTATCACATTATTATAAAATTGCAGCTATGCAAATTTTACCACTGCATTGTCGACGTCAATGGGGCCATGCATGATGGGGCAAAGCACTGGAGACTGGGAGGTCAGCAGCTTTAATAAAATAAAAAAAAAAACAGGTAATTACTGCACAGCCGAGGCTCCGTGAATCACAGCCGCGTGCGCACACATCTAATCAAGGATAATTTACTTTAATCAGTCGGCCGTCGACCGCAGCGGGAACTCCGCGCGCTCGCTTGCCGCTCGCTCAGTAACACGCCAACTCAATATTGATGGATATCCACAAAATTGTCGACTTCGACTCTTTAGGTGAGATCTCATGTTTTATTTATTGTAATACATATCACTTTACTCATGTTTTATCATAACAATTAGTAACTTAGTTTCGCGCTAGTTTCTCAAATCGAAATAAGTATAATTTGGTAGGTAAGTACTTTAACAGCTGTTTCTAATCAGATTTTCCTGCTTTAAAAAAAGTATTGTTAGCTGGTAAATTTTCTCACACAATTAAAATACGTGGTTAGATACATAATATCACTTCAATATTTTTCAGAAATCTCTTAGCCTGCTTAAAATAATCAAAGTAGTAATTATTTTATATTCCCTATAGAGCAACTGTATTTAAGTTATTGTAAAGATTTAATTGTTTATCTTTTAAATATTAATAAATGTATTCCAATCAGATAGATTAAGCCGGAACTTAAGTAAGTACGTACAAACGATGTATTAGAAAAGTACGCATGCTACAAACAGTGTCTATTTTTGCTTGTCCCATCAAAAACGCTGACCTACTTTTGCAAATCTAAATATAAATAAACGTCTCTTCTCCATTCAACATAGTAGTTATGAAGAATTAACGCATCGTTGTTAATTAAACCTTGACCAGTGTCAGCATTAAATAACAAACATAGGAACGGAACAATAGGCTTTTAAGGCTGAGGCCTCTTTTATTTGAACGCCGATTTCGCGCGACCCTAGCGCTAAATGTTACGCGGCCGAGTTGCGAACATTTCTTGGCGCAATATTTAAATCTGATTTTTCGCGCGAATTAACTTGGGTGTATCGTTACTATGATTTATGGGTTTATTGAATTGTGATTACGAAATAATATGATTTATCGATGTTATATAATTTTTTTACTGCCTAATAGGTTTTATTTTAGTACAAATTGTTTATTGTTGAGTACTTAAACATACTTTATTAGAAACATTAAAAAAAATGTTTAGAACTTTAACTATCTAACTAAATATCTTACCTACTTATTATTTACTGAATAAAAGGTAAAGTATGTTTATTTTAACTAATGAAGTCGGTTAAAAAAGATCGTCGGTCAGAGTTCAACACTGCAAAAATACAAAAAGTTGGTTATGACTTTTTGATTACATTAAAGGTAAAAATTAAAGTCGCATTTCAATATTATATTTTTTTTTGTATATTTTTAATTAATTACAACTGGTATAAGATAGAAAACAATTATTGCCACAAATAAAAAATTGTCGATTTTACTTGATTTTTAGGCTTTGAGAGTGATTTTAATATATTCAGCTTTTAGGTTTTTTTTTTATTTGTTAAAGGACTGAATTTCTCAACATAGGTAAATATATTTCATTTAAGTAAATACTCACACGTAAATATTTTATTAATTTAAAATTTTAACTACAATAAAATATAATAACAATATCCCCTAAATTACAAAAGATTTCAAATTTATCGTAATGACATGACGACTCCACTCGTCTACTCCAGTTTTACATTATAAACTGCAGTATGCCTCATAAAGGTGTGATAAATTCTTATCAGCGGGGGGATGGAAGATTCTGATTTCTGTAAAAAACAAATATGAATTAATGAGGGGTTTTCATTGTGTCATTAAAAAGCAAAAATAAGTCTCATAATACGCCCGTAGATTGCGTTGTCTAAAGTAAAAGACATAGGATAGTAATTAAAATCAGTTCAAATTAACTTAAAAAGTTTAAAACAAAAATAACTATCTGACTGACGCGTGACGAGTTTCAATTTTCTTTTTTTCTTTTAATGATTCATTTCAACTTGACCTGTTGACTTTTGCAAAGCGCCATACCATAGCGGTGTAATAAAACTTATTTTTTTTATATGTCAAATTGAAAGCCACTCATTAAATTATCCACGAAATTTATTTGTGTTATGTGCAGGTAGCACTAGCAATAAATACGCTAAAAAAACTGTTACAAAACCTAAAACTATTTCATATAATATATGGTAAAGAATAGAAAGTATCGATACTGTACTCATAATGAGTAGTATCAAAACAAAAGTATCAATTCTTCAATGTATCTATCGTGTACTTCTCTGAGGTCCTATAGTACTTACTTTTCTTACGTTTGGTAGGCACACAAATTTAATACAATAATTGGAAAAGTTGTTAAAAAAAAAAAACAAGAAACAAAAGTATCGATACCCCGAAGCACTTTTCTTAGGGCCAGTTCTTACTTAGGCTAGGCACACAAGTTTAATACAATAAAAGAAAGTTCTTCAAAAAATAAAACAAGTTGGCTTTCCTTTAACGATGAAAAATAGCCGGAAGCCGTGTAAGTGTCCGTTTAACTTATTTTTTTTTTGGAAAATTTTACGTATGTCAAAAAAATTAATCGTGGGGTAATATAAAAAAGATGTGTTTGAAGTTTGTCAAACAATATTATATGAAAACGTGTTTGTCAAACAAATTTGATCGTTTGCAGAACCTTTATTGTCGCTAGTTTTATATGGGAATTCATTTCAGTTCATTCGATATGATGCCATACCTGCCAAAATGTATGTACTCATTGATTAAAAGTATCGTAAGCACAGTATTGAGTACAAAGTAAGGATAGGAATGGAAATGTACTCGATACCGCAAAGTATCGATACTTTTTACGTGTCCCTAAGTACTGGTTGTATGTTTATCTTTATACCTGTCATTATTATGTTAGAAGATAGCTGAATCTTTGAAAAGGAGATATGGAACTTGCATCTGAAAACTCGTTGCTAATAATTAATATAAAAGAATTACTTGCATTAATTTACTGTTTGTGATAAAAATAAATGTAATTACGTAGGTATGACATTATGAGTCTCGCAATTAATGCTAACGAGTGACAATATGATACTTTTTTCTTTTTAAAGGCACACGGCTCAATAAACTGACACATACATACACTGAGAACTGCCTTTTTTCAAAGTTTGTTTAAACACTTAAACCCGGTCCTGAATGTAGCAAATACTACTCTGAAAACGGCATCAATATTGGTTCAGCCAAACGTGAAAGAATCGCGGACAAACATACATAGTACATACACACATACAGATTAAAATACCTATTTCAATATAACGAACATTTATTGTTCGAATTAATTTTAAATAGGTACATTATATTATTCAAAAATTTAGGTATATTAAACCTTTCAATAAAACAAACGTCTGTCTGCCACATTGATTGATTTTTTTTAGACTTCTTTGACTATGAAAAATGTTTCCCGCCAAAAAGGTTTCTTGTTGTAATAAAAAAAAAATTGGATAAAAAAAAGACTATAGATAGAGTTTGATGGTCAAAATAACAGACCATCTTCAATCAATATATATAAAACTCTTCCGTTACTGACTGACTGACTGACTGACTGACTGACTGACAGACAACGCAGAGCCGAAACTACTGGGCGTAGCGTGCTGAAATTTTGCATGTAGGTTCCTTAGGGAGTGTAGGTGAGCACTAAGAAGGGATTTCCCGAAATTCCCACGGGAACGGGAACAAACAGGAATTTTGTGTTTATGAGAAATCTGCGCGGGTGAAACCGCGGGGCAGCCTCTAGTACATAGTATAAAATAAAGTTGCTTCCCGCATCTGTCCAAGAGGAAAGTTTATAATGTATAATACACGCATAACATTGTAATAGGTTAGGCGGTACGAAGTTCGCCGAGTCGACTAGTTTATATTTAAAAATCAATCGTGGTTTGTTTATCTCGCTTAAACTTGAGAACGACTTAGAACGTTTAGATGATTTGAGTTTCAAAATGTTTGTCGTAGTTCACATAAGGTTCAAAAGGTGAGAAAAGATAGAAAAAATGGAGGGGTTGAAAGAAAAATAAAAATGTAATTTTCCCATATAAACTGTTTTATGTATTTTCCTGTCTAAGATTTAACGTTGTTGTTATTTAATTTGCCCATTCCTGGCCAAGAAAGTAACATAATCCATACATAAGAATCTTCAGTAGGTATAGATAATAATAATCGTGTAAATTAATATTTTAAGTTGGTTATTTTAATAAAAATTACCTTTGTAGCGGTGGCGTCTTATTTATTTTATTTATTAGACAAACCAACAGTACATAGAACATTCTTGGATATTTAACTTTTTTTGCAGCATAGAAAGACGTTCATTTCCTTTTACCTATTCTTGCATTTTTTATAAATAGAATAAAAAGTTACTTTCCGAGCTTAACTTTAATCTTACTGGGTTGTTTTTTTAACACAACTGGCAAGCAGTTATTTATATAATTTTATAATAAAATAAATAACATTGATATTTAGAACTCTGTTAAATCCACCTCTAATTTTTTTAAAGAAAGTAACTTTTTTTTTATTTTTAGGTTCATCATTTTCAAATAAATTGAAGTTCAATATATTATTTTTATAAATATGTGCAAAAACCTTTTTCGAGGTGTTGAATTTCGAGCAACGATAAAGGATCGCGTATGTCAGGTCGGGCTTGCATATTGCATAATAAGTTATTATTACTATAGTTTATAGTACCTTACACCTAAATTTGTTCTTGTTTGAGAGATATCCCCTAAAAGTTGTTTTTCATACGAAACCCTTATGCAACCAAACATTGCCTACCTACGTCCATACCTATTGTAGTTTCATTGTGTAAAGTAGGTAAAAAAAACTAATTACTATATAGGTGTACGATAGAGTAATAGAAGCACTACGTTTTTATTTTTCCTGATAGGTACATACACACTGTGACGTGTGGGTAATCCTACTAAGGTCAATGACCCCTACATATCAAATCGTAAAATAAATAAAAATAATGAAAAGTTTATTGCTTTGCATTTAAAAAAGAAAGATATAGAAAACAACCCAATATAAAAATATATTTTTAAGAGCTGTACTATGTAGATATCGTTTTTAAAATGAGTGAAAATAAGTGCTTTCTTTTTCCCCTCAGAATATAAATTTGTAGGGATACTTATTTGATATTAAAAAATCACAGAAACTTACGTCTACTATTGCTCAAATTTATTAATATAATAATAATAAAATGTACTTACTTTTTCCAAACTAAAAAAGAATTCTCATTCACTGCGCAAACCTCGCGCAAACAATAATAAATAGTCTTGTAATAGCGCGCCAAAGCACGACTGACGTACGCTCCGCCTCAAGACCGGAGGCGTACTGGCGCCCGTTTCTGCTTATCGAATCGGCCGCTCGGCCGTTGTATCCCTCCATACAATTTAGTATGGAGAATTTCCGCCGAAATTTTAGTAAAGTTTTAGCAATTAAAACTAGATGAAAATGGACATGTATATTTTTGTAATTACAATATAAAAGTTGAACAGACTCTCTAGTTTATGATACAATTTTTGTTTTGCTTCAACTTACTTTTAAACTAGTAAACAATCGTTAACAGCAAAAGCTGTTTTTGCAGTTTTTGATGAACTTTACGATTTTTTTATAAGAAAACCCTTTAGTTTTTTTATTTGAAAACCTATTATAATTGTAGTTCAGTCTTTTGAGAAGCTACGAAAAAAAAAATAGCTTTCTGTATTATTTTTAAGTGTTATTAAAGTCGTATATACGAACACTCCTCTCGCCGTTTTCCCAATTTTAGCCCCTTAAAACGGGGTTTCCCCGGCTAAAGACTAACGCAAACCTACATCAACACAAAACGTGAACTTGGCCAAGCTAAAGTGACCTCTAATATCACAATCTGATAACGACTTGTTGTTATCATCAAATGGATTATAAATCCATTGATTGTTTTTGGACTGCCACCGTGGATCAGTTAGGTTAGTAGTGATGTGGGAGCACCGGGTTTGATTCCCGTCGGGGGGAACATTGTTATGATTAATATCGATTTTTGTTTGTGTAATGTGTGTTTAGGCACCCTAGATACAGGACCTTTTTTTTTTTTAGGCGGGGAAACTCCTAACGAGTGCCCTGCGACCCCCCCGCACCCACTAAAACCCCGCCGGTGTCCAACTCGGCTGTTGGCAAGGGGGTCACGGGTGATCTTTCGATCGTTATGTTCAACTCCGCGACTAGATACAGGACCTCGAGTCACTTACTTTAACGTTGCCAACAAATCCCCTTTAGTACCTAGGTACCCAGACTACCGGTACATACATTCGTGCCTTTTTAAAATGAGCGACTCGAGGTCCAGGTTCTTCCTAGTTAGACGCTCAGTGAGTGCGATTTGATAAATTACTATGTATTTTTATATCAACTTCTTTTTGAATCAGAGGAGAAAGTGCAGGAGCTGCTGCGGCGGGCAGTAGACGCCCGCACGCGCGCCTACATGCCCTACTCGAAGTTCGCGGTGGGCTGCGCGCTGCTGACGGAGCAGGACGGGCGCGTGTTCACGGGATGCAACGTTGAAAACGCTGCGCTGAGCCCGTCGATCTGTGCTGAAAGAGCCGCTGTGCCGGCTGCTGTGGGCGCCGGTTATACGAGGCTAGCAGCAGCCGCCGTGGTGGCTCACCAGGAGACCAGCTTCACGGCTCCCTGCGGAGTCTGTCGACAGACTCTCAGCGAGTTCGTCGCCTCCGACGGAGACATGGCTCTCTACCTCGCCCGACCCACCCTCGACAAAGTCCTATGCACTAAACTCTCGCACTTACTGCCTTTATCCTTTGTAAGCTACACTAAGGATAATGTTGTTAAATAGCTAGTTGCATTATTTATTTAGATTTTTAAGTTATTTTGGTAATTGAATAAAGGAAACAAGATACTTACAAACAATTTGTTTTATTATGCCTTGTGAGTAAACAAACATAAAAACATACCGAATTTTAAAAACTTATCTTTTGGAGTCGGTTAATCTAGCAAAATTTATTATAGCTATAGCCATGTAAGTATAGGTACCATTTTTAAAAACTAGAATGATCACAGAAACAACAAACAAGACGCAAGAAACAACCAGATCGGAAATAAATATATTTGGTTGCAAATAATTAAGTCTGAAACTTTCAAATATAATAATCAACATGAACCAACAATTATTTACAAAAATCATAATCTACACGTTCTTATATCTAGAGTCTAGACTATTCCCGCCGCAAATCACGAACTACTGTAAAATGCTTATCTTATCAAGAAAATATTATACAAGAGCTAATAAACTACTTACAATCTATAAAAATATTTTACATATTTCCTACCTATATATAGGTAAGTTTATTTTGTTTACATTTAATTTCGAAGCAATCTATACTTGGAGCACCGTGGAACGAAATGGAATAGGATAGGAGCAAGTGGCGAGCTTTACTGAGAGCCCTATGTCCCCCCTGATGAGGGATAAAAGGAGATCATCATCATCATTACATTTAATTTCGTACAGTGGCGGACTAGGTCGGTGTAACATTTTCGGTTTACAGTATTGCAAAATAGCTTAATATTATTTAGTACTATTCGTCTAGGGCGCACGAGACCATAGCCAAAAGTGTTACACCGACCCAGTTCGGCACTTATAGGTCAGTTTATACATATTTACATAAACACTTTGATTAGGGTATCTAACAAGATTACCAGAACGGACACCATCCGATATAGCACTGGCAGAGGTTTTCGTTGCTAGTTGCCTGTCTAATGAGCAGGTCGACTTGCCGCGGCACGCTCAGTGCCTCCTCCACACCAGGAAAATCCCTGCCAGTCAACTTATCCCTTATCCTGTTTATTATAGTCAGAGCGCGCTTGTTCAAGTGCAACTCGACTGGTACTTCTATTGACTCGTTAATGTGGAGGTGGTGTCTGCTCCTGCTTGGTAACGTTGAGGGAGATTCAGGGTCCGAACTGACGAGGGAGGTCTCGGACATGGAGTGTCTGCCAGTTTCCACGAGCCGCCAGTTGAGTAAAGGGTCGTAGACGAAGGCTTCGAGGACCGCCATCACGCTGTCCTTGTTCTTGTGGAGGACTTCCATTACTGACTCGCAGGTGGAGCGGTACGTGCCCTCGATTCCCGTCACCTGAGATTTAAATAACTTAGATTTTAGTTATGTTGTTTACCTGTTTAGAAAATAATAGCTAAACGCTGACGCTATCTGGCGTTATTGATAACTTGCCGCGGCATCATGCCGTGCATGACAAGAAAAATAAAAGTCTAAATTAAAATAAGATTCTAAGTCAGAAAATAAATAGATCCTTTGCCGTGCCGTGCCGTCTCGTATCCTACTACTGACTACTTGACTGCTCCGTAGCTCAGTTGGCAGTGATGTGGACTGAGTAAGCGTGTGCACCTGGGTTCGATTCCCGGCGGGGCGAACATTGTTATGATGAATATCGATGTTTGTTTCCGGTTTGGGTGTAATGTTCTTCTCTGTATACATATGTTTCGGGCACCCTAGATACGCAGGTTCTTCCTAGTTAGTGGCTCTGAGTGTGATGCGTTATTATTATTACTAAAATGGATAAAATATCGATATGTGACTTATCCATAATGCTCGTGATTTCTTGAACTATCTATATCTAAATCTTAGATTCACGTTATGATAAAATAATGAATCCGAAAAAGAAAACACATTCCTAAAATTTTATTGAAAAGCTGAAAAAATCTTACCTCCATAGCATTAATCAGCATACGCGTCAACCGGAACGGTATCTTCTCTGGAAACTTCTCCCTAGTCAGCGTGACTTCAAAGCAATCGCCGAAGTCTATATGGAGGACTTTTCCCGTAGTCCTGTGAAGCATGATGTTGGAGGGGTGGCGGTCGCCGAGCCCCAGCACGTAGCCCACCATGCTCATGACGGCGAGCGAGCGCGTGTAGTTGGTGCGCCGCTCGAACCACGTCTCCGACGACGGACTCTTCAGCCACAGTAAACGAGCTAAGTCGTCGCCTGGTGTTTGTGCTAGAGTGTACTCGAATATTTCCACCTAGGGTGTAAAAAAAATATTCTTTGATTAAACAAGTGAACCATAGAGGTTTTAAGTTAGCGTGACAAAGAGTTATGTTATCTATTTCAGTTGGGGAATATGTTAGAAATGTAGATGCAAGAGGTTCAACAGAATCAGCTAAATTTTGAAAGTTGTGTTGTATGGTCTATAAAAATAAGTCTTGGTACTTCTACTTTCTAAGAAACGAACTCGAGCAGCACGGCCCGAATATGCAGCGACCCGGGCGGCTTATATGATCAGGCTTAATTAATTGCGACGCGATTAGAACCGTTCGAGGTCGTGTTAACCGTTAGGGTAGTTGTGCTACCCATTACCAAAAAGTTTCTCCAAGAATCATATATTGTGGAAATTTCAAGCTCCTACTCGCTTCTAAGAACAATTTAAGAAGCATATAAGGACTTTATAGCATAGCGGATATCGAATTACATTAATCTTGTGAATTATTATTAAATTTACCTTCTGCATAAGCATCAACTTCTGCAAATCCGATGCCATCTTCATCATGATCTGCTGCTCAGCAGACATACGGGTCACTTTATTCTCCCTATAGTAACTTATGAGGTTGTAGAGAGTATCGCATTGCGGCACCCAGCCGATGAGTCCGGAGTTGGTGGAGAGCGGCACGACGGCGTAGCGCTGGATGGCGAGGTCGCGGCGGAAGGTGTCGGGGTCGCTCTGCAGCAGCGTGTTGACCAGCCCGAACAGCTGCATGACGCGCTCGTCCTGGCGCAGGTCCTCGTGCCCCTTCAGCAGGAACATGTACTCTTTGCCGTCGGACCCGTGGATCGTTAGACGGCGAGGACGCTGCTTCGATCTTATTACCTGGCACATGTTTTCATTTGTTATACAACTTGCTAAACTTATTCGATTCGGCTTTACCACAGAAAAGTTACACCGGTCTGAATCGCAAACTTGTATGGCGAATTTGTGTTTAAAACCTAGTCTATTGATTTAGTGCAGGTCTAACTCTTCATATGTAGAGCCGTTAGAGCTTGCTTAACTTCAAGATCATTTCTATTGACGTAAATACATAATTTTTCCAAATATTACGCAAAATGCATTGATTTGCCCCTAAATACACCTAATCTGAACCAGGAAGTAAAATATAGATGAGAGAATATTAACTAGAAGATAAGCCAGCACTTAAATTCAATTACAAATTTCGTGAAACCGTCGATATAGTCGTACGTAAGCATTACAGTGAAAAGGGTGGGTATAATTTATTTACAAGCTTTTGTACAAAGCCATTATCTCCGGGTCCTAAAAACACTGAAAAACAAATTAAATAACTCGGTGAACTCACCTGTAAATTACTATGAATATGCGATATCCTAATGACTTCTTGATTTGGCGCGTAAGAGCCAGGCACAGCAAGTTCCAAATCCCGACAGTTCAACAACCTCTGACTTACGAACTGTAACTCTAGAGAACTTAACGATCGGTATTGGTTGTCGATGCGGCGGTACACCTGGTGGTACAGGTCCCAGGCTTGGTTCAGGTACGTGTCGTTGCCGGTTTCCTGGGTAAGTAAAGGAATATTAAAAGGTTTTCTAACAAAATGGGTACATTGGTGTAAATCCAAGGGTAGGCTGTGCCTTCTAACGTAAAGTACCTTGTACCGGGTGCAGCAGTCGCCCGCCTCGCGCAGCTCGCGGCCGTACATCTGCACGAAGGAGTGTTCGTGCAGCGACTGATGCCGCGGTATATTACAGCTGTCTACAGCTCGCATCGTGCCTCACCTTGTACCGGGTGCAGCAGTCGCCCGCCTCGCGCAGCTCGCGGCCGTACATCTGCACGAAGGAGTGTTCGTGCAGCGACTGATGCCGCGGTATATTACAGCTGTCTACAGCTCGCATCGTGCCTCACCTTGTACCGGGTGCAGCAGTCGCCCGCCTCGCGCAGCTCGCGGCCGTACATCTGCACGAAGGAGTGTTCGTGCAGCGACTGATGCCGCGGTATATTACAGCTGTCTACAGCTCGCATCGTGCCTCACCTTGTACCGGGTGCAGCAGTCGCCCGCCTCGCGCAGCTCGCGGCCGTACATCTGCACGAAGGAGTGTTCGTGCAGCGACTGATGCCGCGGTATATTACAGCTGTCTACAGCTCGCATCGTGCCTCACCTTGTACCGGGTGCAGCAGTCGCCCGCCTCGCGCAGCTCGCGGCCGTACATCTGCACGAAGGAGTGTTCGTGCAGCGACTGATGCCGCGGTATATTACAGCTGTCTACAGCTCGCATCGTGCCTCACCTTGTACCGGGTGCAGCAGTCGCCCGCCTCGCGCAGCTCGCGGCCGTACATCTGCACGAAGGAGTGTTCGTGCAG
The DNA here is from genome assembly GCA_951802225.1 of Euspilapteryx auroguttella. NCBI lineage: Eukaryota > Metazoa > Arthropoda > Insecta > Lepidoptera > Gracillariidae > Euspilapteryx > Euspilapteryx auroguttella. The sequence goes on from OX637655.1 coordinate 3,274,655, forward strand.
CGACTGATGCCGCGGTATATTACAGCTGTCTACAGCTCGCATCGTGCCTCACCTTGTACCGGGTGCAGCAGTCGCCCGCCTCGCGCAGCTCGCGGCCGTACATCTGCACGAAGGAGTGTTCGTGCAGCGACTGATGCCGCGGTATATTACAGCTGTCTACAGCTCGCATCGTGCCTCACCTTGTACCGGGTGCAGCAGTCGCCCGCCTCGCGCAGCTCGCGGCCGTACATCTGCACGAAGGAGTGTTCGTGCAGCGACTGATGCCGCGGTATATTACAGCTGTCTACAGCTCGCATCGTGCCTCACCTTGTACCGGGTGCAGCAGTCGCCCGCCTCGCGCAGCTCGCGGCCGTACATCTGCACGAAGGAGTGTTCGTGCAGCGACTGATGCCGCGGTATATTACAGCTGTCTACAGCTCGCATCGTGCCTCACCTTGTACCGGGTGCAGCAGTCGCCCGCCTCGCGCAGCTCGCGGCCGTACATCTGCACGAAGGAGTGTTCGTGCAGCGACTGATGCCGCGGTATATTACAGCTGTCTACAGCTCGCATCGTGCCTCACCTTGTACCGGGTGCAGCAGTCGCCCGCCTCGCGCAGCTCGCGGCCGTACATCTGCACGAAGGAGTGTTCGTGCAGCGACTGATGCCGCGGTATATTACAGCTGTCTACAGCTCGCATCGTGCCTCACCTTGTACCGGGTGCAGCAGTCGCCCGCCTCGCGCAGCTCGCGGCCGTACATCTGCACGAAGGAGTGTTCGTGCAGCGACTGATGCCGCGGTATATTACAGCTGTCTACAGCTCGCATCGTGCCTCACCTTGTACCGGGTGCAGCAGTCGCCCGCCTCGCGCAGCTCGCGGCCGTACATCTGCACGAAGGAGTGTTCGTGCAGCGACTGATGCCGCGGTATATTACAGCTGTCTACAGCTCGCATCGTGCCTCACCTTGTACCGGGTGCAGCAGTCGCCCGCCTCGCGCAGCTCGCGGCCGTACATCTGCACGAAGGAGTGTTCGTGCAGCGACTGCGCGCCGCGCTCCAGCGCCGCGTGCTGCGGCTCCAGCGCGCGCAGCATGCCACGCACGTCGCGCGAGCAGTAGTACAGCCTGCCAACAGTATATTATAACTAGAGACCGACTGAAACCGAAAACGAACCTTCAGCCCTAGCCTCAGTTTCGGCTGAAACTATAACTTACGTGGCCTTGTAAAATATTTATGTTTTTTGTAAAATCTGATGTTTGTTTAGGTATACCTACGTTAGTATATGGCCCACCTACAACAGCTACCTACCTAAAACAGTAAACTAAGTAAGATTAATAAATAAGAAAAAAAGCAAAAAATATATAGTGTGTGTATGGCGAATTCTTCGAGGTTAGCCGAGCGACACACGAACATCTAGTTTCGATTTGGCAAAAGGTTCGGCCGTTTTTAGCCGAAAGCGAAACTGTGGCCGAAACTAGATTTTTTGGCCGATACTTACCGAAACCGAACCTTCGGTCGGTCTCTAATTATAACAGGAGTAAGGAAGAAACGAAGACTTTAAGTATCATACAACGGCCCTGAAATATTACACCACGGCCACAGTGGCGTGCCGAGCCTAGTAAAACAGAGCAAGCCCGAGCTATGATTTAAGCATTTTCTGGTTTCTATTCGCTGCTTTCCGAAACTACTAAAATAAATCAAAGCATTCATGTGTTTTTGAGAATTTGTGTGCCTTTTAATGGCATTGGTTAAATTGTTCAAATCATCGTAACCAGAAGTATTCCAAGCGTTTTTGTCGTTGGAAAAAAATATACAACACCAACAGTACAGTTTATTTGTATGAGAACAGCCAACAATCCATGGTGTATTGTAAACTGATCTATTAAATTGTCGTTTGTGAGATTTAGTCGTTTGAGAAATACATAAATCAGGAGTTGGTTTTGGTGTTGTAATGAGTTGTTTTTTTTTCGGAAAAACTCAACGAGCTTACCTTTTTCTCGTGAACAAGTAAGCCGACACACTTTAAAGCCTCACATTCCACAACCGGGTGCTCCATTTCACTCGAAAACAGTTCAATTTAACATTAAATTACGATTCATAAAACTTTTACCGCGCGCACAACAAGAAAATTTTCATCGAACTGAACTGAAGTAAACAGCGAGCCGCGAGCGAAGCGAGAAACGACAAAGTTAAATGCATCATGGCGCCATCTCGCGGCACACGAGTTTGGCGCGTCCGCGACAACTTCATTGGCAATCCGGGCTTTCGAGCTCAGTACAAAAGTGCTTTAGCTAGTAATCCAAATATATCGAGCCTAAGTTGATATTTATATAGGTTAGAAAGAGAGGATAGCAAGCCAGATAAGAAGCCAACGAGTGCAAGCGAAACAAAGATAGAATATTGTTTAGTGTGTGGTTGTTGGTCGCGGGGAAGTCGCGAGTGCATTTTATTGTACCTCAGTAATTGTAGTACCATGGTGGCAGAGTCGATTATCGCGTGCCGTATTGTAATGGATGCGCGAGAATATTTAAACAATGAAATCGTATTATAAATTTAAAAAAGCACGTAGACGGAACGTTTATTATATTTTGAATGAGTTATTAGAGTCTACATGCAATTTAGTTATTTTATTAGGGCAAGCCGGGCTTCTCGGCTTATATTGTAGTAACGCCACTGCACGGCCACTGTCGGTTCAAGCCGCGTACACGGAGAAACCGATTTATACCGGCTCAGCCAGTGGACGAGATCAGATTACGTCACAAATTTGCGACAAGTTTGGTCCACTCGTTGTAGTACAGCCTACCGCGTTATATTGTACTACACACTCTACAACTAGAACATTCTACACTATGACTCTAGCAGGAAACAAATGGACTGGATTTGTAAGAGAGAAAGATATCTTTACCAATATTATAAAGAGAAAATATTTGTTTGTTTGTTTGTTTGTAACGAATAGGATCCGGAAATACTGAACCGATTTGAAAAATTATTTCACTGGTAGGAAGCTACACTATCCCCGAGTGACATAGGCTATATAAGATTTTCAAAAAATTAGGGATCCTTACCTAAACTCAAATAATGTAACCCAAGGTGCCATATTTTTTTCCGTTGTTTACATATTTTGACAGGTTGTTTGTTGTTGTTTGTTTTTTTATTCGGCCATTCTGGACAGTCAAAAGAACATAGTCTATAGAGCCAAGTCTTTTGTAGTATGTTATATTCTATGGCGTAACGAAGTAAGCCGGGACAGCTCGTGGTATATAAAACGCGTTTAAAATACCGCATCAAGACTAGTGGATGTTAATCAACACAATTAAAACCAAAAGACGTCTACTGCTGGACCATCCCTTCAAATCGCCGTAATAATGAACGGCTTTGTAAAAGATTTAATCAAAGTATATCAGCGACTACCAGGTCCACCAGGTCGTCTGATAACCTTGACTTCCTACTTTACGTTTCTTTGCATTTATATTATTATGTTTAAATTATTTCTACATTATCCCATGAAAAAAGAAGCGGGGAAGGAACTTACCGTGCAGCACTATCGATCGCAATGAACCACTGATCGTGCCACAGGATGGCAACCCTGATCAGCTCCTCGGAGATGATGGCAGCCTGGGTGATCAGGTTCTGTGAGTGGCTGCACATCGTCTTCAGGATCTGATTGGCGGCCGTCTTGCGAGCCGCGAAGGAAGACCGCGAGGCCACCGTGAGTGGGTAGACCAGCGCCTGTGGGTGACTCTTGCCAATGTCCACAAGCAAACTGTGAACCAACTTGGCCACCAACGCCCGCGGGGAATCTATCCTCGCAATCAGCTGCGGTATCACTTGCAGCCAAATGTTGATCTCGACCTTCCTCAAACCTTCGAACACTGATTCGTAAACGGTCGTGTTGTGCCCGTAGTCGAACCAAAGGGTTAGCAGCCGCAGCGTGTCTTGGAGAGAATTGCCGTTTGACAAGTTTATGGACTTAAAGAAACCTTCTACCGCTGGGACGATGTACTGGTTGAGGAAATCTGGTCTTGTTGCTTTCTTATCTCCAGAGCTGCCCGTGATACTGCTTTCAGACGCGTTGTCTTGCTGTTTATAAAACAAAACCGTCTCAAAGTTCATGTAGGCCCACGCGTGCCATGCCTTGTACCAGTCTGGAGCGAGAACCGTCGCCGCCGCGTAGTTCCGCAGGATATCAGGTATTGAAATTTCGTTGATGTCTTGCAGTTGCTCGCTCCAAGACCCCAACTTCAGGTGGCATCGAGCCAGTAGCCGACAGTATTCCTCGTCACCGCTACCCGCGTTTTCTACAAACCGATGCAGTAAATCGTACGCGAAACGCTTCTCACCAGTCACCCATAAATACTTCGTGTGTGTCAAGACAACGCGAGGTTCATTGATTTGCAGCAGCAGGTCGTGGTTGTTTGTGGGGTCGCTGCCGAGCACGGTCGTCAGTACTTTGTGAGCTTCCGTCAAGGCGCCACTTTTGCGGCAGAGCGACGCAAACTTTAACCAGGTAACAAAGTCATCTCTCGGAGCTAGCACCAGGCTTCGGATCTGCAGAATTTTCCTCCAATCATCGAGAAGTCTCTGCCCTCCCTGAAGGCGCATCCACCAAGCTTGTCGGATCACGTTCCTTCTCTCTTCCACTAATTTGTATGAGACAACCTCTTCTAGCTCTACCAGTAATTGGGCGTTGACTAGAGCGGAGTACGCTCGCTGGTAGCTCTCTCCCGCGACCGCTGATAGCTCGGAATCTAAAAGATTTCTTGCTTGATCTATAAAATGCCTGCTCTCAGTCCATTGTGAGGCATGTATCGCCAGTATAGCTCTGTAGAAAGCTCCATCTTGGGTGCTCTCAGGAATCACTTCTACAAACTTTTTCATAGTATCCCACTTCTGAAGTCCCCAGGAGGCAGCGGCTGCTATCTTGGCCGATTGCTTTTGCATATCGTCGTGCATGGTGTCCCACTGATCGGCAGTAATGTTGTGGACTTTGTCCCATTCCCCTAGAGCTTCTAGGCACCGCATTTGTCCAAGAACGGACTCCTTGTCCTGGGGAGCTACTTCAAGCTTCTTATTGTAGAGGTCCAAGGCTTGCTCCCAGTTGTGAAGTTTCTCGTACCACCGCACGTGCACGTTCAGTGATTTGTCTCCGTTCTTTCGTTGCATCATCACCTTTTCCAATAAACCATTAGCGGCCTCCTTCTGTTGCAGTTTGTTGTTTATATGAATCAGTTGCTCGACAACTAGTGATGTTGGGTTCATTTTGTATTCACGCTCCTGTAAAATAACAATAATAAAAACTGGTTTTATAATATATAATAATATTACCATTACCAAAGTAACTCTGTTTGTCTGGCTGTCTCGCTTTTACTCAAAAACTACTTATTCGATTTAAATAAAATTTGGTAAGTACAAAAATTGTGTATAGCCTAAGAATGAGAAAGGACAGGCTACTTTTTATCCCGGAAATCCATCGGGAATGGGAAAATTGGGATTTGGCGGCGCCGGAAAGCCGTGGCGCGCACACTAGTACAAAGAGTACTTAGTGCTTAAAGACAGTTAATAAAACGTGGACAAATAAAAATGAGGAATTCCAAAGAATGCGCAAAGAAAAAAACAAACCTTGTAATAAAGCGCTTTATCATAAGCGCGGCAAGAGATCGCTCTATCGCCCAACAGCTTGATGGATATCGGCAGTTCGCCCACGGCGCAGTGCTCCATGAACTCCGCTAGGTCCAGCACGGCGAGCGCCACGTGAGGCGCGTTTGTAGCCTGAATTAATTAACCAATTATTGTAGTAAAATATAGATCAATTCAATAATGAGCAAAACGATCACGCACATTAAGCATTTAATGAAGGGTTACGTAGACAGGAATCTAAAATAATATAAAGTAAAATATAAATAACATTATAACGGTTTTTTTAACCGACTTCAAAAAAGGAGGTTATCAGTTTGACCTGTATGTACGTTTGCCCGCGATTATCTCGCGTTTGGCTGAACCGATCTTGATGCGGTTTTCAGATAAGTATTTGTTACATTCAGGAGAAGGTTTTAGTACCTATTTTAGACTTCGAAAAAGAGGAAATGCTCAGTTGATGTATGTGTCAGTTTATTGAAGGGGGGTTCCTTTTTTGTAAAAAAGAAATTATTTTATCTTTGAAATGGTCGAGATATTAATGGGCACTATAACTAGAATTTGCGCTGATCTTGCGCTGTAGATAACACAAGAGCGAAAGATCTTGCGCTGCAGATAACACATTTATTTACCTGCCGGATTACTAAATATTATAGATATGCCCTCTTATTCATAAAAAGTTAAAGAGCATTTTAGTTATTTGACGTATGTCAATTTAGACTGGATGTCACGTATTTACCATACAACAAACCAGAGAAGTAGACCTCCAGTAAGGCTACTTAAAATCTACTGTATCTTTATGAATAAGACGGTTGGAGTATAGCTATCATTCAGCGTTATGAAAAGACTACTGAACGCTTATAAAAGTAACAAAGGCAAGGCGACAAAAAGTGACCTGCAGCGCCTGTTCGAGCGCGGCGACGAGGTCCGCGCGCGCGGGCGCGGCCAGCCCGGCCCAGCACGACGTGAACGCCGCGTCGAGCAGCTCCGCCGACAGCGGCCCGTAGCTGTGCGCTAGCGTCGAGCACGCCCTGACAATTATTTATTATATTTTAGTGTTTCATTGTATAACTATTTCATTTTAATATATATGCAATTAGGGCGCAGTTCTATGCTCGGTTGAGCAAAATCAATATATATAAAACTCTTCCATTACTGACTGACTGACAGACAACGCAGAGCCGAAACTACTGGGCGTACAAAGCTGAAATTTGGCATGTGTGTTCTTTAGGGAGTGCAGGTGAGCACTAAGAAAGGATTTCCCGAAATTCCCACGGGAACGGGAAAAAACGGGATTTTTGTGTTTATGAGAAATCTGCGCGGGAAATACCGCGGGGCAGCCTCTAGTAAGAAATAAGTATTGTTTAGTTTAGAATGTAGAGTCGGGTATCTATTAATTTTTATAAAATTCCCTTTAAATGTTGTGTTGGTCTGTGTATAAATTATTTCTTGGGAAACCCTCGCTTGATTACGTATATTTCTAAGAAAATATTAAAATTATCTCTCTATCTTGTCTAAAAGTCACAGAACTAGTTAAACATGACCTTAAAGTTTTGAGTATTTGGTGGTAAAACTTCTATATAAGGTCTATCTATATCTATCTGTATCTCACCGTACAGCCGGACTATGCGACTCGTGCAGCAAGCCGGCGCCGAGCCGCCGCAGCCACTCGGCCCAGTCGTCGCGCGACACGCGCCCCTCCGTGCTCCAGCAGCGGCGCAGCTGCTCAGCGTTCACTGACAACTTCTGTATCGTCTCCGTTGATGGCGCTACTACCTGTTATCATTACAGGATTTAATATAGGCTTATCGGCTCTACCTCACCGGGAACTGGCCAAGGCGATGTTAAATAGACTTATTAAAATACATGGTTGCCAATCGATCGGCTCAAGTGAGTTAGACAAATATTTATCGGCATCCCTTTGATAAAGGGCTCTCAAATCAAAGCTAAAAACTGTGCAGTGTGTTGAACTCGTAAAATTCAATCATAAAAGGTAACTAAAAAAAGTTTGGTTTGACCATGTCTTCAGTTAACTGATTTTGAAACAAAGGTGCAGTAGAACATGCGTTTGATTAAAAAATAATCAATACAAAATAGAAACTGTGTCCAGTTAATACCTCCTGCGTCTTATTCCTGAGCCGTGATCGCGCTTCATCAATATAGTTGTCGTCCGCGGCCATCGTGGACGTGAACTGCAGCCGCGTCACCAGCACCACGTAGTTCTGGCACTGGATCTTGTGCTTCGTCATTATCTTGTCTATAGCGGGAATAAAGTCGTTGTACTCTCGCCCCAGTTGGATCACCAAAGCGCACAAAGTGTTCAAAGCGGTCACTCTGAGCGCCGGGTTCGTGTCTATAACACGCGCCAAAGGATGCACGATCCTCGAAGAGAACGGCTTGAAGTTTAGGTAGCTGCACAAGTGTTCTATGGTCTCCATGGCTAGCTTGGAGACGGCCGGGCTGACGTCACGGCAGTCGAACAGCCTCGTGATCGCCGGCACCACTAGCTGCAGCACATCGTCCAGATTATTCTCAAACTTCTGCAGAGCCAGTAGCAGCTTCTCTGTTACAAATCTGTCCTTGCTCGTGTCGTTGTTTAGTACCCTCAGTATTTGAGGAAGAATCTTTGGCAGGTAAACTTTGAACTCCGGTCCTAAAGATACCGCTATCTGCTCGACTAACATTATTAGCGTGGGCTGCAGCTGACTGTTGGGAGTCCAGAAGCTTTTTATCAGATCGAAAATCTTTCCTAAATTATTACGTATGTGTATTTTGACAATAGAGATCAGGTGCGCGAGCTGCGTGAAAAGAAACTCCCGGAAGTTTGTATTTTCTGTGTTCCTTATAACGAAGAGCAGGCTCGGCACGACGCGAGAGATGTACGGCACGCACTTGATGCCGAGAGTTTGAAAGATGAAGGTGATCGTGTGAACTACGCTGGTGTGGTGCTGCGCCAGTGCCGGGTCACGAAGGATCTTCATGAGTGACGTCATCACCAGCGCCGGGTAGAACTCGTCCAGCACCAGCGGCGAGAGGTTCACGTACATCTCGCTCACGTTCAACTCAAATGATTCGTCGTCTTCTTCGGCTTTGTCCGCAACGTATGGTATCAATATCGAAACCGTCTGGAAGTCTATCTGACCCCTATTGACTTTGTGCTTGTACGGGTCTAAAGCTCCGAGCAAACCTAAAACTCGAATTGTTTCCCTCCTGTCTCTCGGTTGCTGCTCTGTCTTGACAAAGTTTAATAGAATATCCATGAGGTTTGGGTAATCCATGTAGGGTGCAACCACGTAACCCGTAGCGCTGATCAACTGCCCAAAGCACCAGAGCGCCACGCTGCGTTGCTCCGAAGAATTAACATCGCTCAACAAGTTGAAAAGGATTACGAGAAGTTCTGAAAGCCATTTATTCAACACTGTCCCGTCGCCATTAACATCTGATAGATCCCCGATAGCTTTGAGGATGCTTATCACAACACTTGGGCTGCTTTCTTCTTCTTTCAACTTCGGGACAAGAACATTCAAAATTGTATCGACATAGGGTCGTGTCAGCGTGGGCGCATATAAAATAAGGTTGTTTATCATTCTCGTGGCTTGCTCCTTATTCCTGGCCATTCCCGAATGCTGTATCTCTATTAGAAACTGAATGTACATTTGCCTCAGAGTAGGTGAAATGTAGCTGGGGTTTATAGTGCTCAGGCGACCGATGATGCACATCGCTTGCTCTCTAACCTCAATATTTTCGTCGTTTATGGCGACAAAGAATGTACTAATATGGTCTTCCTGTGCCAAATGCATGTCGAAGATAGGGTCAGAAAATATCTCGAAGACCCAGAATCTAATTTCGCAATCAAAATCTGTTAAGCCGACCGTTAACAGTTTACCGAGCGCGTCGTCAATCATGACGTGTAGGGTCTTAGAGTGAGACTGCGCGGATTTATCAACAGCTTTGACTAGAAGCTTGGCAGCTGTACGAACGGCCTCGAGGCGGACCTCCTGCTGCTCGCTGAGCAGGTAGTGGTCCGTGCAACGCCTGATGAACGACATCAATATATTCTGCCATTCAAAATCGAAAGCTCCTAAAGTGCGCAGCGCTAGAACCAGCTTACTTGCATCGTGCGGCTCGACCAGCAGCGCCATGTGGGCGATTTGTTGTTCCGCATTGCTGGCGCGGCCGTTTGGCAGGTAAGACTTCTTCCTTAGAATTATTGAGAGCATATTCAATAGCCTGTCTGTGATGTCCTTCTTCAGAGATGGCAAGTTGCGGCTAAGCTCTTTGAAGCATGTAGTCAGGTGCAGGCTGAGCCCCAGTGCGCACATCGGTTCCAGCAACTCTCTTAATTCATTACTTACATTTTCTTTCATTGAAAAACCTAATAAGGTAATACAGTTGAAAAGTGGAGAGTCTGAACCTTGCCGTTTTTTCGGAGTCTCCCTGTGTGGGAATGATAACTTGATAATATCTATAATCCTACTAATATATTGCTGGATGTCAGTTTCCACTGCTACAGAGATCAAACCCAAAGTGGTAAAAGCCATTGCTTTTTCTTTCTCTCGACCTCGCAGGAAAGTAATCAAGTGGTTAATAGTAGATTTAAGATGTTTCTTAGAATAAACTTCTCTGTTGAAGGCTGCCAGTCTGGGGATCATCAGGAGTAAAATCTGATGGACACTGTGCGATCTTGATATCTGCTGCGCCATAACATCTGTAAATAAAAGAAAAGGTGCTACAGTATTATAAGTGCAATTTATGAAGACACAAATTTACTTTTTTTTTGTTTATTGATACTCACCAGTGCAAATTTGTTCATATTTTTCAGTGATCAGCTGACGGCAAATGCTTGATTCATATATCTGGGCAGCCTGTGCCCCCTCTTCAATGTAGTAGTGTGAAGTCCAGGAGCTGTTGCTCTTAACATTCAGAGATGAGATCTCATCTGAAATCTCTTGTTCAGCATCCAACTTTTGCATGAGAGTAATGTATTTTTTCTCCCAGCTAGCATTAGAGCATCTTAGTAGCTCATTTAAAATGATCAGCCCTCCATGGACATGGTCATCTCTTGTCAAACCTTTTTCTCTTATAGTTAGATCAGAAAAAGCAGTAGTGGCCTCTTCAAAACACTGGATATACCAGTGTGCCCTGTGAGCCTGTTTGGGGTTCTCTCTCTGGGCAGTCAGCACCAGCGCAGCCCTCAGTGCCTTGCCAGCAGCATCTCTGATCTGCTCTTTAGGATCTCTGAGAGCCAACATAATATGGTCAAAGAACCCATTGATATGCTGGAAGAAGTATGATGGCATGGCTAAAGCCAATTCCTTTAGAATCAAAACTGAAGAAAGCCTCTTTCCTTCATTTCTCTCTTCGGTAAGCCATTCAAAAGCCCTTTTTATTTCAGTTTCAACATATTCACCTCTCTTTACTCCGAGTGTAATTGCTAACCGGCCCATTGTCTTAGCTGCCAGTTCAAGAATGCTTACATCTGATGAAGGGAATAAATTATGTAAGTAGTTTGCATATCTCATAGTTCTTGTCTTTGTTGTCTCCATGTCACCACCAATAAGGCACACTGAAACAGAATTGGCAAAGAAGTAAAGATCTTTTGATAATTACAACTTTTCAATGTAAGTAATTAAACAGTATTTTTAACATAGTAGACTATGTCCGCTTTTCATCTTTTAGGCCTGATTTTCATGATTTTTAACTGGTGTTCCAGTTACAGTACATTTTTGAATGAATTCATTGTCCGACAATAATTTTAATGTAAATTATACAACCCAATCTAAAATTGGGCCCAACAGCTGATAGGTGAGAATTAGGGCTTACCTATAGTTAAAATCCCGGCTTTCTTCTCGTTTGTATCATAACTAGAGACAAGCGCATGTATTTGGTGATTGAAATCATCCAGGAGCTGGGCAAGCGTATCCTGCGGCATCTCGCGCAGCTCAGTGCGGGCGAAGTGATACAGCTCGCGCACGGAGCGCCGTCGCGTCTCCGAATGCCGCGACTTGAGCCCCGCCACCAGCTCAGGCACTTGGCTCGACATCTTGTAACCGCTATCGTTCAGTCAGTAGGATTGCTAATGATTATGAGTCTACTTTGGCACTGCAATATTTTATGATCAACCAGCCAATCTCACCCACACCCCTTTCAAGAAACGTTCATTGGTAAGTAATTGGTTTTGGGTCTCTACGACTTTTGAGTTTTCACCATACTACCAACTGACTGTATGTACTTTGTATTAATAATTACTTCTCCAGAAAAACGAGAAAACGAGCGCGGCACACAAAACCACCATCACCAGACAAAACCGACAAAACAAAACAAAACAAACAAACAACAACAAAAACAAAAACCAAAAACAACCAACAAAACCAAATCAATCAATCATTATCAATATAATCAATCAATCAATCGCATAAGGTACACTCTGAAACTATTGCCTAAAATGTGGTAAAATTCTGTCGACTACAAGAATGTGATTAGGGGATTTTGGACGAAGACAGCAGGATTGGATGGATCCTTTCATCCTACTTCATTCAGCCTGGGACGAAATATTTTATACATTTGTAGTTTTTTCTTGATATTCACTAAATTGTGTACATATTATTAAAATGTTAATCTATTCTATTCTATCATACGTATTGTGCATTGCAACAATACAAGGTATGGAACGTACCTATTTAGACGAACATGACGCGTGTATTTTCATACTTTCTACCTGTCACATTTTCATCCAATCAGAAACCATCATCTCAGCTGTCTTGTCTGCGAGCTGCGAGGTGACTGACTTTGTGTGTGTCTTTATCTTGCTCTTTTCTTGAGCCTTTCTTGTTCATAATTTATTTGGATATTGAATTAGTGTGATAAATTAACGCGATCAGCAGTGCATCAACCGTGAATACAAAAAAATCTATCATCATGAGTGAACTCAGTCAAGAGGAGGTAAGTACCTACGAATTTTGTTTTGTATACGGACCTTGGCGTATTGCGTACATTCATTCTAATTTCGTAACAAAACAAAGTGTTTTGCACGATATTGGCTCGGGGCTAAGGTTTTTGCACGTGTCGATAGACCTCACATTAATGTTTCGCAGATACGGAGACGACGGCTAGCACGGCTGACGGCGCTGGGCGGGGGCTCCGCCCCAAGTCCGGGGCCCACCAGCCCCTCGCTGGCAGCCGCCGTGACCCTCGACACGCAGCCAGCCGAGGCTCAATCATCACCCCCGCGGGACGTCGTCACAGAACCTAGCACTCCCACTTCTAATTCAAACAATGAACCAAAGTTTTCCAATGTCAGTAGAAGTCAAGTGCCTGATGAAACTAAACTATCTTCAGATGGACTGATTGTGACTGAAAAACCAGAAGACAATCTGTTGGATGAAATGCCAGATACTAAGATGACAGACCTGACACAGAGTCGGCAGTATAATAGCTTTGATTCAATAGGGGACGATACTTTATTGAGCTGTGGGTCAGTTCGTGTGGGCACGCTGCCACAGGCAGCCGCCATAGAAAGAGTTGCTAGTGTTCCTAGCCGTGAGGAGAATGCATCCAGGTCCATGTCGCCTGCCCAGTTTGCAGAGCCTTCCCCTGTGCGCCCACGCCCCAGCAGCTCTTCCCCGAGCTGCTCCAGACGCTCTCTATCAATGGAAGTGGATGATGTGTCAGAAAGAAACACTCAGTCTGAGCCACCACAAGAGCCAATGGAGGTAAGAATAAAAAGACATTGGTAGTTTTCCACAATACTTTTAAAGCAAGTTAGTGATTTAACACTACGAACCTCTATCTAGGTTCAAAATATGCCATTAATACTTACAAATACAGAGTCATTGATCATAAAAACATTATCAAGACATAGTATAAAATAAAGTCACTTCCTGCGTCTGTCCCTATGTATGCTTAAATCTTTTAAACTACGCAACTTTTTTTTTTTTAATAGATAAGAGTGATTTAAGAGGAAGGTTTAAAAGCATAATACATGCACAAAATAATAATAGGTTAGGCGGTTCGAAGTTCGCCGGGTCGACTAGTTTACTTATATTTTTATCTTTAACCCAGGTGGAAGTAACATCAGCATCACCAGTGCGCAAACCCTCACGTTCGCGGACAGTGAGCTGCTCGGAGCTCACGGAGGAGCAACTGAGACAGATCACAGCCAAAATCCTGCAGGTCTCATGGTCAGAAGACAGTGCAGGTATGTTTTATTCAAGAAACATTGGAGTAAGTTCTTTTACAAGAAAGCATTTATAACTTCATAATATTTGGTCCACAGGAGGAATATTTGTGCCATCAGCTGCAGCCTCACTAATTGACAATCCAACACTTAGCATCACGGAACTAGCATCACAAGCTCTGGTAGATGTAATATCGCAGATAGCTGACGGGGCCGACCCGCTCAATCAGAAGTTAATGGCAGTCTCTGAGACTTCTAAGAGACTGTGTGAAGATTGTGACGACTCCTGGTCCAGTAGTCCAGTGGTCATGGAGACTGAAGTAGACAAAGCAGAGTGCCCTGCACCAACCCCGCCTATATCCAAAACTGTACCCACCCAAGGCCTAGCCGTTAGCTACCTTCTAAGATTCTACAACAACATCAATGTATATGAAAGGGAACACCCTAAAAAGAGCTCAGAACCTCCTCTCAGTGACTTGCTACAAAGCCTAAGAACAACACTGGTCAATCACTTGGTGTTAGTGGTGCTGGGTGGATTTGAGCTGGAGAAGTGTAAAAAGTCGCCGTTGCTTCCCTACATTCTAATCGGAAATGCCCCTCTGGGTTTAATCCCTGAGTTGCTGCTAGACACTTACAATGACAAGGATACTTTTGAAGAAGTAAGTGAATAAAATATTTAAATTTATTTTAATGGACCATAGAACTTGAATGAAACCAATGAACTTGATATGATGAATATGGATGTTTGTTTCCGGTCTGGGTGTGATGTACGTCTCTGTGTGTGTTTCGGGCGCCCTAGATACAGGTTCTTCCTAGTTAGGGGCTCTGAGTGTGATGTGTTATAACTTTTATTAAAATTTATTTATTTCACAGCACAGTCAGTATCAAATTATTTGAGTATTATCTCGTATATCATTAAATTTACATTTATTTTCTGTTTATTATTTGATATTGTGTTAATTTAATTTTTATTATTCTATTTATAGTATTGGGTTGCGCTATTTGAGATAGTTATTCTGAGTTTTTGTGTTGGTTTGTATTTTCATCAAGCTGTTAGTGCCTCTCTTTTTGTCTGCAATCTTCTGTGGCATAAATCTGCGTCACTGTCCTTATGTGTAAAAAATAGTAGCTCTTATATTTTTGAATCACTATGCTGCAGTGTATTGTATGTAACTATAAAAATTACCTTCAAAATAGAAACACCTAATCAATGCTACATAAAGCAGTTTGTGATCTAAAGCTTGCCTTCCACTAGGTATTCATCCCGCTCCTAATGGGCATTCGCGAGGAGATGCGCCGCGCGGTGTCACCCGCCGTAGGGCGCGGGCACGGGCCGGCTCTGCGCGCACTGCGCTCGCTGTGCGAACTACGCGCCGGCCCGCGCCTCGCCGCGCGTCCCGTTTGTTCGCTGCTCGCGAGGCTGCCGAGCATGTGCCCGGATTCGGTTACTACGGCACCGGGACGCGAGATCGCTAGGACCAGCTTTCTTGGACCGTTCTTTGGGGTAAGTTGTCCAGCCAATCTATGTAATTTATCATCTGTCCATTTAGTCGAATCTTACCTTTTCATTTTACACTATCACAGCGCCATATCGGTTTATTACGGCCCTTTCATTTTAAATGGAGATACTACTGTTTGCTAGTTTTGCGTTCACTGTACACAAGTTAATTTACACTACACTCAATTAGTTGGCCGCTATCAGTATGCTTACTGCTGATACAGCCATAATGAAATTGAATTAGAGTTATTAAAGTGTTAATTCTACCGCTAGATATCCCTGTTCGCGGAGGAGAACCCTCGGCTAGCCGAGCGTTTGTTCGCGACGGGCGCGGGCGACCGCTCGCTGGCGTTCGCTCTGCAGCGCGAGGTGGACGCCAGCCGCGGCACGCTGCACACTGTCTGCCACAACATCCTAGTGTGCGCGGAGGCGCGGGAGCCCTTCCTCAATTACTTTGCCGCGGTGCTGGCGCGCAACGAGCGCCGCGCGCAGCTGCAGCAGGATGAGAGATCGTTGGCTGGTGTGTTTTTTACCCTTCCTTCTTCTTTTTTATCTTTTCAGCCGAGGGACTCTACTGGAATGTAAACCTAGGCCTTTGAATAGCAACAAGGACAACATTTATAGCAAAGTAGTTGCAATATAAATAATGGATTTATTTTCTTAGAGCGAAGGCAGATGGGTTGGCGATCGCAGTATGGCTCCTTAAGTTTTTAACGAAGGACACTGCTGAACGTCCTTCGAGTGTTCCCTTAGTCGCCTTTTTAGTGGTTTTCAAAAGTATGTCATGTATGTTAAATAACTTGATTACTATTCCTAGTTGTGTAAAATGAGTTTGACAAAGTTTCTAACTAATAAGTGAGATACGTTATTTATTTTTTTACTCAGTTTTATGGTAACCATTCTAGAAAATTTCGTACTGATTTACAATAGAAATTCACACAATATCTTTATCAGTAAAGTATAATGCTCTTTTTATGTCTTATCTATAATACTGTGTAGTTTCAAAAAAATCCGATCAGTAGTTTTACCGTTAAAGTAGAACAAAGCATCTAAACATCCTGCCACACAAACTTGCGCATTTTGATATAAATATCATTACTGACTTTAATATGATGATCATTATGTAATATCAATACATAGTATAAAACAAAGTCGCTTCCCGCGTCTGTCCCTATGTTTGTTATATCTTTAAAAGAATGCAAGGGATTATGATGCGTTTTTTTTTAAGATAGAGTGATTCAAGAGGAAGGTTTATATGTATAGTCGGGACGACTAGTTAATACTAAATAGAGATGCCCAAATATGTCATCGTCATTCAACGCAACTTTTATCGTAAATACTCTGCAGTTGTTCCGACGTATTGGCACTAACATTGGCCTTGGCGACTAGCGAGTGCGGATCGCGAGCGTTGCTATGGCTCCGAGCGAGGGGTGTAGTGGGTGTTTGTGATTGCGCGCGTGTGACCTATAAACCGATATGTTTTATATTATTAAGATAAATTAAAGATTTTGGTAGAACTTTCCTTTTTTACTACCTACAACTTTCAATTTCAAAGTTCATGATGCATTTTTAACATTATTTTATAGAACTCGTTTTATGATATCCTCACATATTAATTAGGATAAGTTGATTTTTTTTTTTTCATTTGACTGAGATTTATTTTAATTCGACTAACATATGTAGGTATAGAATATTCATGCAATAAAATACACTCAAAAGACATAAGCGTTACATAAAGTAAAATAAGGGAAGTTCTTACAGTCAAATCAATGAGGCCTCGTTTTGATTAGTCTCGATTTTTATTATAGGTAATTAAGTCGAGATGACGAGTAAAAAGAGGTAATTAGGTAGCAGCAGAATTCATCGTGTTAGAAAAACAAAGGAAGTTCTTTCAGTTAAATCAAGGATTGAAGAAGAAAGCATAGCCTCGCTTTGATTAGTCTCGATTTTAATAAACTCGTCGAGATGACGACTTTAAAGAGGTAATGACCAGCAGAATTAGAGACGCGCCAAATGTCGCTCACCCCGTCGCTTCCAGCTGTTTACGTTGGCCCAGTTCCAAATTGTGTTTCCAGATCTCCTTATATAAAATTAAAATACGATTAGATATACCTAAACTAAACAGAAACGAATTTAAACTATTTCCTGGAACGTATGCTTTGTATAAGTGATTATATCCCTACTGATATTATAAACTAGCTGTCCCGCCCGGCGAACTTCGTATCGCGCCTTACAATTTTAACTTTCCCTACATTTTTTCATATTTTCTCACCTTTTACGCCTTCCTAGACTACAACGAACATTTCATAACCAAAATCTGCTATAACGGCCCGGCCGCTCTTGAGTTGTTTTAGCGAGACTAACGAACCACGATTCATTTTTAACCGACGAAAAAACAAAAAGGAGGAGGTTCTCAATTCGTCGCGTATATATTTTTTTTTTTTATGTATGATCACGCATAACTTTTTACTGTGTGGACCGATTTTGATAATTCTTTTTATAATCGACAGGGTATACCTTGAAATTGGTCCCATAAAAATTTGGAAATAAAATTCCAACCCTAAGGGTGGAAAAATAGTGGTGACTTTATTGTTCACTCACAGATTGTATTGCTGTGTTGTGAATTACATGAAACTGCTAGGTATAATTATGAGTCTTTTATATATGAACTTTAATAATCATAATCTCAGCCGATAGACGTCCACTGCTGGACATAGGCCTCCCTCACAAATCGCCTCACCGACCGGTCGTGATCGAACCTCATCCTGTTAGTCCTTCAACCTTCACCAGGTTGTGTGGCCACCTTGTGGGGTGCGACCACCCTGTGAAGGGTGATTAGCTGGGGTAAAAAAAAAATGAAAAAAAGCAAAAAATAAAAACTTTTTATCAAAAAATTAAACCGCCGAAAAAACTGAAAAGCATTTAATAATAGGGAAACATTTTCTATTATGCCTTAATTTACTTACTTCTTAAAGTAATTTTGGATTACCAAGAAATTTTGAGTCGGTGCCACAGATCACTAAATTACCTGAAATTTAAAGAAATAACCGAAAAACGTGTGTCGCTGTGCATCGCGCTTAACGTAGATAATAAATTTGCTTGTGTGGTGTGGCGCCGACTTAAAATTTCTTGGTAATCCAAAATTACTTTAAGAAGTGAGTAAATTAAGGCATAATAGAAAATTTTTCCCTATTATTAAACGCTTTTCAGTTTTTCGGCGGTTTAATTTTTTGATAAATTTTTTTAATATAGTAGACTAGGTGCGCCCTCGGCTTCGCCCTCTCACTTTCCTCTAAAAATGAAGTCAAAAACAATGTCCGTGGCATTTGTTTGAAAAAATAAGTTTCCTGGGTTCTAAGCTTATTACCTACCTACTTTCATCTAAATCAGCTCAGCAGCTAAGGCAATTTCACGCATAGAAGGACAAGAGTTACTTTCGCATTTATCATATTAAATAGGTAGGTAGGTATAAAACTTTTGCTCAGTACTTAGTAAATCTTGGCTTGCAGATCCTTTATGATATTATCAGCTCAAGTATTGAGTAGCACAATCTCTTGTCGTCATTGTTATGCATGCATTCTGGAATTGATAAAGGTTAAACATTAGCATAGTCTTTGTCGAACCAAGCCTCAAAACAACTTAAATATTGCTAACTAAAACATGTAAAATGTAAAATAATGCTGATATGTGATATCCGCTCGCCACCATGACGCATTATCAATATTATTGAAACCTTGTAGTTTTCCTCTGCTTTTATATGATTGAAGATTCAAAATTGGTAGGGAGTTAGCTGAGAACCACGAAAAAGACAAAGGATATTTTGGAGGAACGGGAAAACTGTGTAGGAAAAGCGTCAGTGAAGCAGCAGGGCATACGCTAGTATTGAAATAAATTAGGATCATAAAATCGAAACAGGTCTGAATGAATACGAAACTACGACAGAAACAGTTAGGAAGTTGACACAATTCCAAATTGCTTTGTTTCTAGATAATGCCATTAACCTCTTTAGATTTTAGCAAGACGCTAAAAAAACTCAAGGTTTGAAATATGCTAATCAGTGTTTATAATATTTTGGTAGCATGTCTATCTGATACTTACCTTTCTACCTACTGTGAAAATATTCTGCTATACTTCTACTATTATTAAGTAGGTACAGGCTTATCTAATGCTACCGAATAGTGACCGAAAAGCTAACTTAGTATGACGAACTTTTGGAATAATACTCCACTTTAGGGGATGATTAGAAACACAGCTCGTTATAATATAACAATATTATTGCTGTTGTTTTTTTTCACGTGGCTTGTGGTTTTTTTTATTTACTTGCGACGCAACAGCGTAAAGAAGAAAGAGGCAACCAAGTCTTTTTTTTAAATATAAATATACAATGTTTTCTATCATGCAGTCTTCACCTAAGTCATAACTGTAACATTTGTCTGCAGGCGACGGGTTCATGCTGAACGTGTGCGCGACCCTGCAGCTGCTGTCAGTCCGCATCCGCCTCGACCGCGTGTACCCGCTGTACGTGTTCCGGCCCGAGGCGTGGGTGTGCGTGCGCGACGACACGCGCCTCTCCTTCACCAACCAGGAGGCCTCGGACTGGCTGCAGGCCCTCAGTTAGTTCAACACTAGTTATAGTTAGTATAGCTGGAGTGTGTTCCGGCCCGAGGCGTGGGTGTGCGTGCGCGACGACACGCGCCTCTCCTTCACCAACCAGGAGGCCTCGGACTGGCTGGAGGCCCTCAGTTAGTTCAACACTAGTTATAGTTAGTATAGCTGGAGTGTGTTCCGGCCCGAGGCGTGGGTGTGCGTGCGCGACGACACGCGCCTCTCCTTCACCAACCAGGAGGTCACGGACTGGCTGGAGGCCCTCAGTTAGTTCAACACTAGTTATAGTTAGTATAGCTGGAGTGTGTTCCGGCCCGAGGCGTGGGTGTGCGTGCGCGACGACACGCGCCTCTCCTTCACCAACCAGGAGGCCTCGGACTGGCTGGAGGCCCTCAGTTAGTTCAACACTAGTTATAGTTAGTATAGCTGGAGTGTGTTCCGGCCCGAGGCGTGGGTGTGCGTGCGCGACGACACGCGCCTCTCCTTCACCAACCAGGAGGCCTCGGACTGGCTGGAGGCCCTCAGTTAGTTCAACACTAGTTATAGTTAGTATAGCTGGAGTGTGTTCCGGCCCGAGGCGTGGGTGTGCGTGCGCGACGACACGCGCCTCTCCTTCACCAACCAGGAGGCCTCGGACTGGCTGCAGGCCCTCAGTTAGTTCAACACTAGTTATAGTTAGTATAGCTGGAGTGTGTTCCGGCCCGAGGCGTGGGTGTGCGTGCGCGACGACACGCGCCTCTCCTTCACCAACCAGGAGGCCTCGGACTGGCTGCAGGCCCTCAGTTAGTTCAACACTAGTTATAGTTAGTATAGCTGGAGTGTGTTCCGGCCCGAGGCGTGGGTGTGCGTGCGCGACGACACGCGCCTCTCCTTCACCAACCAGGAGGCCACGGACTGGCTGCAGGCCCTCAGTTAGTTCAACACTAGTTATAGTTAGTATAGCTGGAGTGTGTTCCGGCCCGAGGCGTGGGTGTGCGTGCGCGACGACACGCGCCTCTCCTTCACCAACCAGGAGGCCTCGGACTGGCTGCAGGCCCTCAGTTCGTTCAACACTAGTTATAGTTAGTATAGCTGGAGTGTGTTCCGGCCCGAGGCGTGGGTGTGCGTGCGCGACGACACGCGCCTCTCCTTCACCAACCAGGAGGCCACGGACTGGCTGGAGGCTCTCAGTTAGTTCAACACTACTTCTACTTAGTTATATAGTGACAGATATTTAGCAGGCGGGGAACAGGGATCAATGGAGGAGCACACTCAACGACAAGACATCTCTTAAAAGAGTAGAAGATATTTTTATTAGCACTTTGTCACCTTTTCAAACTTTTTTATGTCACAACTTTTGAGTACAATATATATTTTTTATTTATTAATTGTATAAGGGGATATAGGTACGCAATCAGAAAAGCACATTGTAAGATGTAGCCGCCACATCGGCTTAAGCAAAAGCAATAACTATACAGCATAGAATATACTTAATAGAGTACCATAAAGTGTTTATTCATTGAACAAGAGGATATAGGTGTTACGCAATCAGAAGAAGAGGAAGCACATTTAAGGTGTAGCTGCTACATCGGCTTAAACAAAAGCGGCAACTATGCAGCATAGAATATACTACATCTGCTTTCACAGCGAGTCTGTTTGAGCAGATGTGGTGTCTTAGCTCCTTATAGAAAACATGAATGGAAAAACACGCAAATTATATGATCCCTTATTTGCCATTGGCATGTAAGTGGTTTTAAAGTCTTACTATCTCATACTAGATTTTATTAAGACCCCTTTTACACGGCAGTCTAGTTTCCTGTTTTCTGTAGGATCCCGTTAGACGGCGAATGTGTTATATGCTAGCGTTCACACTACTGCTAGCACCCCGTATTCTGTACTGCTGTGTGAAAGAAGCGTAAGTGTCGTTGTTCTGAGCGTGATTATTTGTAACTACACAGACAAGCACCCGTCGCACAAGTGGCCGGACGCGAAGTTCCAGACCGTGTGCTGGTTCCTGACGCTGCACATGCACCACGTGGCGCTCATCCCCGCGCTGCACACGCACCAGCGCCGCATCCGGTGAGACCACACGCGTCCCACGCCCGCCACACGTCCCTGATACCGTCTTGTCATACACACGTCACTCTTGTCCGCTTTTTAAGTATATACATACGTGCACACACATATATCTAGGGTTTCGCGCGAATTGTGCGCGAGGCAGTAGTAGTAGCGCTACCCCCGCACACGCAAAATTGTCACGATAGCTGAAACTCGCCCGTTAACTGAACTCAACTACGTACACGCATTATATAACATCACGCCTGTTTTGCCATCGGGTTAGGCAGAGACAATTGATTCCCACTTCCTAAGATCCGACATACTTCTTTTGTTTTTTTCTACAGTCTTACCCTTGCCATACTCGCACGTCGGTTTCATAAACTCTTCACGGTCTTTTAAATGTGTACATCAAATACAATTATGTCCCGTTTTTTTTAACTTTTGAAGAAACGCGTATGCAGCCCCCACTTTTTTTTTAAATACAGTATTAATCCTCACAAAGTCCTGAAGTCTGATTCGTGATAATTTGGGACACGTCTTTAAACCTCACCGCGTCGTGCGCATATAAACTGTGCATAATTTAAATGAAGGTGCAATCGTTCTACGGGTTAACACCAATCGCAACTTGAAGAGACAGCAAGTTTAACTTGGGCTTAATTAATACTTAATTTGTAGAGCATTCCGCGACCTGCAGAAGGTAATCGAGGAGCTGATGGCCGCGGAGCCGCAGTGGCGCAACACGCTGTCCGCGTCGCGGAACCGCGAGCTGCTGCGGCGCTGGCGGAGGCAGATCAAGAGACTACACCGGTTTGTTAACTACTCAATGTATTTTGCTTTGCAGGGTTAATAAGCTAGATTTGCTTGGTTGTAAGTCAGGTCCTAAGCTCTATACAACGAAACGAGATAATGCGACGTTTACTCTTTCATACAATCGCATGTATAAGACAAAGACAAAAACGATCAGTACTTGTTATCCAATGTACTTATTTAACATCACCGAGTCATCAATGATCAATTTGTTTATTTTATAACACGAGTTCAACCAAAGAATCCTTAGGCACAGGAGTTTCTTGCTTAAAAAGCATTTAAATCAAAAGCAATATGATCTCCGACGCTGTTAATTCACACAGAAAACGAAGATTTGCCCCTCTTTCTATCGCGAATCTTCTAGCTTATGCATGTTTCTAATGAGAGTTCCTATAAATTAGATTAAAGACGTGTACTTGTACCTTCATTTCATACCTAAACTGCCCTAGGCCTGGTTAACATATTTTTTTACATAATTTTGCTGACCTAATCAGCTAGCTTGTTTTCAATCCTACTTCACTTCAATCATTAATTTTTGTAACTATAATAAAATAAGTACATCATAATTGGCCAGTGGTCAATAATGAATGTATGGAAATTCATTATTGACCGGCTACAAAACGCATGTGAATAATGACGAACTTTACGACCTGAGAACAGTAATAAAAAAGTCTACTTTCCACACACAGTATCCCACAGGTTTGGGTACAATAAAGTGTTCACTGACTCTTTCCTAACGTACCAGATCCAAGCAATGCGCAGAAGCAGCACTACTAGACAACGAGATGATGCGGCGCGCGATGCAGTTCTACTGCACAGTGTGCGCCATGCTGACACAGCAGATGAACGCGTGCCTCGCGGCCGCGGGGTCCGGGGCCTCGGGGTCCGCGGGGTCAGCGTCCCCGGGGGCAACGGGGTCAGTGGGGTCCGGCGGGGTCGACGCCCTGCTGGCGGACTCCTTCAAGGCGCTGCCGGAGTGGTACGTCGAGGATATAGCTGAGTTCCTGCTCTTTGTTGTGCAGTGAGTATTTACTACACTTATATTGTAACTAGAAAAGATTTGTTTGTTTGAATCAAATAGGCTCCAAAAGTACAGGATCAATCAAAAAAAAAATCCTTCACGATTCATTATCCCCGATGAATTTAGGGTATAGAATATTCTTTAAAAATCAGAATGACACATAATTTATTATCAATATATATAAAACTCTTCCGTTACTGACTGACTGACAGACAACGCAGAGCCGAAACTACTGGGCGTAGAAAGCTGAAAATTGGCACGTGGGTTCCTTGGGGAGTGTAGGTGAGCACTAAGAATGAATTTCCCGAAATTCCCACGGGAACGGGAACAAACGGGATTTTTGTGTTTATGAGAAATCTGCGCGGTAAAAACCGCGGAGCAGCCTCTAGTATTGTATAAACGATTATTTTGAAGCGGTAAGAAGTTCGCCCTGTCAACTAATAACAATAATTCGCCCCGCTCGCGATATCTATCATTAATGTATGGAAATTTGGGTACAAATCAATACCTAAATTGAGCATATATAATGTGTAAAAGAGCGTAATTATTATTCCAAGCTACTCGCAAATATTGAGGTCATAAAGAAGAGAGTTGAAGTAACAAGGTCTCTGTGTTCCCGACAGATACCAACCCAACGTGGTGGAATCCCTGGAAGAATCAGGCGTGGAGTGGCTGCTGGCGGCCGTGTGCCACTCGGCGCTGGTCAAGAACCCCTACCTGGTCGCCAAGATCGTCGAGGTCATCTTCGTCATCAACCTCTCCGCGCCGCTCAAGATGAAGAACGTCTATGAGAGGTAGGCAACATACCGCCGCTTTTACTTCAACACCGCGAACCTGCAAAAACCACCTTCTCGAGCAATAAATAACTGTTTTCTAATTCTATGTTGATTTTTTTGTATCTGATGGAAAGTAGCTAAAACGCTTATTCGCGGTGTTGAAGTATAAGTGACGATACATGGCACATACATACATGATACCAGCCCGGAACAAGAAAAAACTGTACTAATAAGGGTTCTCGAAACATAGAAAGACATACAACTTACCAGAAACAGGCTACTAAACTGATATGGCTGAAAATTGGTGAGTAAGTAGCTGAGAACCACGAGACAAACAAAGAATAATCCAAAAAATATACCAAAATTCCTACTTGGATTTTGATTTTTGCAGGGATATCGCGTTAGCTTTTGACGTTAAAAAGAATGTAATGTAATACTGTTTGTTTTCCCCCTAGGTTCATGGACCACCCGTTGTCGCAGAACGCGTTCCCTTCCGCTCTCATGAAGTTCTACACGGACATAGAGACCACGGGCCAGAGCACGGAGTTCTACGACAAGTTCACCATCCGCTTCCACATCAGCATCATCCTCAAGGGCATGTGGGAGCGTCCCCTGCACAAACAGGTAACATCGAGACACGGGCCATAGCACGGAGTTCTACGACAAGTTCACCATCCGCTTCCACATCAGCATCATCCTCAAGGGCATGTGGGAGCGTCCCCTGCACAAACAGGTATTACATCATCAGTCGAAAGACGTCCACTGCTGGGCATAGGCCTCCCCCATAAATCGTCACAACGACCGGTGATGAGAGACCCTCGTCCAGTGTAATCCCGCAGCTTTCACCAGGTCGTCTGACCACCTTGTGGGTCTCTGCCTATTTTGCGGTTTCCGGTTCGCAGTCGCTAGTTGAGCACTTTTCAGCCCCAGCGACCATCAGTTCTTCGAGATATGTGCCCTGCTAATTACTAGTAAAGTTTCGCAATTTTTAGGGCAACTCTATTTTTAACCCCCGAACCAAAATTCCGAGTTATAATTTTAACGTGTGTTACTGTCTGTCTGTCTGTGTATCTGTCTGTGGCATGGTAGGGCCCAAACGGCTGAACCGATTTTCGTTTAGTTTTTTTTGTATCATAGATAATTTCAGGCCGAGTGTTCTTAGCCATGTCTGATGAAGATCTGATAGGCCGTTTCAAGGTGATCAGCTCTTGAATAAAGGATGAGAGGATCTAACTAGCTTCCTTATGTCCGATCGATTTGAAGTTTGGTACCATGTTACATTTATGATATAGAAAGTATTTAGTAAGGTAACCATGACCTGATCTGCCGTTTGAAGATGATCAGCTCTTGAATAATGGATGAGAGGATCTAACTAGCTTCCTTACGTCCGATCGATTTGAAATTTGGTACCGTGTTTCTTCAATGATATTAAAAGTATATGGTAACGCAACCATGATCTTTTTAAGATGATAAGCTCTAGTTCTAGTTAAGTTGATGAGGGGTAAGACTGGGTCGGGGGTTTTTTAATTTTTTAATTTGAGTTATAAAAGATACAACTCAGCAAGGCCCAAACAAGTTTAAAAAACACTGCCAAACATGATGCTATCTCCCTCAGATATATTAATTTTAAGCGAGGGCGCTTGAGGTCGTCTTAATTTACAAAACTTTTTTTTCGGTGCGAGGTATAGCAGTTTTTAACAAAACTTGCACTACAGTCACACTGTGTACAACACTGTCTTTGTCTCTTGCTTGTTCAATAGTGAACTGGGAGTTCTAAGACCACCAGCAATGAGTTCTGAATGCTGTCATATTATTGTGTACTAATATTAAGATAACATAACTTGTAGGCGATCGTGAAGGAGTCCCGCTCGGGCCGGCAGTTCGTCAAGTTCATCAACATGCTCATGAACGACACCACATTCCTGCTCGACGAGTGCCTCACTGTGAGTTATTTTTAACCGCCGACGAAAAAATCCGAGGCGTGTTATATACTTATCCACCTCCTAGCTGACACAGTTACCTTAGTGCCTCCTTACAATCACAGATTACCTAATTGTACTAAAAGTAGAGGAGGATAACTCCTTGTAATCGTTTAAATTAAACAAAATACGAGCTGCGTTCACTTAAAGCAGAATCTAGCCCGCTGCTATGATATAAATGCATCTAAAGCGATAATCAGAGATGTGACTTATCTAAGATAAAAGTATCTTAAATACAGATACAAGATACAAAATACGTATCTTCAATCTTGTATCTAGATACTTTTTTTAAAATGCATTTTGTATCTGGTATTTAAATACTTTTGATAGGTATCTTAGTATCTTGAAGATACTTTGTTTGCAAAATACTTTTAGATTGGATTATGAGGGTGTGTTTGTGCATGTCGTTTTAATTTTTTCTTGTTCAGAGGAAAAAAAATATTGTTTCTTTGTATCGAATAAACTCTGTCCATAACTAACTAGACCAATATTTAAAAAAAAAACATTAGAATCCTGAATTATTCCTGACTGGCTTTCTCGGCGAACTTCGTATCGTGCCTCACAACCAATTTTATATGGAAAAAAATAAATGTCGTTGTAACTAACTTCCCTCCGTTTTCCATATTTTGTCACCTTTTAAACCTTCCCTGGACTAGAACGAACATTTAAAAACCAAAATCAAATCGTCCCGGCCGTTATCAAATTTTAGCGAGACTAAAAGTAGAAGCTTGAAGTACACCGAACCACGATATATTTTCATAGATATATAGTAGAAGTAGATAGATTAATTAACAAAGCCTATAGAATAGAGTCTATTCAATAGACTATAGATAAAAAATATTCCCAAGAATTCAAAATAACGGTTAGGCTTTAATTATGTAAATGTTAATATTTATTTATTTCTTTATGTAATATTTGATACCTACTATTGCTTGTGCTATTTTGAATTTTTGCGAATATTCTATACTATTATTATGTTCATCAGGGATAATGTAGGATTCATAAGATGAAAAAATAAAACGGTCCGGTAGTTATGAGCCTATTCGATGCAAACGAACACAAACATTGTGTAAACATTGTAAGGCGGTACAAAGTTCGGCGTGCTAGCTTGTTTTATACAGGGTGTCGGAGAAGTTATAACATAATTTTAAGGGTGTATTCTATGATCAATTTATTTTTTCAAAATAACCAAGTATTGCCTTTACTTTTTTTTTAAAGTGGCTGAAACAAAAAAAAATTGTGCATTTTTTTACGGGTTTTCAAAGTTACCACAAAAATATGCAGATGCTTTTTTTATTTTTTGTGTTTTATTGTTAGCTTTTGAGTTGTTCTCCGAAATGGTACTAGATTTATTTCTTTACGTCTATTACTATTACTTCAGAAATTATCAACTACCAAAAAGACCCTTCGCTTTCACCTTTTAATTTAAGATTTCAGTTTAACCCATTTTTATTAAAAAATAAAGTCAATATTTTATTGATTTGTTAGTTATTTAGGTAGCCTACCTACTTAGCCTTCGATCAAGACCTAAATTAAGAGTCCTTTTACGCAAACAGTGGCGCCACTCTAACTCTAACACAAAAAATTAAAAAATGTATCTGCATTTTTTTGTGGTAACTTTGATAAACCGTACAAAATGCAAGAATTTTTTTTTGTTTCACCCACATTAAAAAAAAGTAAAGGCAATACTTGGTTATTTTGGTAGTAACTTAGGTAGCCTAACTACTTAGCCTTCGATCGAGTACTTAATGAAGCTTCTGTGATCCTAAGATTTTTAACTGTGAATTTAAAAGTAAGAGAGGACGACTTTTGCAAAAAAAAAACATCATACGGAGGGGGGGGTGCGGTGAGGCTGCGACCCCACATTTGGGGTGTTTTCGTCGATAAAATTGATCAATGAATAAATACACCCTTAAAATTATGTTATAACTTTCCCGGACAAAGTTGTCCAATATACGAAATGAACGCGATTTACTCTTTAAAAAAACTCATAAAAAAGTTATGTAAAAAGTATTTTATCTATAAAAAAGTATCTTCAAGATACGTATTTTGTATCTTGTATTTCAGATACTATTTTAGAAAGGTATTTGCATCTGGTATCTGAAATACTTATTTAAAAAGGTATTTGTATCTTGTATTCAGATACTTTATTCAAGGTATCTTGTACATCTCTGGCGATAATAGCCTAAACTCCATTTAAGCAAATAATTTGTGAGATAATGACCCGTGAAGCTACACGAAAGTGCATCTCTAAGTATAGCTATTATAAATATAATATCATCATCATTTCAGCCGTAGGACGTCCACTGCTGGACATAGGCCTCCCTCAAGGCTCTCCATCTGTACCGATCGCAGGTGGCCTGCATCCAGCGTGGACCCGCAGCATTCTTAGCACCCCTTGCCCGGCCGTTACCATAACCGCTACCGTGGTCAGGAATAGCGGGGCTGCCGGGGACTAGGGGCCTGTGTACATGCTGACTATTCATGAGGGGGGGGGGGTTGCCATACTCGCCACGCTTGGCAGGCGGGTTGGCGAGCGCAGTATGATGTTGTATAACCCAGAAGACGCTGCTGCCCGTCTTTTGGTGCTGTCCCTCAGCCGGGTCCTACGGCTCCCACGGGATGAGAGGGGAGGGCGACATTCTAACGCCGGCGCCCGCGGCAACCTAACAACTTTCCTCAAGTAATATGGGTCGAAATGTCAACTGTATAACATCAAAATACATATAATTTCGCATTTTTCTTTACCTATACAGTTAGAAAATCGTGTTATTATTTTTCTGGACGTATTCTTATATGTTATGTGTTACACGCACACGCAGTACCTGAAGCGTATCCACGAGGCGCAGGAGGCGAGCCCCGCGGCCGGCGACCCGCGCGCGCGCGCGCTCGCGCAGGACGAGAGGCAGTGCCGCTCTTATCTCACTTTAGCTAGGTGAGTTTAGTAAACATGGTTGGTGTGTAAATGTATCTGAACTTAAAGAAGTTGGCTAATAGTTTGATCGGTCTGATCCTCTGACCGAACAAACTATCTGCCAACTTAATTCGCTAGTGCGGACGGGCCGTTAAAGTACATAGTACTTTTAACAAAGAGTTTGGTCAACAGGGAGACGGTGGACATGCTGCAGTACCTGACGGCGGAGATCAAGGAGCCGTTCCTGCGCGCCGAGCTGGTGGACCGCCTGGCCTCCATGCTCAACTTCAACCTGCGCCAGCTCTGCGGACCCAAGTGCAAGAACCTCAAGGTTTGTACTGCCCACTTCTATACCATTATATAATTATCAATTGACCCGGCACAACCCGACCTTACAGCTTTTGAAAAATGAAATTGTTGTTTATTCTATATACGTCGCAATTTTTCCATATATTCAAACTTTTCCAGATCAACCACTAACATTTTAATACCAAAATCAACGTAAACTAAAACAAAATATAAAACAACCAATGAATGTAACAGCACCCTTAAAACTCTTAAAACGTTCACTACACTTGGGTTTTAATATGAGCACCCTCTCCATCATATCCAAGAATTTATAACTGCTGAAAATTTGAGCTTTCGTCGTACAAAACCTAACTATGATAGGCGCTCATATAGTCCTGAGTGAGCACGGTGTCTCACACACTCTCTAGTTCTATATCAGCATCCACGTGGCTTGTAACACCTAGTCTATCGTGTTGGCAGGTCCGGCGGCCGGAGAAGTACGGGTGGGAGCCGCGGCGGCTGCTGAGCCAGCTGGTCGACATCTACCTGCACCTGGACGCGCCGGCTTTCCACGCCGCGCTCGCCGCCGACGAGGTACTGACGCGGAAACCACTGCTGGACGTAGGCCCTGCCCACAGATCCACATACTTTATCATAATAATTTACTCAGCCAAAAAAATCTACTGGTGGAAATAGGCTTCGTCCACAGATAGCCATAGGATCTGTCTGTGCGACCCCCATCCAGTGTACTCCAGCAAAGTTCGTCATCATTTCAGCAGCGACTTCCTGTAGGACATAGCCTTCCCCCAGTGATAATCATAGACAAACATTGTGAGGGAGTTTTGCCATAATCACTCAAAAACAAAATTCAAAATTATTTTATTGGTTCACATGCATTACAACATATATTTGACTCGACTCTCTCCATTTAAGTAAAAAAAACCTGTATTTGGAGTGAGCCGCACTTCCGAGTGCACACAAATAATGGTCGCATTACAAAACAATAAAAATATAACATTATACTTATCTCATCATGCATAATTATACCTAATAGGTGTAACAGCCTAGTAAGTAAACATCACTATGCTTGGCTTGGCGATTGGAGTATAGCTCTTCAAGTTACAACGAAGGGCGCTGGTGTCCGGCTTTGGAATTACACTTGGCAATTTATGAGGGATTTCTATGTCCAGCAGTGGACGACTCGGCTAAAATGATGATGATGAAAATAATAGGAGGAAATGTGCGGATGACATTGTTGAATATTGAATATGTGGTGATATTCCAGAGGTCGTTCCGCAAGGAGCTGTTCTCGGACGCGGCGGCGCGCCTCGCCAAGTCCTGCATCAAGACGCCCTCCGAGATCGACCGCTTCATGGCGCTGGCTGAGAGCGCCTACCAGATTGCTGGTCAGTTCTACTTCTACTTCTACTTCCACTTCTACTCTATTTGTATACAAATTATTTAATACCATACCAATTCATGCCAAATCTTTTGTCTCACTCATTTGTTTGATCTGTTTTGAACAGGCTATACATTTTTGCACTTAGTAATATAGTAGGACGCAGCTAGATTTTTAATTAAATTTCAAAGACTGCAGGCCTTTTGTACTTTAGTACAGTGCCGGACACGGACGGCGTATCACTTCCGGTTTTTCTGTTTTGCTAAAAAGTTTTTCTGTATAGCATTACAGTCTTGTGCGCACGAGACCATAGACAAAAGAGTGACGCCATCCGTGTCCGCCACTGTAGTATTATGTGTTCAGCGGTAAAATAGTAATCGTGTAAGTATAAATACCTAACAAGTGTGTGTGTCGCGTGCAGTGTCGAACCAGCAGAAGAACGACGAGTGGGCGGACGCGCCGGACGAGTTCCGCGACCCGCTCATGGACACGCTCATGGCCGACCCCGTGCGCCTGCCCTCGGGACAGGTGCGTGCTCGCCCGCTCTATCTTACACTAGCTCACACGGAGAACTACACAATTTAATATACTACTAATCACTTGGCTCTAAAGACTACCTTCTTTTGATTGTCCAGAATGGGCTAAATAAAAATAACAAACAACGAAAAAAAATCTACCTTGGGCTACATTATTCGAGTTTAAGTAAGGATCCCTAATTATTTTTAAAATTTAATATAGCCTATGTCACTCGGGGATAGTGCAGCTTCCTACCAGTGAAAAAAAATTTCAAATCGGTTCAGTATTTACGGAGCCTATTCGTAACAAACAAATCTTTCCTCTTTATAATATTGGTATAGATATCATTACTCCGACTTGCGCAACCAGCTCAAAATGTCAATGCTCATCTCGGAAGCGAGTATATCGAACATGTTGTATGTAACATAACTACGTATAAGAGTGCGCAAGGCGGGTCTTCGGGGAAGTGTTAATGGGTTACCCGCCCATTATTGGCACCCTTTCCTATTATCGACATGATCCGTTTAGAGGAGGAATAAAAGGATTCTTGATATTCTACGTTCAGTATTATTACAACAATTGTTTTTTTTAAGATCTAAAATGCAAGGATTAGAAATTCAGCCTCTAAAAGTCTATAAGGACCCTGCCAGTAATAGGAAGAGGAGCCAAGAACGGGGGGCATAGTAAACCTTTACTTATATTAGAAAAGCATTTCTTCTCTAAATTTTGACGATTGTCACCAGTTTTTTTGTAATTTAGATTCAAACATTGCCTCAGACATGTGCCGTGGTAGTTGCAGAGCCAATATCCGCATTTAGCAACTTAATTTTCCACATTTTTTTCTTAGAACATTCTGTGTTGCGCAAAATGATTCTTGTCCTTATACTAGTTTGTAATTATTCTTGTTATTACATATACAATAATGTAAGCATGGTCTGTGTTAGATAATGGACCGGTCGGTGATCCTGCGGCACCTGCTCAACAGCAGCACGGACCCCTTCAACCGCCAGCCGCTCACCGAGGACCAGCTCACTCCAGGTTACTATATACTCAGTTATTTGCGACTCCCTCCCTCCTATACACTTCACTTTTAATGGCAGTATTATACTGCGAGACAAACAACTTGAACCTGGACCACTGCATCTATTTTTCGTTTCTCTGCTCATTCAAGGTAATAGTTCAAATTACTTATCCCGGTTTTTTTCCTGTATTCCTGTAATAATGAATTGAATACGAGTTCCGCATGTCCGTTCTGGCGCTGCATGCATGGCATGTAGAAATTTTGTGTGTTGAGCTTCATAACCTTCTACTAGTTCATGTTAGCCTGGTTTTTTCTTTAAAACAACGAAAGCAAAAAGTAGCCAATTACATACCACATGCATCACTCGGTCAAGTGCCAGTCTGGGGGGCCACAAGTAAAACGCAAATTCATCGTGCCCCCCACAGGGGGGCTACGCACGGGGCCCACGAGTCTCTTGGTTTGTAACTACTTGTTAAAAAAAAACATTACTAGGTATATCATACCATACCCAATCAGAAAAAGCTCAAATTCAGTATCTGTAAAATGGTCGGTCCATCAAACCAGGTTGTCTTTTATTAGCTTAGCTTAGCTTTGTTAAAAACATCTTGGGTGGATTCGCTTCATAATGCCTATGAACTCTGGCAGCACTTATTTCTCATGCGAATGGAATAAAAAAATAGTAAACTGCTTTTTTGGTGCATTGAAAATGGGAGGCACTACTGCATTTTGTGCTTTGATCAGTGAAATTGATTATTTTTACATAACCACCAACGAATTTTTAACTGAATATGGATTAAATATAACTTTTTTTCTACCTTTTTAGCGGCGGAGCTCAAAGAGCGCATCGAGCAGTGGCAGCGGCAGAAGAACGCGGGCGGCTCCGCGCCGCGCCACTAGAGCCATGAGCCAACCACAAGTCTGATGTATATACCCTGACTCATAAGACTAGGCTGGCTAGCCGGCCACGGACTATTGTCCAAACCGTGGCGCCGCGAGAGACAATAATAGGAAACTTTTGACTTTCAAATCGTTATAATCTCGCAGACAAAATACTATCGTGAAGTATTACAAAGTCGAATTGATATATTTCAAAGTTTCTATAGTGACTCTCGTGGAGTCATGCTGATTATTGATGTGAGATTATCCAATATCTCTATTTTGAGTGCTACCGTTTCTATTTGAATAACACCGAGCTAAATTCACGTCTAGTTCTGATTAAAATTTTAATTTTGACGAAATCAGAATCTCTTTGTTTTGAATTAGTCAATTACTGTGGGTTTTTGTACGTGTTTGATGTGCTAATGTTAGAAACGGCATCTTCATCGGGCGAGCGTCCGCGCATCGCGTCGGCTGCCCGACTGAAGAGAGCAACTGAATGTCTTTAGAGTGCATTTTATAGCAATCGAAGTGTGCAAACGGCTACAACAATCATAAATGTATGTTGTTTGGATTCACACATTAGTATAACTAATGGTTTATTTTAAGTATCTATCTATGTAGGAATGTTCAAAAAGACTTATTTGTTTTCGTGCAAAATAAAGTTTACTTATATTATATAATTTGATTTACAATTTATGAAAGATGTATTTTGCCTAATAGTTATATACACTTACTTTATTATTTGTTGATAGAGCGTTATGTTATTTGGATATGTAATAAAAATCTTTCAATGTGATTTTGTTCCTTAAAATGTTTAGAAGTAAATTAAGAAGTAGATATCAATGAATGGTACATAACATAAATGAAATGGATTTTCACATAAGAATTTGTATGTATTTAGTGTTGGTAGGGTTCTAAGAATCTTAGCATTTACAATAGTTTTTTTGTACGGCTATTACAGACCCCATTATGCCTTTCCCTTTTTATTCATTTCCTTACCAGTTAACCCTTAATGCCAATTTAAAAATAATGTGTTATAATTTCGACTCGCATTATTAAGACCATGCATGAATGAAAAATTACTCTATTTTAAGAATATGAGAAGGAGAGCAACAATCAGCCTATTTCCAATAACTGCAGGGCATTCCTCAATGAAATCCATTTCCTAAAATTATATTGGTCTCACTTTTGTATTATAATTTTGACCCGTATTTGAAATAATATTAAAATAAGATGCTATTTTAAAGTCACTTATATTAAACGTGAATAAAGGTAAAATATATTTCCGTTTGTTTTATTTATTAGCTAATTAAATTAAAAGTTATACCTACTATATGAATTATGTGATTTTGACTAAAGAGGTATCAGATTCGCGACGGTCACGAACACGATGCCGAGTGGGAGGTGGGAGCAAGGCTTGTAAGTAAAAATGCTTAGAAAAAAAAAATTAAATGTAAAATAATTATATTATTGTAAATAGTAAATTATAAATAAAATACTTAGATTGCCTACCTACCTATGTCTGAGAATATATTGTCATAAAAATGCATAACTTGATACATTGTGTGGGACACTTTTGATTTTTTGATATATTTCTCTTCAAGCTATTTTGTAACACAAATTACAAAACAAAAGAATGTTAAACATTTTAATAATTTGGTACATATTTATATTTGATCATTTAAACATAAATCTGCTCATTATATTTTTTTCTCTAAGACTTATTTTCTAGTTCAAGGCCTAAGTCGGACATATTAACATTAACTTAACATTGTTATATAACTATAGGTTTGTGTATATAGAGCAGTGGATTCCGACTAGTAAGATTATGAGATTATTAAACAAACAATAAAGTGCTACCTATCCATGCAAATTTAAATTATCTTGGGACTGATTTACATTACAAAGTCAAGAGGTGGGTCCCCACAATCTATGCAAAGATAAAATATTTTTACAAAAGATATCCTGTAACAATCTTTCATTCATACAGAAATTACATCAGTATTTTCTCGTGACATAATGGGCCTTGCCAGTGAATTCCTTGTTTTTTGTCCTCAAAGATTGAGTTATTTGGGTGTTCATGTTACAAATTATGAAATCTAACTTCCTTGTGTCACATACATTATCACATTTAGTGAAAATTAAACTTGTAGAATTAAATTGTACTGAAATTGCATACAATTAAATGCATGCACCTGTACATACACACATAATACTGACACTTTTTACATCAGATACATTTTCAAGATACATTTTTTACATCAGATTGTTAAAATTAGTATGAAAGGGAATCATCTTATAAGAAAAGGCAGTCTATGAGCAAATAAGCATGCTATTACATACAACATCCCAAAATAAAAGTTAAGCCTTGCTGTTTGTCGTGGAACATAGCGCATTGTTTCAGGACAACGGAACCGCCTTTCAATATCAAAGGCTCGCGGCAATGTGAGCATTGGCAATAGAAACCACATG
Organism: Euspilapteryx auroguttella; assembly: GCA_951802225.1. Taxonomy (NCBI): domain Eukaryota; kingdom Metazoa; phylum Arthropoda; class Insecta; order Lepidoptera; family Gracillariidae; genus Euspilapteryx; species Euspilapteryx auroguttella. The sequence goes on from OX637655.1 coordinate 3,310,654, forward strand.
GAGCAGCGCACTGAGGCTACAACAAACATGATGTAGGGTGTAAACAACAAGAATGCATAAAGTAAGAAGGAAGCAGTGCTCCCTATGAGAATAGCTAGAGTCACTATCTCAGCCTTGCGGTCTGTCTCCAGATCTCTAGTATTGTTACTGTGAAGAATGGCCTCTGTGTTCAGAGCAAGTGGTATGGCGTAGTAAATAATGGGCCAGTCCACACGGCCAGTCTGGGCAAGGAAGGAAAACACCACAGACACAGGCCCAAATATTACTAAAAATAAAATGTCACCAAGAGCAATATACTTCAACCCAATACCTCCAGTGTAAATAAATGATGAGGACAGACCACCAAAGTAAACTAAGGCTAAATGCTCCATGCGTGCTGGTGATAATATCACTAGGGGCACAAAGAATGTACAACCAGCTAGATAAAGAAGAGCACCAAGAGACACAACCTCATCTACAGACAGAATATGGTCCACAAGAGTCCTGTCGTCAGATTTACGATTGTCAATTCCTTTCATAAAGTCAAAGTATGTGTTGACAACATTCCCAGCACCATGCACTGGCACCACTGTGCAGAGAGTGAGCAGCAGCGTGGCCCAGCTGAAGCCGGTGTCTCCGGGCAGCCGGTACGCCAGCGCTGCGCCCAGCAGCGTCGGCAGTAAGCTCGCACTCAAAGACCAGGGTCTAAGCGCAAGAACGTAGGTACGAACTTTCATGAGAGGATTTCGTGCAAACACTGTTTCTTCTTTTGGCTGCTCCAAAAGATTTCCTTCCTCCGTCGGTATGTCATCAGCATGGTCAAGGTTCTTGTTAGTTTCCATTGAAAAAAAGTTTTACTAAGACAATTTAAATTTGGATAAACCTGTACTATGCTGCTTTACGAAAGTGTGTCATAACATTGTTGCCGAAAAATATGTTAATGTCGATATAACAGCAACCGAACAAAAACAAAATTGCGCGATCTTGCCAGCAAGACGAGGCTTCGGCTAGGTAGGCACCTATTTTATTAGAATTTACTGTTATTTCCAAGAGAAGGCCGCCCGCCCGTAGAGGTGACAAAAACTGCTTTTTTTCAATCGCATGCGATCGCTGTTATGCTATTTTCGAACAACTGCGATTTTAAAATGCGATCGGCAACGAGAATGCGATCGGCAACGAAAATGCGATCGGCAACGAAAATGCGATTGACAACGAAAACGAAGGATGTAACTAGGCATGCAAGTTTGCTCTAATATCAATACTAATATGAATATTTTTATCAAAGTGCAGCAATTATCGATATTATAAAACCTTATAAAATTTTTTTTTAGCAAAATGTCTTTTTAGTACATTTCATATTAATTCAATAGGAGTGAGATCGCAATGCTTCAATACGTTTCGTTGCTTTGCTAATGACAAGCTGTCACATGCGATCGCGTTTTCGTTGCTGACGGCAACGAGAACGAGATCGTTGCCGACGGCAACGAAAACGCGATCGCATTATACATAGAGGTGGTCGTTATTTACAATCGCATTTAAAAAAAACTCGTTATTTCATGGCAACGAATCGCATTGCTATTCACATCGAATGTATAATGCGATCGCGTTTTCGTTGCCGTCGGCAACGATCGCGTTCTCGTTGCCCGGCAACGAACGCGTTCTCGTTGCCCGGCAACGATCGCGTTCTCGTTGCGGTCGGCAACGATCTCACTCTCGTTGCCGTCGGCAACGATCTCATTCTCGTGCCGTCAGCAACGAAAACGCGATCGCATGTTACAGCTTGTTATTAGCAAAGCAACGAAACGCATTAAAGCATTACGATCTCACTCCTATCGAATTAATATGAAATGTACTAAAAATACATTTTGCTGAAAAAAAAATTGTATAAGGTTTTGAAATATCGATAATTGCTGCACTTCGATAAAAATATCCATATTAACATTGATATTAGAGCAAACTTGCATGTCTAGTTACATCCTGCGTTTTAGTTGTCAATCGCATTCTCGTTACCGATCGCACTTTCGTTGCCAATCGCATTTTCGTTGCCGTTGCATGATATGCGATCCGGCAACGAAAATACGATCGCAGTTTAAAATCGCAGTTGTTCGAAAATAGCATAACAGCGATCGCATGCGATTGAAAAATAGCAGTTATTCTCACCTATAATTATACATTCGTTGTGAATAGCAATGCGATTCGTTGCCATGAAATAAAGAGTTTTTTTAAATGCGATTGTAAATAACGACCACCTCTACCCGCCCGTCGCCCGACCCAAACAAACCAAACGAAACGATCTCTCAATGATTGATTGATTGAGGATTGAGGAGATTTGTTGCGATTGTTGTTTCTTGTTTCAATTACAGACTTTTTCGCGGGAAGCAGCATAAATGGGTACCTAGTACGCCAAAATTGATGAAAATTTCCTAATTTCCATGTTCTGTTTTTTTCTTTGGATTTTTCTAATTATGACTACCAAGAAAAATACTTTAAAAATAAACAAATATTTATGTGTTTTAACACATGGAAATTATGAAGTATCAAGGACATTAGGAACAGTATGAAATTATTCTATGTATTCATACTAAAAAAAACTCTCTAATGCAATGATTTATTAACCAAACTCATAGAAATTTATGAAACATAATTTTTAAAAATTGATTACTAAATATTTCTCAAAATAATATGTTGCTATGATGATTGAAATTTTATATAACTTAATTACTTAAAAAAATGTACTTATTTTGTTTTTTTATTTATTTTTTGTAAGTATCCTTTTTTTTTTAGAAATGAATTTGTTTTTGGTATAAATAACAAAGTAAAAAAAAGTGACTTACAATAACTTATTTAGTATTTTAATACTAAGTTATGTATTAACCTACAGTTTTCTTCACTTCAGTAAAGTTTTCTTTCCTTTAGATTTTAAGTTTTGTTTTATGTTCGTCTTTGATCAATTAAATTTACTGATTTTTTTTTTCCACATGCTACCTTGAGAAACCCTGTGGATCATACTCACAAAGTGATGAACTCGACCAATGCGACACGAGTCCCGAATACCAGCAGCCATTCATTTTGATATTTACAAACGGATGCTAACTGGCATAAAGAGGATTTGCAAAGGGTTTTTTAGTAAACTACATTACTTAGAGCAAAAGCCCCCGCCCTGCATTTAAGTGGAGTTTTTGTGCAGTGAATTAAAATAATAAATCCTGAAAACTGTACCGCACTGGAATAAAGTAAAGTTATATTTCTTACTTCCGTACTTTACAAAAATACCACACCGTCTACAGTAGGAACGTTTCTTTAAAGAAAACTTATTTCCGTGCAAACTCCTAATTTCCATGGCATGTTTATGACCCACGGAAAACATGGAAAATCTAGAAATTATAAGCAGAACCTACGCTTTTTATCTTGAGTTGTGACCCCTGCTACAAATCCTTATAAATGGTTATTATATTTTATTAATTTTGATTAACCGAAATTTGAAGCCCACGGAAATTGTAAAAATGTTAAACCAAAACCCACGGAGGGTTCGATTTACATAAATATCTTGAAAACAATCAACATGACACATTTTTTCTCTTAGAAGGACTTTTTCAAGTTACTAAACGTAATCTATACTAGGTTACTTAAATCTGCAAGGGTCCGTGGTTTCATTGTTACATAGACTGCAATGCAAGCCCACGGAAATTATATTTTGTGTATGGACAAAACTTCAACGACGATTATTTTTGAAATAGTAATATTAAAAAAATTAATCCCATTGCCTTTCCACTCGTTGGCGATCCCTTAGGCTACGAACGCACAGGCGGTTTTTTGCCGCGCGGATTTTATGTAACATACTGAATCCTATGGAAGTGTGCGTACCAGCGGATAAAAAACCGTAAAAACACGCCTGTGCGTTCGTAGCCTTAATTGATATAAAATGCCAAATAATGGATTTTAGAACAAAAATAATTAGTTACGGCTTCTGAGACGCTAAAAAAGGGAAAATGGACCTTGGAAATTAGAAATTTCGTGTTTGACCAAGAAAAATAAATACTAAATGTCAAATTCAAATACACCTAAGACCATAGAAAGACTTTACCTTCATCGAAAATCAATAGGTTTATAAAAAATATCATTCGTCACGCAAGACATGGTTTTTTATTGATTTTGGCGAATCACCCATTACTTTTCCGTATCTATTATTGTGCTAGTGTATTGGAATTAGTGTAATAATGTGCCCTTTAAGGAGAACTGTCTAGTGAAGTGAGAAATAAAGGAAGGCGCTCCCGAACTATTCTGACCGATGTCCCGCGAAAGAGACCGTGTGAACATTGAAATGTGAGACCACCCTCGCATTTCAATGACTTAGGTTAAAAAAAAAAAAAGGAACCTAGGTTAGGAAAACGAAAAACAAAGAATTGTATTGTATTATATTGTACTACAGAAGACTTGAGAAGACTTGGCTGTATGGACTAAGTTCCTTTGCCTGCCCAGTATGAGCGAATTTTGAAAACAACAACAACTTTACGGAAAGGCAAAGGAAGGTCTCTAGACCCTAGCGTAGCGGCGGTTTCTCAGAGTAAGGAAACCGGCGGTTTCGTCCTAGACCGTGCTCTCAGAGTACCTACCTAACTAAGGAATCCGCTGCTGCAGCTTATTGATAGAGGAGATCGCGGAAGTTTTTCATTTTATTTGGTAGGCAAAAGAACGAAGTTCATACAGCCAAGTCTTATGAGCATATTTTTTTTTTGCATATTTTTCCTCTACACTCGAGATTCCAGGTGGTCTCGCATTAAGATGATCAAACGGAAGTTTTCCCTGGACATTTATCAGAATCATTCGGAAGCGTCATCCTATATTTGGCTTAACACGCACTTGGCCTAGTTTCTTATTTAGAAGCTATTTTTATGCTGGGTACATATGTAAATACCTACTGCATTATCCAGCTTTGGATTTTATGCGGTACCTATACTTTGTCTAACGATGATACGTTTGACAACTTCACACAGCTACTAAGTTTATTTAAATCAACTAACTCCATACCAAATTTTATTGAAATCACTCCAGCCGTTTAGACGTGAAGTAACAAACATACACACAATCTTTCGCCTTTATAATACTGCCCCGCATTGTTATCCGCGGTTTAGTACCGCAGTAAAAAGTAGGTATCATTTATGTTAATCCAGGGTGTGGTGTAAGCTAACTCCATACCAAATTTAAATGAAATCGCTCCAGCCGACGTAAAGAACTAACCAACATACACGCTCACAAACTTCCGCATTTATAATATTAGTGCAATTATTCTTACTGATTTAGAGTGCATTATATGCAACATTAACTTTGTGAGCTGATTGATTACTTTTGCCTATGATTTTACGCTTGACAAACTATATACATAGTAAATTGACTGCTCCCTTGGATGAGTTGGCAGAGATATGGAGTGAGACGCAGGTGCACCGAGTTGGATTCCCGGCGGGGGCAAACATTGCTAAAATTGTAATTAAAATATTTATGGTTGTTTCAAGGTCTGGGTGTATTGTTCGCTTCTGTATATGTTTCGGGCACTCTAGATACAGGTTCTTCCTAAGGCTCTTGAGTAATGTGTTAATTATTTTATTTTTGTAGATAGCCTAATCAAATAATAATTATTATTTGAATTAATATTCTAATCTAAAGTAACCGTGGCGCTCTTTAACGTGCCGCGCTACGACTTGTTAAGTTTGTTGTAGTAAAGCAGATAACTAAGTAGATAAAATAACATTAAACATTTCATTGATAACATTTTGATAAACTTTATTGGCAATCTATTAACTCACTCTTAACTGTTATCAAATCATAATAAAATTTATCAACAAAAAGCTGCCTGAACAAGCAAAGATAACAACGATAAAAACATACCATTGTAAATTTAATAACTTGAGTATTAAATATTATGTTAAATAGTTTTATCTCAATATTGAGCTGTGACAGCAACAGCCGCTCCGCGAGCAGCATCTCCTCCTGACGTGAACTCTAGAGGAAGACTGTAATAATGCTCCACGGCTCTCTGCAGCACCATATTCCTGGATAAACCAGAACCATTTCCAACTATTCTCTTGATGTTAGCATGCAACAAGATCTCTTTGGGCATCATAGAATGCAGATTTTGGATCAAGCTGTCACAAAGAGATTTAAAAACCTGCCCCAACTGAATGTTAGACAAGTCTATACCCTCAACAGAAGCTTTAACAGTCGGCGAGTGCCGCTCTCCAAGAAGTAGAGGTCGAATTTCCATGGCTGAACTGTCTGTAGGTACAGCCAGTCCAAGTGCTATCACTCTCTCCCAAACTTTGGCCTGAGGTACAGGGCACCCCAGGTCTAGAGCCCACTGTTGCAACATCTTAACAAATGTGGCTAGAACATTCCCTCCATTCAAAGAGGCTGCTACAAGTAGGTAGGTCCTGTTGAAATATGGCAAGTACTCCACAGTGCTGCAGTGGAGGTCCTGTATCTTGTCAGTCACTATGGCCAGCTGGGCAGAGGTGGAGATGTTCAACACTGCATCCTTTTGGGTCTCCAGTGTAGATAGGATGGAGCACTGCAGGTCCCCCAGGGCTGCTCCCACTGGGGTCCCCTCAGGAATGCCATTCCAGGATGAGCTTAGTTTACCAGCAATTTCTCCACTCTTTAGTACTTTGGGAAGGAGGTTCACAGGGAAGTCTACAGACATTAAAATTTCCTCATTCCATTCATTCTTTTCAGCATTGAAATACCCCCAGCTGGCTGCATTCTGGTCTGATGTGACTGGAGTGTCCAGGTTGCACAGCATGGCCACCACAAAGTCTTGGACAGTGGCTGAACAGTTGAAGCTTTTAAGCTTCTCAGGCTTGTGTTTAAGCATCCAGAGCAAAGTAGCACAACCATAGCCAGAATAACACTTCTGTTGGGAATCAGGTTTTGGAAGAGAGTTCAGGAACTCTGGCTTGCATCTAGTGTCCTGCCAGGTGTAGAGGGCAGACATGTTTTCCCTTATTCCTTCAAATCTGATCACAACACCATCTTTCTCAACTTTTTCCCAAGCACTGAAATAGATATTATTGAAGTATTGTGTTAACATAAATTGCACTTCTATTTGTGATTATAGAATGTTACTTACCTCACCTCTCCATTTTTCCAAAGAACAACACCATGCATCTGACCACACACGCCTATCTTGGTAACATGTCGCAGCAAATCTCTAGGCAGGCGGGACACACAGTAATGCACTGCAGAAACTATTTTTGGAACATCCTGCTTGTTTCCCTCTATTCCTTGATCACTTGGGATGTTTGCAGCTGTGTCCTTATTCTGTTTTGCAACGATCTCTTTAGTCAATGGGTCATAAACACACACCTTTACTGATGTGGTTCCAATGTCCATACCAAGAATATAAGATTTTTCGCCCATTTTAAAAGAAATACTTTATAACATAATATAGTTTTTTAAATACTGCAGGACGCGAGACGATCTCGTGACTGCTTGCGGCCTTCTCTCCTCCTACGCGGCTAAATTGAATAAATGCCGATTCGTCCGCCCCGCGACGCGCCAATTATTTATTTATACTATCGTGACTTCTAATTTTGTTTGTCTGCTACCAAGACGCGATCGGTCTGACTATTTAATTTAGCTGTGCCTGAGATGCGATGCAATCCTGCTGAAAGGTAGAAATAAGTAAATATTTAAACTATCGCAGAACTTTGTAAAAAGCAATCAAGATTTATTACGTAAACTTCAGTTCTTCAGATGTTCTTGTTTTTGTGTTTTTTGTGCAATAAAGATATCATTCATTCATTCATTCATTCATCTTATGATATTCAGGAAATAAAAAAGTGCGAAATTTCACACATTATATAATAACACTAAGGCTTCAAACGCACAGGCGGATTTTTATCCGCGCGGTAACAAACCGGGCGGATAAAAATTCGCTGTTGCGGTTTTATTTCCGCGCGGTTGGAAAGGTTGTTATTTCATTTTCAACCTTATTCATAGGCCACGAAGGTACAGGCGAATTTTTAGCCGCGCGGAAATAAATCGCGACAGCGGATTTTTAACCGCACGGTTTTTTATCCGCTGATGCGCACACTTCCATAGGATTTAGTATGTTACATAAAATCCGCGCTGCAAAAAACCGCCTGTGCGTTCGTAGCCTAACTCACTGACCCTAAATAATTTTATTTCCTAAGGTGGTAACTCTCACTATGGCGCGAAATTCAAATTATTTCGTGTTTTTTAATTATTCTGGCGAAAGTATACATTTTTAATAAAGTTTAAATGAATTCGCGTATGTAAAAAACCATCTCCCACATTGCAATACAACGTTTTTGGAAGACAGACCTACAGATTTTGTGTCTAAGGGGTAAAAGGCCAAAAAACAAGTTCCTTGAATATACACAAAATCGGTAACTCTGTCTTTCAAAAACGACATATGACAATGTGGGAAATAGGTTTTTACGTTCGCGAATTCATTTAAACTTTATTAAAAATGAATACTTTCGCCAAAATAATTAAAAAACGTGAAAATATTTGAATTTCGCGCCATACCGTGAGTTACCGCCTGGAATTATTTTTACATTTCGCGGTTCGATCACTAGAGATGGGCAAATGCGAGTGATTCATTCGTATGAAACATTCGAATACCGAACAAACAATCAAATTATTCGATTGTGAAAAGTGTCAATTCGAAATATTCGAATGCAAAAAAATCATTCGAATCATTTGTTTTATTTGAATTGGTTAGGAATGCCATTATTATTATGTAGGTATTATATGCTTGTGCATGACATATTTATTCCTGTCAGCCTCTTCAAATCAAATAGGATATTATTCGAAAATTAGAATTAAGTAACTTTATATTTTTTTGCGAAAAAATAACAAATTGTAAATTATGTACATATTAGTAACATGAAAATAGTAGTAATACATTCGTGTATCCTTCAAAATGTAATAAAAATGTACTTTACATTACCTTACCGAAAATTCATTCGAATTATCGTTCGGTAAAATCCATTCGAATGCCGATATTTTATTCGAATGAAAATAAAACATTCGAATGACGAAAATTAATTATAAATAATGTAAAATAAATTATATTGGAACATTCGAATAATTCGATTGTTGATTTTTTCAACAATCGCCCATCTCTATCGATCACGATTACGGGCACAACCCAACCATCGCACAACGCCAACGCAAAAAAAAACGCAATACAATAGGTACTAAGTAGGTAGGTATGTATGTACAGTGGCGGACACGGTCGGCGTAACACTTCCGGTTTTTCTGTATTGCAAAATAGCTCTTGTTCTTTGGTCATACAGTCTAGGCCTGACGAAACCATAGACAAATCTGTTACGGCCTCCTAGTCCTTGACTGTACCTATGAGTGTGAAATGGATGCGGGATGCTTGATTGAGACAATAGGCAATCAATCAAACACACACTTATCTGGATTTGATTGATTGATTCTGTCTTCCATGATTTGGTTTGCTTTTGAGGTTACTTAGATTTTCCTTCTTGGGCTTGCTTGTTTGTTGGTTGTTTGTTGCTTTTATTTTATTCACTAAATAATTCCATTTCTATTTTCTACTCCTGAAAATTGAAAAGACTTAGTGTAATGGGGAAGATAAATAAGAAACTTGAAAAGAAAAAGAGCGAAAGCAACGAACAAACTCAAGACAAAGACAGTAATCTGGAAGAGCAGAAGCCTGAAACAAGCAGTGATTCTGCAACAAAACAGAGAAATCGCAAAAGGAAAATGAAAACTGTTGAGAAATGTGAAGTAAATGATGCTGAAAATGCATTAGTTAAACAAGATTCTAATGAACATGCAATTGCACAAACCAAACAAATGAAAAATAAAAGAAAGAAATTGGTTGAAGGTGTATCAGCAGGTGTGTTGGTCCAACCAAGTTCAAGTAGTAGTAGTTTAACAAAACTTAAGCAAAATTTCAATAGTGAAGAAGAAGATGTTAAAGATGAAGATATTGATAAATTTTGTGATGAGCTCCCCGCAGAAGACAATGCTCAGTTTGAAGATTGGGTAAAACTAATAGAAAAAAAACTTAATTGTAATAAAAAGACTTAAGCCTCTTTTCATGTTTAATTGTTTATTTGTTGGATATCTAGACAATTCAATTTAATCAACATAAAATAATATAAATGCCTGCGGCGTCGCAGGTGCAGTTTCGGCATTGAGTGTGTCAATGTGTCTCCGTAAAAGTTTTCATACATTGCTCCATTTAATTTAATTGCAGCATGTCCCGCAGGACGCCCCTTGGCCCCTAACCCAGTGCTGGGATAATAATAACTGAACAAATGGTAGGTATTATTATTGTTGGTTTATTTGAGAATGTGGTCAAAATATGGTAAAAATTAAGTAATGCAGATTTTATGTTAAACTAGCCCAAGTACTAGTATCTGGGAAGAGTATAAAAAAAATATTTTGAGTTTTCCTATTATAAACTTTATCTTATAATGCTAGAAAACTCATTTATAGAAGCATTCTCATAGGAAACGTACATCAATCTATATTGTATCACAGAATAGAATCGTCAACAATCCTTTTGTTAAAGCGATACGTAAAAGCCTGCCAAGGCCTGCCAGAAGACCCATTCCTGCAAAGCGGAAAATTAACTGTGTCACAGACTTCGCCCAATTTAACTGAATGTATAGCCGCACGTTTATTTTAGTCTCAGATTAATGAAGGCGGTTTCCTTACTCTGTAATTTTAGTAATTTATAATATGTACCCAAAGTAGATAGCCAGATTAAATTAATTTATGATATTATTACTAAGTATTAGTACAGATTAAAAAATTATCTAAAGACTTGGCAGAATGGACTACTCGTTCCTTTGCCTGCCCATGGGCAAACGAATAAAATATCAACAAAGTGTTGCCAGATGGGGGGTTGCGGGATTCGGGGATTCCCTGCAAATGAGCGGTTTTCGAACTGTCACTTTTAGTTACAAAGACTGCCATAAGATGTCACTAGCAAATAGGTTAAATGTCAAATTCTATATGAATTCAATCAGTCAGGTCAGTCAGATTTGACGTTGACATTACACCTACATGCAATGCAGTGCCATCTAATAACATTCTCGGATTATTGTTTTAACGTTGGTTCCGAAACCACGTGTTTTGTTAGCGGTCTTTAAAACAATAATCCAATAAACTTATAATAACCGTCCAACGTTGCCGGGCTTTAAGCCCACCCTTATAAGCTAATTTGTGACCTGACATTGGCAAAATACTCTACTGAAGTGGGGTCAAGTCCATTAAATTAAATTAATAATAATAATAATAACATTCTCCTAGAACCATTAAAACTGTCAAAAACGAAAACCCCTCATTCGGGGGTTTTAAAGCTTTCGTGAGGAATTTTGGGGGGATGAATGCTTTGGTTTTGGAGGATTTCATGAGGGAAAAAAACAATGGGGGTTTTAGCAGGTTTTTTTTGTAAAAGAAGTTATGAACATATTAGGAAATTGGCTATACTTAATGGTATTTTGTGTCCCACTTTTTCCAATGTAGTGGTCGAGAGAGCATTTTCTATGTTCAGTATAATTAGATAAGAACAAATTGCTAAATAAAATGGCTTTAGAAACTGTCAAGAAAATACCTACCTACTGAGGATACTTACTATACAGTCTAAACTGACGGTTTTCCTCAGTTTAAATCAACCTCAAACGCTGAATAAATTTAATTCTAAAAATATTTATAAGTAATTTGAAAAATGATGATGTTGATTTAGTTTTGGAAGCTCTGGACGAAGTCTAAAGGTTGAATAAAGCTAAATAAAAAAAACAGATACTAAAAGTGTTTTTTTTTTTCTTTAGGGGGCAACGTCATGGTCTGGCGAAGATTTTTTTTGTGTTTTTTAGTTATTCTGGCGAAAGAATAAGTTTTAAATAACGCGATGTAAAAACCGTTTTCTACATTGATATACAACGTTTTTAGAAGACAGAGGTACCTGATTTTGTGTATATTTGTGAATCTTGATTTTGGCCTACCGCCGTAATTATGTGATACAAAAATAAAATCGTTTGAAGGGGGTTAAAAAAGAAATTTAAATTAAAACCTTAAAAATGACATGAGGCTTGGGTTTTTTTCCGAAAAAGCAGGGATTTTTGGTTTGATTTGGGGGAAATACACAATGCTATTTGGCAACACTGCACCGCCTCCGTGCTTGAATGTTCAACTTCCATATTTTACACTGTTCAGGAGAAGGTTTTTTTTACTTATTATCAAACGAGATGTTTAGTTTCAGGAATGATAAATGCAAATTTATAGTTTTTAGTCTAATCTATGGAATTGCCAATAAATTTGTTTACGATGCTGTGATTTTACGTATTTTATCATACTTTTAAAATGGAGGTTGAACAAAACTGCGAATAAAAATGTTCGTTCATGGAGATACAACACTCCTGCCATGGAGATAGCACAGTGTTCCTTCAAATTGTTGCGTGCTTGTTTGTCCAACCTCCTAATACCATATACAGGATGATTAATTACTTCGTAAAAAAAAATGTTTTTAGATGATAAAAGGTATAAGAAATTAAAATCAAGAAATAAAAAAATGTTTTAATTTAGACTCAAGTAATAATAACATAATCATAACGAAATGATAAAATAGAACCGTTTTCCCCCCGAAGGGAAGAAAACGGATATTTAGGTTTCTGCCGAAGCTTGAACCACGTTTGAGAATAACGCCACGTAATTCAACCATAGACCACCTACTAATCCATAATAGCAGCGCCATCTAGTGTCAATTGGAGTAATACCTTCCCTTTCCCCACCCGCACGCCCCATCAGCGCGCGGCTGCTCGATGTGCTTCAGTACGGGATGTAGCCGGCAAGGCCTTTAGGCGTGGTTCAAGCTTCGGCAGAAACCTAAATATCCGTTTTCTTCCCTTCGGGGGGAAAACGGTTCTATTTAGGTGTTCGTGCCTTCGCTTGAACCACGTTTGAGACGTGTTTCCGGTCTGCCGGCGCTGATCTGGGCGTACTGTGATATAAATGTATATTTAATAAGAAAGCAGAGATAAGGTATTTAGTAAGGAGCATATATTGCTTTGATTGATTTGATAAATATAAATTAAAGACATTGTTTAGAAAAAATAATAATCAACATAATATATTTTAAGAATTTTGAACATAACACATCTCGGCATGTTAACAAATAACAAACAAAAAGAAAACGAAAAAGAAAACTTAACAATATTTAAGAGCTAATCTTCCAAAGCCCTAAGAAGATAATAACAAAAACAGAAAAAACTAAATTCAGATAGGTGTAAATGCGTCATTTATAGCGTAATCACCTTTTGGACGAGCATTTATTTCTCGATAGTAATGATTCAAAAATGTATTTCTTGATCTCCAGTTTCCTTTCTTTAGGACGTCATCGATATCTAAGCCTCTGCTGGTCCAGTTATGTGTTGCCACTGCCGCTCGTATGCTTCCAGCAGATGAGGAGATGCAGGCTTCTTTAAATACTGTTCGTATCCAGCCTGCAATCACGCTTCGGGATGCTTCCTTTGTTTGACCTCTAGTAGTTATAAAAAGGGATTTTATATTTTTGGAACGCCGGCGGTTTTGTGATACTTCTATGAGTTTTTTGACCCAGTAAACGATATTTAACTTTAAATTTGTATCACTCTTTAGGCTCCAACCTGATTGTCTATATCGTGAGTTGTCTGTTTTGGAGCCGAATTTTGGCCAAAATATAATTTCTCCGTCATGTTCTTCATAATGTTCTGTATCGATATTCAAGAGTGTCAAATCATGTACTCGCCTTCCTGATGCTAAGAGTAATAATACGCAAGTGTGTCGAGAGACCGCAAATAAACTGGTTTCATTAATGTCGTAAGATTTGAGAAATTCTACAAGTTCATCAATTTTCCAGGTTAAAGCCTTTTTTATGGGAGGTTTTTTAGCTAGAATACCCTTTAAAGTGTGTACAATTAACGGGTGAGAACTAAGGATCGAGCTTTTCGATGGGTTTGAGAACGTCGCAACGACTGATTTGTGTAGCAATATAGTGTTTGGAGCTCATTTTAAAGTTTTGAATAAGAAGCATAAGTATTTTGCAACATCTGATGGTTCAGGATCATTTGCTGAAACATTGTTACTTGATGCCCACAGCCGCCATTTTTTCCAGGCTTGGCGATACGTTTGCAACGTTGAACTTTTCCATGCTGATTCTAATAGTTCTTTTTCAGACATATCCCAGTTTGCGATTTCATTACTCCAGCCCATACCCTCCAGGCCTGCAAATTGAGCTTGTCCACCCCTGGTGGGGGCTGGTTTGTCCGAAGATCGACGAGGTTCTTCCATAAAGATGGGATCATCATTGGCGGTTGGGTTGCTCGCCTTTTTAGTTCTAGGGTCCAGAAAGCTTTTTCCTAGTTCGGTATTATCAGAATGTATATACCCGTTGAAGACTCCAGATGCCTTAACACTCGGGGAATCATTGTTGGTGGTGGAAATACCCAGGCTAGAGTGTAGTGCCAAGGTTTGCTGAAAGCATCCGTGAAGATCGATTTCGGATCTGTAGCATCCTCGCTGACGTATGTCGGAACTACTGCAGAGCGGTTCGAGGCAAACAGGTCTATCTCTGGCGTGCCTAACGCTTTGAATATTGTCTTCGTGATCTCTACTTTGAGATGCCATTCGGGAAGATCTTTGGATCGCGACAGACCATCTGCTATGCCATTGCAAATTCCCGGAATGTATCGAGCTATCAAGTGGCAATTGTAACTTTTGCATAATTCTAGGATAAGCGTGGTTGTTCGTAGAAGTCTCAGTGAGCGGGTTCCTCCCTCCTTTGTTATGTGCGCTACCGTAGTGCGGTTGTCTGACTGTATCATAACGGATTTGTCTCTCAGCCGTGGACCCATCCATTTTAGAGCTTCGTAAACTGCCCATAATTCTTTTTGATTGCTGTGCCATTTGCTCTGTAATTCTGTCCAGTTGCCTCCTAGTTTCTGATTGTCGACTAGTGCTCCCCAGCCCGTGTCTGCCGCATCTGTTGTTATAAATATTGTTGGATGATTGTAATGGATTTGAGACCATTCGTCGGAGTGTTCCGTCCACCAAGTTAGTTCGGCTAGACTCCTTTTCGGGATTGGATACTTCTTGAAGGGCTGACAGTGGGGTAACTTGTTTGAGTCGACTTGTAGAATCCGGCAGTGAAGCCGTCCCAATGGAATTACAAAAGCTGCAAAGTTGAGTTTGCCTAAGATCATTTTTGCGTCCCGCCAACACCAGAAGCCACTTCTTACGTACTTCATCGCCATATTTTTGATATTTTCTGATTTGATCTTGGAAAACATCTTTTGGTTGTTTTCCGTGTCCCATAATACTCCAAGATATTCTAGGACTTTTGACGGGTTTTTTGAAGTTTTGTTCAGGTTTACGGCCCAGCCCAGTTTCCTTAGTTGGCCTAGGACAAACCTTAACTGTTCTTTCAGGATCTCTGGATTTGGGTGCGACAGCAGAAAATCGTCTAAATAAACTACAATTTTTATATCGTTCTGTCTGAACCAGTGGGCTAACCAATTTGTGATCTTTGCGAACGCCGATGGGGCACTCGCTAGTCCAAACGGTAGGCATGTCATCTCGTAGATTTCTCCATCGTAAGTTAAAGAAAGGTATCTGCAATGCGTTGGTATTATCGGGACGTGATAATATGCTTGAGAAATGTCTGTCTTCAGAAGGTAGTCCTGAGGATTTATAACGGATGGGATTCTTTGATGATTCAATAGCCGAAATTTGGGCGTTGCAACAAATTGATTGAGCTTCTTTAGGTTGAAAATAGGGCGGTTTGGGCCGTCGGACTTTTTCCTCAAAAAGAGTGTTGATAAAAATCCCGTTTTGTAACTGCTCTTTCGTATTGCCCCCGACTTGAGCATTTTCTCTATTTCTTTGTTCATTTCTGGGGAACTTTTGGTTTGGAACGCATTTCTGTTGGAGGATAGGTTTACTGTTAATGGTTTGCTTTGAAAAGGGATTTTGTATCCTGCTAATATATTTAGAATAGTCTGAGGGGCGCCTATTTTTCTCCAGTGTTGTATATAGTTTTGTAGTTGACCCGCTTTGAAGTCATGCTTTTCTTCCTCCTTTCCATTTGTTCTGTCCACGTGAAGCGTTTCTATCTTGGAATTTGCCTCCGCTTGTATTGGGTCTGTTTGTAAAGGTGTTTGCTCGAAGTAAAGATTTGTTGATGTTTTTGTTAGTAGAAAAGTTGTTTTTGTTATCTTTCTTGTAGACATGCTTGGGAACGTTTCTGGTTGATCGCAATAAGTTTCGACTGGCAGGAAAAAACTTGTATATGCCTCCTTGGTCCTTAACTGTTTGCGATAGCTCTGGTTCCGAGAAAAGATGCGTTTTAGAAGGTGGTATATCATGTATTATTTCGTGAAGAACCCTATTTTTAACTTTATAAATGTTTCTTCGCTTTTGGATGGTCTCAGCTCTACGACCCAGAACATAGTGAAGGAGGTCGTCTGAGTTCTTGCGGAACTTTGAGTCCGTTGCCAGGAAATCTGCCCCCACTTTGTGTTTAATTTCTTGCGGTAACTTATCGCAAAGTTCCTGGAATGTTTTCCTCTGTTGTAAAAGACCATTCGTTATTGCTGCCAGCACAAGGTCAGATTGTTCCAGTAAATTAATATAAGACCAATGTGGAGTGACCTGAGCTAGGTGATTGTTGACCTTTAGTGACTGAAAAACTGGGGTCGCTTGAAATTGTTTCTGAACTTTTGAATACTTAATATTCTTCCATCCTTCTCCGCCTAGTCTTTGCAAAGCAGCTGCTTGTTCAGCAAGAGCAGGGTCTGCCTTTGAAAACTTAGTTTCTTCTTCGTCTATATTTGCTACAAAATCATATTCTTTATCAGACTTGGCAGCCCTTAATGCCGCCAACTTCTGTTGCGCATTGGTAATTTGGTCTTCAATTGCTTTTTCTTCTGAGGAGTAATCCGGTGTTGGTGCTTGTTCGAAAAAATTTTTCTCATTCACTATGCACTCTTCATCACAATCATTGGTACTGTCTGGCAGAGAATGGTACGATTCATCTAAATTAACTGGTTGCGAATCAGTATTGCGACTTTCGATAGCGTTTATTTTGTCGCTGTTATGGTTTGTTTTTTCAATAATTTTTGTTAACAAGTCCATCTGTTGTTGCTGCTGTTGGAACATGGCTGCAAAGAGATGTTCCATGCTGCCTTCAGACAGTGAAGGTCGTTTTGCTGGAGGTCCATCAACGTTTTGTGAACTGGGCCTCTTAGATGCTGACGACGGATCTGGACCTGGTGTGTCGCGACTACGACTTCGACTTCGGGACCTGTACGACGGGCTGCTTTTCCTCGACAACGGTAAGTCATCTTCATTACCTTTTAGAAGAGTGTTTGCGTTTTCTCTATTTAGTAATTTTGCTTTTAAGGAGCGGACCGTTCCAATAAATTCTTTATATGATTGGTCATGAATTTTCTCCATGATTTTGTGTGGTGAGTATATGAGTGCTCTACCCAGAGGCCAGGTTAATACTTTTTTCCTTACACTCCTGTAAAACCGTTCGGAAAGTTCCTTTACACTTGGGTCGAAGCACCGTGCCAAGTCCACGGTAGGGATTCCAAATCTTAGTTTGCTGTCCACTGAGGGGGATATTTCTTCTCCGAAGAGTTCCTCATAGCTAAAATGATTAACTTTCCAGTTTTCCCAATCTCTTGGATAGTTTTCCCTGATAATGCGCAAGACGGCTTGAAAAGGTTCTAAGTCTTCCTCTTGTGGTGTAATTTGAGCTAATTCACCCATAGTAGTACTAATCGGTGCCATGGTCTGTAAAGAGCAAGTATACATCAATATATGGGCGACAAATGTCGGCTTACATGACGTGTCAAAACTTGATGCGTCGCGTCGCCTACAAGGGCGACAGACGACGGGTCGTTTCGTCAGAGTTGTCGTGCCATTTTTAGGCTTCGTGTCGCCTCACGGGGCGACACGGTCAGACGACATGACGCGCCACGGGGCGACAAGGTCAGACGACATGACGCCCCACAGGGCGACACTGTCAGGCGGCATAACGTCGGCTTAATTTTCAAGACGACGACCATAATGGCGGTGCCTAGTGAGGCTACTGCGTCTCATTGCTGGGCCAGGGGCGCCGAGCAGAATATTATAATTAACAATTACGTTAATTTATTAATAAAACTTACTTTTTCGTTTTTTATTTTTTCCTTGTGGGCACGTGAATCTCGGTTGAATTACGAACGCGTACTGAAGCACATCGAGCAGCCGCGCGCTGATGGGGCGTGCGGGTGGGGAAAGGGAAGGTATTACTCCAATTGACACTAGATGGCGCTGCTATTATGGATTAGTAGGTGGTCTATGGTTGAATTACGTGGCGTTATTCTCAAACGTGGTTCAAGCGAAGGCACGAACACCTAAATATACCTACTTAATTATTGTTAAATATTTGGTTGTTGTGTTGAACTATTGTGACAGACAGACAAACGGACTATCAAACAGAATTAACATAATAATATACTTAATTCTCAACCGTTTTATTACAAAGTGAATTTATTAACATCCTGTATCAGTACGTTTAAAGTTTCTATTCGGAAATGAACATTATTAAAAAGTACTTATTGCTCGAATGTCGCCAAAGTACGCCTTTTGCTTGTTTTGAAATTGGTACTCGCCATCCTGCCGCAGCTTTTAACGTTACTCGCAGTTAGTTTTCTTAGTTTTGAACACAATAAAACTAATTTATTAGGTTTTTGCAAGCAAACTAAAGGAGCAACAAAGACCATCACAGAAAAAACAAAATGGCCGGGTAGCGTGACGTACTGTGCTGTGATTCGTCGGCCGGCTGGAGTTTGAACACTCAAGCACGCAACAAATATTTCGATGCGGTACTTTGGGTAGTGCTGTGGAGGTTGGCTAAACAAGCACGGAATTTTTGTTACGATGATGTGGGCTTCAAAATTTAAAACGTGAAATTTATTGTATTTTCTCTAGGAAAAGCCTTTTTTTACTTGACCTTCTGGACCTAAATTACATCGTTAACAATCCTGCATCAAAAAGTCATTTTCGACCAAAATGGAGCTTGAACATTTAAGCACGGAGCCGACGACTGGGCAACACTCACTCAATCTCAGAATAATTCCATCATGGAACTTAAATTCAGCGTTGCCAAAGTGTGGGGAATTCCCCAAACTGCGGGGAATCCCAAAGCGATTGGGGAATTTGTGGGGAGAGGCACTGTGTGGGGAATATGCGGGGAATTTAGCATTTCACAAATTCAAAAGATCTTACAATCAAAACATCTCATCATCATCATCTTTTGCCCAATCTCCGCTGGGGAGCAAAGGGCCGAAACAAATCGCCGCCACGCTCGACGGTCTTGAGCAATATCGCAGACTTCCTCCCAGGTTCTCTGCGTGTGCTCCAGATCCTCCTTCATAGCGCGCTGCCACGTGTTCTTGGGTCTGCCAATCAAAACATCCATTGATCAAATATAAATTACTGCCTTTATTTATTTTTATTGATAAAGAGGCTCAAACTTATATTCAGGGATGTGATTATTAACCTTATTCGTTTAAATTACTGAATATTAGCGAAATACAATTATGAAAATATATCAGTACCCAGGTACCAGTATCCAGTATCAGTATACCCTAAAGTCAGTCAGTTGGCCTAAGTATATAAATATTTAAAGAATAATAGCGAAATACAATATCTGTTTTTACGTGTTTTTAACCTTGTTTTTAATTTTAAGCCTAAACATAAGAGAAAACCGGAGGAGGATTTCATATAATGACCGGAGGTTTTTTTTGAGTGATATTGCGATTTTTTAAGTGTTTGTCATTAATAAATGGTTGATTTTTAAAGTTATATTGTAAATAGTTCTTTATCTCATTGTGAGGGGATTTTGTGGGGAATCAGGATATTTTTCTCCCCAATTTTGGGGAATTTGACCAGTGATCTTGGGGAATCTTGTAAATAGCCATTGGCAACACTGCTTAAATTCCATGCACTCAACAAAACAACAACAAACAACACAACCAGAATACCACAGAACACAACATTCTCTGTGACTGTGACACTAGTTGGTCTGTGCTGTGACAACATGTGCTGTGACAAGCTCAAAGCATAGAAAAATTTTACTCTCCTCTCTAGGTTAAAAGGTACATGAAATAAATAGGTACCTACTACCTACATATTAATTAACATTCAGCTTTCTGTCTGTTCAGCAAGTGTTCTTTTTTTGTGGTGACTGGATTTGTATTGGATAGCCAGTGGCAGCAGAGAGTGGCAGTAGCTGGTACAGTTTGCTGGATTTTATATTGGGAAAAATATTTTTGGTTATGTACTTAGAGGTACCTACTAAAGAATAGTAATTATGACGCGTTTTGCTCGAGCCAAAGGATCTAAATCTTCCAACGAGAAATTGCCTGATGATGGAACACCTTGGGAGGTAATGAAACAACAGCTAATTGAATCCAAGAAGCAAATTGAAGATGCCAAGAAAAGGGAAGAGGTCAGTATTATATTAAGCTGTTGATTTTTTAAAATATTAACTAGAGGCTGCCCCGCGGTTTTTTCCCGCGCAGATTTCTCATAAACACAAAATTCCCGTTTTTCCCGTTCCCGTGGGAATTTCGTGAAATCCCTACTTAGCGCACCTACACTCCCCAAGAAACCCACGTGCCAATTTTCAGCTTTCTACGCCCAGTAGTTTCGGCTCTGCGTTGTCTGTCAGTCAGTCAGTAACAGAAGAGTTTTATATACTTATATTGATACTAGAGGCTGCCCCGCGGTTTTTTCCGCGCAGATTTCTCATAAACACAAAATTCCCGTTTTTTTCCGTTCCCGTGGGAATTTCGGGAAATCCCTTCTTAGTGCTAACCTACACTCCCAAAGGAACCTACATGCAAAATTTCAGCCCGCTACGCCCAGTAGTTTCGGCTCTGCGTTGTCTGTCAGTCAGTCAGTCAGTAACGGAAGAGTTTTATATATATTGATGATAAGTAGGTAGGTATCTTCTTCTGATACAGAATTTTGAATACATAATACCGAAAATATATTACTTAAAACACTGCTACCAAATTGGGGGCACGGTGCCATGCGGGCTGGTTGCATTGCCTTGTTGAATGGCCAGGCTGATGTGCGAGCTGGTAATTGTGCAATTAGGCATGCAAACATATCTTTGTAAAGGCAAAACACTTCCAGCCCTGTGGTCTGAGTGTCTGAACCCCAAATTGTAGCAGCCTAAGCCAGATGGCAACACTCAAAAAGTCATAAATAAAAATAAGCTTGGCAGGATACTAATGTATCAGACAAAATTTGAATGTATCAGGATTTTTTTATTCTTAAGATCGATGCTTAAATGTTATTTTTATTACTTTCAGGTGGAACAACAGCGCATAGACAATTATCAAAATTTCCTCAAGGAACAGAAAGTTCAGAAGCGAAAAGCAACATGGTGTGATTTTCCTGAAGTTGATCAGAGTAGAAAAAGAAACAAATCTGCTGCAGGTAAAACTAAATCTGCTGTCAACAACAATAATGCCAAAAATATGGAAGATCAAGTAGATCAACAAAGTAAAAATTTTGTTCAGGATAAAACTGACCCCAAATCTAAAGAAACTAAATTTAAATCTGCAAAGAAAAAGAAAAATAAGAAAAACCTTAGCAACAATATAGTTCATGGTTCTGCAAATGGTCCACAAACTCAAGAAACCCTAGTTGATGCTCTCACAAATGATCCATCAACTTATGAAACTCTAACTGAAAGCAAAAGTAATTTAGATACAAAAAAGAAGAAAATAAAAAAACCTACAAAAATTCAAGCAGACAACGATTCCAATAATGAAGACAATTCAATAAAACATTCTACAAGTCCACAAAACAAACCTTTACAGAAGAAAAAGAAAGATAAATTTACGAACAACAGCCAAGCAATCCGCAGGAAGCCTGTCAATGACAGCAGTTTCCAACTCATTATCAATGGCAAAGAAGTGGACCTAGTAAGATTTGAGGGTTTCCCTATCATGAAGAAAGATGCAGACCGTTTGAGTGAACTCAAGGGCAACATGATGAAGAAAGGCATACCAAAAAGTGAAGTTCAAAGAACTATTAAACTTGAAAGAAGAAGGGCAGAGAAAGCACTCGCTCGATTAAAGAGAGATGTTTGCTACAACTGCAGGAAAGGTGGGCACAACCTGTCTGACTGTCCAGAACTCAAGTCTAAGATTCCAGGAGTGGAAGCGGGCGACGGAATGTGCTTTAAGTGTGGCTCCACAGAGCACAGACAGTTTGAATGCAAAGTGCAGAGGGACAAGGAATTTAGATTTGCTACATGCTTCATTTGCAAGGATCAGGTACTTAGCTTACATTATATGTACAGTCACTCACCTTTACCAATATTTAAACACTTTTTAAACAAACAAATACAAGTGAAGAGTTTTCATATTGCTTCACTTAACTGTCTCTTATGAGACAAAAATAGTTTTAAATATTTTATAAAATTTAATGACCTTATAATTTTTTTCCAGGGTCACATAGCTAGGCAATGCCCTGACAATCCAAAGGGTTTGTATCCTAATGGGGGCGCCTGCAAATTGTGCGGAGACGTTACCCATCTCAGGAAAGATTGCCCAACGGTAAGTTGTTTTTTTTCCTCATGAATCTCAGTCAATCATCATCATCATTAGTGCGTTATTTCCGTATTCCCTTTTATTGTTTTTTTATGTAGCCATATTAATGATGATGATGCCAATTTCCTCAAGCCCTGGGATCCTGTGCCGCGTCCGGTCAGTTCTCGAGGTGAGAATCGAGATTGTCTTGCCATCTCCTTCTTGGTCTTCCATGTTTACGTATATGCCACTAGGACACTAATTGGTGTTATTGTTAGATTACACATTGTTGTTTCTTGTTTTAGGTAAAGGATCAGAAAGAAGAAACATCAATTAAACTGGGAACGCTGAACGACGATGAAATTGAGGGCATTGCGCAGCAAAACACCAAAGCGCCGCCTACTGAAGAAAAGGGAAAGAAACCCAAGAAAATTACATTTTAGTAAGATTAATTTTTATTTGATAACACATTTTTTTTAAAGTTGAAATAGTAATAAAATTCAGTATAAACATTACATGTTACTGAAATATATTTTTTATATTGAAATAACATAATTCTTTAGATTTTACATAGTCATAGTTTCATTAATAGAGAGATCTTAATGTCTTTTAAAAAAAAAATCTAAATACAGGAGAAACAAATAATTTAACAAAAACGCAAATGACGCAAAATAGAAACCTAGGATGTTTAAAACATCTACAATCTAAAATGCATATTTATTTATTTATTGGAGATATCAATAAGAATATAACACTTAAAAAACAAGAAAAAGAAAACTGACCTACATTCTCAAGTATTACTCACTAAGATACTTACCCTCTTATTCATAAAAAGTTAAAGAGCATTTTAGTTTTTTTGACGTATGTCAATTTAGACTGGATGTCACGTATTTACCATACAACAAACCAGAGAAGTAGACCTCCAGTAACGCTACTTAAAATCTACTGTATCTTTATGAATAACACGGTTAATCTTTATACAAAGCTGTTGGGAACATTTCCCAAAGCTTTATACAAAGCTGTTGGGAACATTGTGTGCTGAGAGGAGAACATAAAAAATATGATTACATACTAAAACATTAAGTATAAATAAAACCTTGCTTAAAATATTGCTGAATATCTACATACAAAATGAATGCGTAGACATACAATACTACAAACTGTCCAAGCTAGCCCTCAGCTGGTCGAGCGACTGCAGAGCGATCTGTCCAGTGATGCCTTCAGGGCTCTCGGGGTCCTCCCTGGTGAGCACCGCCGCCGCCTCCTCCAGGCACCTGATAGGTTCTTGGAGCTTGTCTTTTAGTTTCTCCTCGGTGATAAGTCCGGCGCTGTACTCGCTGCGCGCGAGGAACATGAGCGGCGCGTGCAGCTCGTAGATCATCATTGCTGGGGGATATAGTTGGGACTATAGATTAGTGGGGAAAACTGATAAGATTCAAAGATTATTGTGGGTATGAGCGGGAAAATAAGTTGTTAAAAACAGTGTATTTTTTTATATATCGTCGACATGATCCTTATTGCGAACTTATTTTGCTTAAATTAGTAGGTATGTACCTACTAGAATTGCTGTTTAGTTATTTACATTCATCTCGCTGCAAAAAAACTAGAGACATAAAAAATTTGGCATAATACCATTTCTTTCACCGATTATTTTCTCGAACAAAGTATTATTTCGTGCCAAAAACCACGCCTTTGTAATAGAATAAGTAGTATTTTCTAGAATGGATTTTTTTGGCACTGGCTAGAAAATCTATTCAAATTTACGACCTTTAATAAAATAAAAAAAACAAATCTTCTATTCTATGGTTTATCTCATTTATAGGAAGTCGAGTCTTATCATTATAGTTAGTGGATGTGGGTCGCTTAAGACCGGTAGTATGACGATCTGTGAGGGAGGCATATATGTCCAGTAAATGGACGTCTTTCGGCTGATATGATGATTACACCTACCTCTCATCCTAGTCTGCCCAGGCGTTATGACGTCCAGGGTCTGCAGCACCTGGCGGCAGAACTCAGCCTTTCTCTCCAGCATGAGGTCAGGCAGGTCGTCTATAGCGTAGCCCTCCACCCGTCCATACAGTTGGGCCAGGGTATGCTTGATGGAGAGTAGGAGAGAGTGCCGAGGGTGGAACACCGATTTGTACTGGAAATTTAGAAATATTTCATAGTAAACGTATTCGTTTTCTTATGTTTAATTATATAGGTTTTACTGATGCAAGGATTCACTTCGAATAAAACTTCTACTAGCGGATAAAAACTGATAAGTGGATTTTTAGGGTTCATATTGTTTCGTACAAAGCAGACATAACGAGCTACAGCCTTTTCAACTAGCATCAAAATGTTTCTTTTTCTGAATAACCAACCAAAAAAAAAACCTAAAAACTTACTTGACCTAGCCCGCTATTTTTACACCAGTGAGATTTAAATTGCTATTTCAGGTTCATCTTACATTTCGTCAAGCGGTGTGCTATAATATTTATTAGACGCATGCAGGCATGGAGTTATAAACCATGCATGCAGGTTATCGTTATGCTGGCATCCGTCAGACGAAGGCGCAAGTTATACTGTAAACTTAGCTATACCTTTTTGATAGTAGCCTCTCTTTGCTCGACGGCGGCGGCGCCCGGCTCCAGGCAGTCGAGCTGGTCCACCTCGCTCTGCACCAGCGCCAGGATCCTCCGCACCGCAGAGCTCGATGTCTTGAACTCGCAGATTCTTTCTGTACACTTCCACTCTGATTCGGGGTCTGGTGAATTATTAGTTTGGATTTGTTTAGGGTTTCCTCATACTCAATCTTCTTGTGTGAGTCCTAGATAGGGCTGAGCGCACACTGAGAGCGAACGGTCAGAGTTATGCGTTCTGGTGACCGTGAGCGCTCAAAGGTTCCTGTGTGCTTTGTGGTTAGGCCTCGTATATTCGAAAGAATACAGATCTGATGACTGCTCGCTGTGTCGCCCGCGCTGTTTAACATATTTTTATTCTCTCATATTTATGGTGACACACGATTCGTTAATAGTGCTTTAACGGCGGGTGGAATTGCAAAAACACGCAATATCATTCCCCGAGTACTTTCTAGAACTTATTACACTCTTGATTTTCATGTCGATTCATGAGACTATGTGACTTCATTATATAGGTCTGATTTTACGACATACTTAACCTAATCTATGACATAACTTTAAGGCGCCTATAATATAACAGTTTTCCACCCCGAAGGGAAGAAAACAATTATTTTAGGTCTTGCCGAGGCTTGACCTTTCGGAGATTACCCTACCTACCTTAACGTCCTGACGTGCTGGCTACCTTACCTGTGATGTGTCTGTGTGCGTGCGATGCGGGGCGCGCGGGGAGGAGCCCCTCCCGCGCGGCTGCGGCGGCTGCCCGCGCGCGGCGTGTAGCCGCGACGGACCTTCAGTATCTAGCTCCGAAAGCCGGCAAGGACTTGCTCAGGTCAAGCCTCGGCAAGACCTAAAATAATTGTTTTCTTCCCTTCGGGGTGGAAAACTGTTATATTTTAGTTCTGTGCCTTTGGCTTGACCTTTCGGAGACGTGTCTACTATCTGCCGGCGCTGTAAAGCATACTGTGACCAAAACCCTTTAATGGGTAATTTAAACAGGTCTTGCTAAATAACTGCAACAATTTATTCTGTAATTATAAACAGCTACAGAGATATCCGAGCTGAGCACTATACGATATAATAATTCCTATAATAAGTTTTTAGGAAAATCATATGGAAAATAAAACACCGTTAAATCAGCTCACAACTCGTAAACATAACACCAAAATACAATGCAATGCAATGCTTGCAACATAAGCTGAGTCGGGGCCATTTTGCGCCCACAACACTTACAATAATTTTGTAAATTTTATTTCGTTATTTGTTTGTTGTGTTTCTTACCTAGTTGTTACCTACATAATATTGTATGTTTTGTGTGCGTAAATAAAGATCTGTCTATGTCTATGTCTGTCTAAATACACATTTTAATGAAACAAAACATTAACAGCAAACTTAATTAATATTAGAAATCCCCAGTCACGCTAGGAATCATAAGAGGTTAAAAGAAACCACCTAACGTTTTCGTAACTAAGCTTTATGGACGATCTTTTATTACAATAAATGCTTAAAAAGTAATTTGAACCACGCCAATTTTGCTCGTTTCAGAATCTCATCTAACGGGCTGCTTTTAGAATCTGTATTAAAGTTAATTCCTGAATCTTTGATTGGCACTTTGAGCCAGCCAGCGATAACTGTCTTGAAGTTCACCTCTTGTTACAAATAAGTTATGTTTCCCATCGGCGGTTAAACCCATGTGACTAGACTAAAATTTTGGACCCCTAAAATGACTTGACATTGAGACTATCGGTCCTGGACCTAATCCTATGCCAAACTGTATAATAGTAGAGTATGTCCTGTCACAATGCTGAGAACTCGAAAGGTCGTGCACATGACGACTTGAAGCTAATAAAAAAGGTCAAGACTTCATGACGAGAAACTTGAATTTAAACCATACCTATCAGGTAAACATCATCCTAACAACTGCAGAAAATACCGCACGTTCCAAATTGGAGTCTAAGGAACTGATGAAGCACACGTCTTTATGTAGATTGCCCTGAGTATGGCTATCATCAGCGGGAAGGAGCACCGTCTGTGCCCTAAATCATTGAACGAATCAGTCTCTTTTCCCACAGGTAGAAACCCGGTTACTTACTAACCCAGGTATTTAGGCAATATTCTGGGGTCGAGGACTGCTGGGTTTTATACCATTTTGTCAACACCACGAGACGCACTGTTTCCAAGCCGACTCGTAATACGTCAAGAAGAAACTAACTAAGCCGACTGTATGAGTTTTACATCATCAGGATTTAATCCTAATACAATAGATTACGCTCCCCATGATTTCCAGCGATGGCGGGTTGACTACCAAGTCTATCACGGGTTCACGGCCCGGCATTTCAGGTGCACAACTAGAATCCGGCTGACCAATTGAGGAGCCGTAGTACCCTGAGTATCAAGGGAATAGGGGAAAATCACATGCGACGATATTACTTCCAACCCTGCTAAACGAGTAAATGAACTAAACATAAAGATCTCTCGCATCCATAGAACATATGCTAGCACTACCTTCGATAACCATGTTGAGAACAATTTAATCTGGGGAATGCCCACTTGAAAAATATCTTCTCGGTAATAACTTCAGATGCCAATCTGGCAAAATCTTGTGTCTCGAAAGACTATCCGCAATCGTATTAAACAGACCGACATGGTAAGTATATCGTTTGAATGGTCAAAAACAGCTTGCAAATTCAACAGAAGAAGACCAGAGACCTGCCTCCATCCGCGACCAAACGATCTGTCTTCTCGTCGGGGAGACTCTTCGCGTTTCACTGCGCATACCACAAAACTCATAGAAACTCTATCTCCTGAGAAAATTTAATGTCAAATTTCTGAAGGCTTATACACCAACCGATGAAGAAGACTTTCTGCAAAACCGATCTGCATCTCGAGGACCTCTGGATCCTGATGCGCGATTAAAAAGTCGTATAAATATACTAGATAATCATCTCTACAGGCCAAGTCAACTGCCAAAATGCTAGACGCATTGAACCTCTGGCCAAACAGACAGGAGTTACAGAGCACGGACGTATTTTAAGCATAGCCAACTAATCAGTTCCCTGTTTTGAATGGCTGTGACCGCATTATGAAACAATGATATGTAGCAAACATTATGCAACAATTTTAGATAACAATCAAAATAATAGCTATAACCAATATAACAAAAACGTCTACACAGATGGAGCAAACAATAAATAAAGGCAGCGGTGGTGGAGTATTCTCTCCAGATCTTAATTAACAATACTCTGTTAGCATGGGCAAAAACGCGACCGTTTTTCAAGCGAAACTACTGAGCGTACTTCATGCAGTGCAGAATCTAAGGGACACGGTAAACAGCATTATCCGCATTGAAACATAGAGTGCATCAGTGTTATGCGCCTTGCGTAAGCCAATTACTAAGTTAGTGCAGAATCTAAGGTACACGGTAAACAGCATTATCCGCATTGAAATGAAACAGACAGTGCATCAGTGTTATGCGCCTTGCGTATGACTAAGTCTAAGCTACTGGTCAACTGACATCAAGAACTACAAAGGCTGTGTACCCAACAAGGAAGCCATATATTTTTACAGTGGACAAAAAGTCTTAAACGACCCAGTAAATGTCGAGACGGATAAGTTGGCAAAATTTGGAGAAAACAGGGTGCCAATGGGCCTTGAACCTTTTATATATCCCCAAAAATAATAAGACAAAAATTACTTCAAGAAACAGCAATCGACTCTTCTGAGGAATGGCGAATCGCGATGACTTTAGACAAACTAAAGCGTTTGCACCCACAGATAATCTAAAGCTCACACGCTACTTTTTAGAACTTTCCCACAAACGTTTAACAACTCATGTGGAGCTAATAACTAGACTGGACACTGTTCATTAAATAAGTGACAGACAGCCAGTGCAGGGATAGCATGGAAGTATATGAGACGGTGGAGCATATGCTGTTAGTCTGCCCAGCCATAATAGAAACGGTTGTCCCTTCTTGGTCCAGCTGACCACCTAGCTGAGCTGTTGGAGCATCCTGGCCTCATCCTGTAGTATGCTGATGAGCTTGGATGGCTTCAATAAACGTGGGGAAATGCACTATGGCTCCAAGCACGCGAGCTAAGTGCAGGCACATATTAACCTCCACTGAAGAAGAAGCATCTCTATGTCTCTCTTCAGGCTTACTATCCATCTGCTCATCCGAGAAAATGCGGTGGACCCTTGAGAAACCACATGGAAGGGACGTCATTCGAAATAACTTCCCTGCGCGAATGAGAAGTTTTTCCGATGGCAGCTTCTTATTGAAATGTGGAAATGAGCCTGACCAATAATATCTCACTATCCAAGATGGTCTCCTGAAGGAAGTTTGGTAAATCGTTTGGTTTGATATGATGAAATTCTTGAGAGCAAAGGTCTCAAGCTCTCTCTCTCTCTTCAAACGACGGAAATCGAATAATTGCATAAATTTTTTGTTTGTTTTTAAAAACAGAAACATCTTTAATATGAAAACGGTTGCGGCAGTGGACTGGAGTGGAGTAGGGGAGAGTTCTACCACTACTGAGGATACCTGGATTCCAATTCTATTAACATCGCAAGGGACATCTACGACAAAAACCTTACTAGATCGTAGTGTAGGGGGACTGACTATAGTGACAATATTTTCTTAGTAACTCCAACTGAGACTGCTGGTACCATTCGACTACTCCGCCTGTGAACACCTGAGTAAGACAGTCCTCCGTTATCTTTTACTAGACTTTTATAAAGTTAGTCAACTCCTTCTTATCGAACCGGTGAGTTATAGACGGTGGGATGGCCAATGATGCCATCACCAAGCATCTCATTCTTAACTTTGAAAACTCTGAGCTTTGATTCCATTATATCCAACAACGGGCGCACACGAACTGAAAAAGAAGTTAGCTCATTATTTTCAGTGCGTTAAATGCATGACCAGTCAGCCTACAAAGTTTTTCGACCTCTTCATACCGAATCCTGTACTAGCTCTGCGAACCAAGTCTATGGCGATCATTATATGCTGTTCTGCTTTCTTCACACTGTGTGAAAAATAGTTGTCCGCATGTGACGACAGCCATTTGTGGTTGGGCACGACTATCACAGGACAGGTCATGCCCCGACAGAGATTCAAGAGTGCTCTGGATAAGCATCAGAAATTATTTCTTTGTCAAACTCAGGACCTATGGACCCACGTGACTTACTCTCCTAATCTTATCCACCAAGAAGGAAAATATGCTGTCCATCCTTTCTGAAGATAACAAGAGTCAGCTGTCGTCATAAGACATTGAATGCGAGGAGTCACGCCTCTTTTTATTATTTATTCGATGCTGTAGAAACACCTTCCGTTTCCGGCATTTATCTTCAACTTCCGACAAGCTTCTCAATGAAATTATATTAGCATTATGCAATCAGGGTTAAACCACTTCTACTTGCTTGCTTAAAGAGTTCGGTACGAGCTGCTAAGCCTCTTACAGTTCATAAGCTTATTATGGTGGTCCGATAATAAGTGCCCGTGAGTATTCTCACTCGCCACTTTGCAAAGCAACCCAAGCATTTTAGGAAGACCAAGTCTAAGCACTTGAGGGGTAAAACTTGGGGTGCACGGCTCGATGTACTGATCCATTTGACTCGATCTTTATGTATTGTGGCTCGATCTTTGAGCCGCGCGGCTCGATTGGTGAGCCGCGCGGCCTGATTGGTGAGCCGCGCGGCACGATTGGTGAGCCGCGCGGCCCATTTGGTGAGCCGCGCGGCCCGATTGGTGAGCCGCGCGGCCCGATTGGTGAGCCGCGCGGCTCGATTGGTGAGCCGCGCGGCCCGATTGGTGAGCCGCGCGGCTCGATTGGTGAGCCGCGCGGCCCGATTCGTGAGCCGCGCGGCTCGATTGGTGAGCCGCGCGGCCCGATTGGTGAGCCGCGCGGCCCGATTGGTGAGCCGCGCGGCTCGATATTTGGGCGGCGCGGCCCGAATTTCGGGCCGCGCGTCTCGAGTCTTGAGCTCCAGCTCAAAGAAACGAGGGTAAGGCTGACCAAGATAAAGCACAAAAAGCGCAATACCAGTATAGGAACTGAGTTTAGAAACAGGACAGTTTGAGTCGCTGTTATCAAATTCTGTGGATGGGATGTCCGACAGAATATTAAACCAACGGCTGCGAATGCGAACCACAATGGTTTAGTCAAGCCTTACACATACTCTGTGGATGGGATGTCCGACAGAATATTAAAACCAATGGCTGAAAAAGCGAACACAATGGTTTATTCACGCCTCAAATACTGTGACCCGCTACTAGAAACAAATAAGAGAATTTTCTCACGGAGTGGTATCCACCGCACAACGTCGATATCGCGTTTACTTAAATTCACTTGCTTGATCGGAAGAAACTGCAATACTCTACCGATCACCGAGCCACTCCATGAGAAAAGACCCTAACACACACGCACACATAAAAACACAAAACAAGTTGGATAAAGTTCGAGCGTACTTACCATTACATCCATATGCAATCCAAAAGACACTCAAAACACTTCACCCACTCGCAAAATAACGTTACAACAACGTTTTTACGCTACAACCACGATCTTATCACGAGGCGTAGCAGCACATCCGAACGCCTTGAAAGGTAAAGCATACTGAAGGTCCGTCGCGGCTACACGCCGCGCGCGGGCAGCCGCCGCAGCCGCGCGGGTGGGGCTCCTCCCCGCGCGCCCCGCATCGCACGCACACAGACACATCACAGGTAAGGTAGCCAGCACGTCAGGACGTTAAGGTAGGTAGGGTAATCTCCGAAAGGTCAAGCCGAAGGCACAGAACTAAAATAATATTATCTTACCAAGTGGATCTGCAGGCAATAAGACACCATTATCGCATTTAGAACACTTGAGAGTGCTCAAGTGAGTGCCAAGCTCGGTGGGGTCCTGGCACCTGGCGCAGTCGCAACTGAAGAACTTGGACTCCAGGAGGAACGCTCGGCGCTCGGTGGTCGGGGAGAGCGCGTGCGTGTAGCATAGGTGCAATGGCTCGCTGGCTTTTATTGAGATGGCTGCTCTTATTTGGACCCTGCAAAAGTTGATCGGACTTTTGTGTTATCTTTGTGTATGTGTGTCTTTTGAAAAATAGTATTAAGTAAGGTGTTTTAATTATCTTGAGGAACTTATCTAGTTTTAAGTAAATTTTGTAGTCTTTCTTTGTAAATTTAACTGACTCCTCCTACTCTTGTCCCTTTAATAAAATATGTACACTGAAAGTAGGTAGGAAACCAGTATAAATGCTGTTATAAATAGTCAGAGATCGTGCTCACTGATAGTCGCCGTGTAGGATGGTGTGGACGATGTTGGGCACGCAGCTGTGCGCCGCCACTGACAGCTGCGGGTACACAGCCCGGATACTAAAGCCGCCTTTGGAAGGTATCTCTACGGAGTTCACCTGTAAATTATTGATTTTTCTTCAATGAAATGTATTTAATTATTCGTGGAACCGTTTTTGTTTGACCAAGCCTGGCGCACATCGATGTCTAAATTCTATGGCACAGGGTAGGCAAGGGACCAATCGCGTGCCGTTAGAATAATTTTCGCATAAAATCGAAAACCACATTCGAACCATATGTGCCTCTGGCGTGGAGATATAGAATTTAGAAAGCAGTTTAAAATTGTTATCCTCTCGGAATCATCGCCGCGCCTCTTCGATTTCATTCACTGCCTGTTTTTTCTTATTCGTAAAATTCAAAACCCTAAAGAGTTCAATCCATTAACTGACCTCCAATATACCGCAGACTCGTTGCACCAGCTCCTTATCGAACTGTGTCAGCTTGCAGTGATCGATAAGGAAGTCGGCCACATTGGTCTGGTCAGCGGCCCATGTCGGCCGCTTCTGCCGAGCCTCTGTATGTGTCTCCATTACTTCTAGTTCGCGCTGCCACCGCTCTGGATCTTTTTCCTTTGCTAGTAGAATTCTGAAACAAACAAATCATTGAGTTGTAAGTTAGTGAAACGCGTTGGTTAACTTCTGTGGACGTGGACTATGATGGCTTCTTTATTCGTTTCATTGCGATCCTTCCTAGTGCTACCATAGGATTGTCGTTACATTGATAAACGGCGTATTTTATCGACTCATTTAAGAAAGTTGTAAACAGCTGAATTTAGTTTCATCGAAGACCATGACCAAGGTCCATGTCTTCGAAAAAGTTTGGAACAGACCGATATGAGTTCCTTCCGACTTGTAAAATCTGTGTAAGTACAGTGGCGGTCTAGGACGGCGTAACACTTCTGGTTTTTCTGTACCTATTGCAAAATAACGCTTGTTCTTTCGTAATACAATCTAGGGTGCAGGAGACCATAAACAAATCTATTACGCCTTCCTACAACGCTACTGTAACTACATAATACATGTACCTACTCAGGAATATCTTACCGTAATGGTGTAATGCAGTCCAGTTGCACACAGCAAGCGGTCCAGTCTTCGACAGGCTGGAACTTCACTTTAGCTTTGGAGAACACTTCGCACTCGCCCGCGTGGTCGGCTGATTTCTCGCAGTCGACGCCGCAGATCGGCCAGCCGCAGCGGGAGCAGAACGTGTTTTCTACCTGGCAGTAGCAGCCCAGACATAGCGGCGGAGTGTCTAAAACGGTAAAGAAGTAAAAAAAACATCAGAACCTACTTACCTAAGTAGTGATTGATATAAGAGCTGAATATCAATACATAGATAGTATAAAATAAAGTCGCATCCCGCGTCTGTCCCTATGTATGCTTATATATTTAAAACTATGCAACGGATTTTGATGCTGTTTTGTTTAATAGATAGAGTGATTCAAGAGGAAGGTTTATAAGTATAAAACATGCACAAAATAGTAAAAGGTTAGGCGGTACGAAGTTCGCCGGGTCGACTAGTTAATTATAAACTTACTTATTAGGTACCTACCTAAAGATTCGTTAAACTGGCGAGAAAGGGAACCTCTACAGTTAAGTTCTGTTCCGAATGCGTGAAACAGTTGCGTGAAAAATACTTACCCGGTTTCGGCCCGACTGCGAACGGCGTATCCGTAAAAATAAGTTCACCACTTTCCAAATCTTTGTCAGCCACTAAGTAACGTCCATATTTGTCGTTTTGTAAAATCTTGTATTTTTTCGCATCCATTGCACTTTTTTAATTACAACAATTAGATAGCTCACTCGTCACCGGCTAAACAAGTAATGTATTGAGCCGATCGGTGCTCGGCATTTGAGGCAAAAATAAACCGGCGAGCTTTCGAGAATTGGGACGTTCGAGATGTTTAACTCTACAAGTACATGTACTGCCACTAATAGTCGATGCATGCTTACATGTCGGCATCTGCAGACAGGAATGTACTTACAGCAACCATCATCCGACGTGCAGTTTATATTCCCTTGTCAGTTTGAAGGTATAACTTAAAATGCAACGAGCAATCAATAAATTATCAATGTGCATGGCATAGTAGGGTAGCTCTCCAAAGTATGCTGTGATAACTATTATAAAGTCGGGAAGGTGGTATGGCAACTTGCAGCGTTTAGAAAGATATTGGATCGATATCTATTATCACTATAAAATATGACTAGGTACTTAACTTACTCATGAAATAAGAAAATGCGCATTCTTGATGTCCAAAGACGCGAAGCTTGACCGTACGGCCAAACAAAAAAAATTACGAAGTGTATTAGGTTTCAACTTCAGGAAAAGACGTGATCTGTATCGATCTTCACTACCGTAGGCGAAGCTTGGCCATTGGGCGTTGCAAATCATAAAATTAAGTAAATTAGGTTTAAACCCTAACATTAACAGCCGGCTCTCTATGACTGCCGGTACCGACCTAGGGTGTAGGTTTACCTACAGTAAAAATATTAACCCTTTTATTAATTGATAAAGTCGTTATATATAAAAATGTTCTGGGGGTCAAATTTCTTAACTAAAAACTTTTCCCCCAGGTTTAATACCATTATCTTCATATTTTAAGGTAAGTAAGGAACCTACCTAACTTTGTACTAGGGCTAGGGATCTGTATTTTGTAAGTAATACCTATTAGGTATTCTGTGGTAATACCTACATTGTTTTACATTTGATTGTTCCTGCATTGTTGGAAAACAGCCAATTCTAGTGACGATAGATCTAACCAGACACGCTGTTTCATGGCCCAGTCAGTGTCTGATTAAAATCCTTGAATACAGACGATTTAATTCGAGACACGATTTATTTTTGTCTCTACATGGCTTCTAATAAAGGTTACGGGAGAACACTGGATGGGGGAGGCCTATGTCCAGCATTATTGGCACAGCCTTTTGGCTGATGATGATGGATTCAACTCGATCACGAATGTTTGATACTCTTATAAGCTGGTTCTAATGCTGGCATTCTAGATTTTTTTCTGGACACAAGTAGAGGTTCGGATGCGTGTTGCTTTAAAAGGTTCTGTATGATAAAGTTCGACGATGATGACCGTAGCTTAGCTTTTTTGTTTGGCAAATATTCGGTTAATCTGTCCTCCATGGTCAATGGTCCAGTCCACAAGGTTCATGTTCAGAGTTATATGGTTTCCAAAAAAACTTAATAGCGGAACCT
Source organism: Euspilapteryx auroguttella (assembly GCA_951802225.1). Classification (NCBI taxonomy): domain Eukaryota; kingdom Metazoa; phylum Arthropoda; class Insecta; order Lepidoptera; family Gracillariidae; genus Euspilapteryx; species Euspilapteryx auroguttella. Next base: position 3,346,441 of record OX637655.1, read on the forward strand.
TTCCAGAGAGTACATAGGGTACTTATTAAAAGTTTTGTGTGCGGAACCCTTTCTTTCTTTCTTTCTTTAAGGCTTGGTGGTTCAAAAATTTGTGTTTTTGAGATTTTTTTAAACAATCTGAGACATACAAAATTGATGTCTTCATTCTGAAAAAAATATATGTGTTAGTTAAGGATCTAATCTAGTCAAGAATTAAATTTTGTAAGTTTTTTATTGCTTTACTCATCTTATTACATCCGTATGTACCGTATGTATGCTTTTAAGAGGTACTACAGGTAAATAAGACCTTTTCAAGAACAATAGGTAAATATTATTTATCAAAGTGCCTAAATAGGTACTGCGCAATCTATCTCACTTTCCAACCAGCATTACAGAAGACGATGGGTGGGCATGGGCCAGGCTAACTGTCCCTGCAGTGAAGATGACACAGACAACACAAGCAAAGAAGAGAATTATGATTCCAAATCAAAAACTAAAGCAGATTGTGATCATGATAAATACATAGTCCTAGAGATTTATGATAAATCCGATTTACAACGCCGGCTATCCGAACTTCATGAATATGAAAAAAGTGCGCGAAATGAATCTAGTGACTATTGGTCCCATTTTTTATCCGAAGATAAAAAGGATGAAAGTTTTGATTCAAAAAGAAAGTGGAAAATTTATATAAGTTCTCAAGAAGATTTTGATCAAGACAGCGTTAGTAATGTTAAGTCAAAAACTAAAACTACTAAATCCAATAACAAAGACGAGTTACCTGACGGTGAAAAAAAAGAGGAAAAGAAAATCGAAGATACATTAAACTATCATAAGAAACCTAAAGAAACTAAAAGTGAATTAAGGAAAATTCAAGCAAGTAAAGGCAACAAACCAAATAAAGTTGGTTTTAATGCTGAAAAAGGTATCACAAATGCTTCTGAAAGTCATAAAACAAATAAGCAACTAAGTCAGCATGATAAATCAATTAAAAAAGACATCAAAGAAGAAGATAATAAATCTGATAAAACAAAAAATACTTTCGATGGAAATGAAAATGTAATAATAGTTTTTCCAAACGACAAAAAACATATAGAAAAAAAATATCTAGAACTTAAAACAAAAAAAATAAGAGTTGGCATATTTGAAGAAACTGAATGGAAAAAGGTAAAACAAGAGAATGAACCTATAGAAAAATCTAAAGATCAACAGAATAAAGAACCTGATAAAAAATGGTATGAGCCATTCGATAGTGCCGATATCAAAAGCAAAGAATTAGTTGAAATAAAAAGCAAAGCAAACCTTAAAAAGGTTAGTAAAATTATCTCTAATCATAAGAATCGTTACAAAAATACTTTTAGTTTCTTTAGGGTTTATTTAAATTAATAAGGGATCTCTCAATGCCTACTCGATTTAATATTTTTTCAAAATCTCTATTTACAATTTTGTCAACTAAATAGTATCTTTCTTGTAAAATTTGATTTTGTATGTATTTTTCGTAGTTATGTTAATTTTCGATAAGTTATTTGATTTTACGTCTTACATTAGAAGTTGGGGTAAAATTGTATTTCCTACAGTATGTGCAGCCATAACAGAAGAAACTATACCGTGCATAAGACCTGTAAGTATACTGGCAATGTTATGGTCCAACCAAAAATTAGGAATGGAACACGGACCTTCCTCCGGCGATACAGTTATTTACTTCCCTACACGAACTCTGCTTAGACCCAAATAAGTATATTAAAAAAAACGTCTTTTTTTAAAACACCGTATTTCTACACTGTAGGATTAGGCTCTCTCCACAGGATTAGGGTCTCCCAATTGCAGACACATCAACCACTGTTTTTATTTATTTACTAGTACTTACATAACTTTAGTTGGATTTGTCATCTCATCAGATAATAAGTATTGATATCTATATTTCTGCAGGACGGTACCGTTGGCCAGAAAGTTATCTATAAAGACGAATATGGACGGAGAGTGGATCCCCCATCCAAACATGTGGACACGCATGAAATTTATGTAACTATACTTTTATATTGATATATGCATTTTAATTTAATTTTATTGGGCAGCTGACAGCTGATAACAGATTCAAATATTTTAGCTTCATATAATTCGGTGGGTACATTACACAGAGAGCAGTATTCCTTGTTTTGTGGGCGGATAGGATTATGAAAAGGCAAGCAGATGTTCAGGGTTCTTCGCTGCTTTAATTTCGTTTTATTAATACTTTTGTTATAATAAGACGTAATTAATGACTTAAAAAAATCAATAGGCTACTGAACTGACATTGTGGTTATAAGTATGAAACCCCAAATACTGGAAACTAAACTTTATAATAATTTTCTAAACAAAATTTCCGTAAACGTTTATATTTTCAAAACAATTAAAAGTTTATTTCGTCCAGATAAAAAAGTTGATTGAACTTTGATCTTTCAAATTTACCGCTGTGTTTGTGCTAACGATCAATTTCATTGCTGAATTATGTAAAAATTAAATAAATAGTAGAAAATTATTAAATTTTATTATAAAAATTACTTTTATAATACTTATAATTTTTTAATAAAATTTATTGAAATCACTTCCCCAAATTAAATTAATAGAAAATGAAATAAGTGGCCTAATTAATTGTCTTTATTCGTTCGCAGACGTCAAAGACCGTACAAGTTCATTAGTCAAAAGAAGCTTTGAATTTAACCTATTGTGTTTTTCTCCAATATAATTTAATTAGGTTTTTGTTTTCCAATTTATTAAAATCATATTTTTTACCTGTCACAACGATATATAGATTTATTTATTTATCAAAGATTTACAAATTATACTGCGTTATATTTTCAATATGTACCTAACATGATTTCCGTTTTAGTTTTACTACGTCATGTCTGTGATGTCTGTCAAACTCAATGCACCCTCTTGCGGAAAATTTCAGAACTATTCTAAATTGTCTTGTGGTGCGGGAGGTTCTCGGTAATTTTTGTCTAAAATAAATTTGGTGTAAATCCAATTATTTAGTTTCCCTTGTGTTAAAAAACATCAATAAAGTAAGTAAACTTACAACTAAAAACTTTGTGTCCAATTGAATAACTTTGCCCACAATTAAAGACTAATAAATTGATATAAAATAACGAATAGGTTACGCGGTCATTGATTGAATGGCTGGGCTGGCTGGCCGGCTCCAAGTGCTCTAATTTTATTAATTTCTGAACACTTGGACTAGATTACCTACGTATTTAACTAGCATCGTATTTAAAATAACCCCTTGTTGCAAATAATCCCAGTTTCCCGATTGATTGTTTGATTTGAAACGTCAATGCAGTTTGGTCGACATGTGATTTTTACGATTATCTGATCTAGTTTCGGCCCCTCGCTAAATAAAGGTCAAGTTTACGGCCTCATTGCCTGTTCATTGCGTAATAGCGAAGATAAACTATTCAAGTAAGGCTAATTATTTAAGGTGTCATAATTTTGTGCTGTGTTATGTAATACATGGTAATAGCAATAACCATACATAATTTTAAGAATAGCAATAAATTGCATGATTTGTCCCTGACCATGACACAACTGGCATAGTTACCATACTATTTCTGTGGGACTAACTTCGTAAAGATGATGCGACAGGATATTCTTTACACAATTTATTTTATAACCTTCAAATATTTTGTTTCATAGTACACAATGGCCCCCCCATTCTACTCAGACCTCGGTAAGAAGGCCAATGATGTCTTCGGAAAGGGATATCACTTTGGTGTGATCAAGCTTGACCTCAAGACTAAGAGCGAGTCTGGTGTTGAGTTCAACAGTGGCATCGTCTCGAATCAGGAGAGTGGAAAGGTAACACAATAGATGTTAGATGTCTCCTCGAAACTTCTTAGATGCGAGTTAATAATTAAGGCACAATAAATGTTAGATGTCTCTTCAAAACTACTTGCAAAAGTATAGGTGTATCACCCAGGCCTCAGCCTGCACTTTTCTGATGGGCTGAGATGTCTGTTATAAATGTGGGAAAATATACTAGGACATCACAAGTGAGAGTGCACACAATCCTTTAACCTCACAACAGAAAAATAAGTATTGGTGTGATCTTATTTCAAACACAAACCTTTTTTGTCAGGTATTCGGAAGCCTTCAGTCAAAGTATGCCGTGAAAGATTATGGCCTGACATTCACAGAGAAGTGGAACACGGACAACACACTAGCCACGGACATCACCATCCAGGACAAGATCGCAGCTGGTCTTAAGATCACGCTAGAGGGAACCTTTGCACCACAAACTGGGTAATCATAGTGTGTAATAAATATGAAACAACTTAAACAAACCCTTTCATAATAATCATAAAAATCATTGAATGATTTTATGTTTACTGGTAGCCATTTTCAATAAAAAGAGAAATAATATTCGGGCATCCTCTTTAGCCATAAAAACTTTATACTCACATCTTACCAAAATTATAGAAAATTGTCTACAACAAGTTTTATAAAATTTGAATTTTGCATAAGATTACATCAGTATTATTGTCTTTTAGGAGCAAATCAGGTAAACTGAAGACCCAGTTCAGCAATGACACGGTTGCAGTAAACACAAACTTTGACCTCGACCTTGCGGGGCCCATTGTTGACGTTGCTGGAGTCCTGAAGTACCAGGGCTGGCTTGCCGGTGTTAACACTCAGTTTGACACACAGAAGGCCAAGTTCTCCAAGAACAACTTTGCCTTGGGATATGCGACAAATGACTTCGCACTCCACACTAATGTGTAAGTGTTTTGACATTTATTAAGAGCACTAATTATTATTATTGAATTTCTGCTAAATAATCAAATAAACCATGGTGATTATGCAACAGTATAGCTATCAGCTTATGTCCCAAATCTTTAAAGCTAAATTTTTAATAGGTATGTACCTAGTTTCCTAACAATGAACACTGAGGATGAGGTGATTTCGTCACAAAACACACTTTGAATGTCCTAGAATTCTAGATAGTTGGGCCTTGTTAAACATTATGTTTCATTTACTCAAGCTCAACACACATTTTACTGAGATTTTGTTGTCTAAGAAAATACATTCAAGAAGGAAATACATTTCTTTACACAAATGGCTAGCCTAAATGACCCAGTGTGTCCAACCGAACTCACTTTGGGTAAATTATTATAATTATCTTTTTTTAATTAAGTAGGGCATATTAAGCTTTAAGTTTGAAAAGATTATTCAGACTTACCAGACCACATATTCCAAGACTTACATAATAATAACACAAGAAACCGTGCTATAGCGACAACGGCAAGGACTTCGGCGGCTCCATCTACCAGAAGGTGTCAGACAAGATCGACTGCGGCGTGAGCATGAAGTGGGCGGCGGGCTCGGCCGACACGCTGTTCGGCGTGGGCGCCAAGTTCGCGCTCGACCAGGACGCCTCGCTGCACGCCAAGATCAACAACAAGTCGCTCATCGGACTCGGCTACCAGCAGAAGCTGCGTCCAGGTAACTTTCTTCTTCTTCTTTTTCTTGTTATGTTGTCTCTAGTTAGGACATGGCTGGTATTCACAGTCAGTGTTATGAGTGGATTGTTAAATTTGTAACTCCATGGATAGGTACTCAATGTGTTAAAGTTTGTACTCAATGTTTATATTAAACTAGAGGCTGCCCCGCGGTTTTTCCCGCGCAGATTTCTCATAAACACAAAAATCCCGTTTTTTCCCGTTCCCGTGGGAATTTCGGGAAATTCCTTCTTAGTGCTCACCTAAACTCCCTAAGGAACCTACATGCCAAATTTCAGCTTTGTACGCCCAGTAGTTTCGGCTCTGTGTTGTCTGTCAGTCAGTCAGTCAGTAACGGAAGAGTTTTATATATATTGATTGAAGTCAAGAAGGAGTTGAAGTAAATTTTTGACTGTTTGGAGTTCAATCTCAAACTCTGACTAAACTGTCAGCCATAGAGTTCCAAAAATGATCCTCCAATTTAGGTGGTCTAGAGCAAGAGTGAGTAACTCCTCCCAGTTCTCTGCTTCTTGTTATGGCAACCTTCGCCAGGTATCCCGTTTACGCGATGTGTGGGCCTATTACCATTCCAGGTTTTTGAATAAAACCATTTAGATATGTTACACAGTTGCGGGAATTAACGGGAATGGGGGTCGCTCAAGACCGGTCGGTGTGGCGCTTAACACCATAAACCCTGGAAACTCAAACTGCATTCGGGTTTTAATATGAGCAATTGAGCAGTTTTTTTTTTTTTTTGATTAGAATCAAAATGCATCACTGTACAGTGTACACCCATGTTATGTAATCTACTATTTTTTTATTGTTTTTTACTGGAATCATATAAAAACCAATGTGTAGTTGAATATAACTCTTAAAACCAGTTGAAGGCAAATTTCTAGAAAAAACTCAGCAAGATTATGTTTGTAGTGATTGAGTGCCTACGTTTATTTTAAGTGGTTATCAGCCCAGTTGTTATCAACAATTGTTGTCAGGAAAATCTGCTCTCAATTTAGTTATGTCACTGAACTTCTCAAAGTGAATTTTACATTATTTGAAATACTTCTGTACACGTCTTTACACTATTTATAAAACCCTTAAAAAATCGTAAATTATTACATATTTACCATATTTTGCTATTTAATTTTACTAATTCCTATATCTCTTATAGCATCACTTGATCACATGTCTTAAATTCATGTTCAGACCATTACAATGTTAAAATTGTTATTGTATCAACAATCTAATGTATGTAATGTTATAGCTCATCAAAGATTTCGTATTACGATACATGACACACTACGTACTTACATTAGGTATACTTCTTATTTAATTACACACAGACTGCTGTTCGCAATAAAGAAGAGTTATGTTACCATAGAGGCCTGGAAAATAGAATAATAACGTAATTTGACCATTTCAATGCATATTTGTGGATTAAATCATCAAGCTAGCAAGCAATCATTTTCTGAGGAATCATCGTATTTATGAGCATTTAGTGTAAAGATTTTTTTACAATTGTTGTTTGTTTGTCGCAGGCGTGACCCTGACCCTCTCGGCGGCCATCGACGGTCAGAACTTCAACGCCGGCGGCCACAAGGTGGGCCTGGCCCTCGAGCTGGAGCCCTAAGCCTGCGCTTGCCAACTCTTGTAGATAAACACATAACGCTACATTAACTTTTACATTTAAATAGGAAGCGTTATAGATAAATCAATAACACGTCTTCAAGTATTACGCCTTCAGTGTTTCTTTTTTGATAATCTACCTCCGATGTTTTGACGTCCGGGTAGGTATGTCGTCTTCGATTCCAAGATGGCGGACGCACCGCTCCCTAATATTTAGCGTTCCTAATTAGGTATGTATTAATAATAGCACGCGCGCGACATCCCTAGCATCCCTGCGATTGATTGAATTGATTATTGTATTTGCTGAATCACATTATCTTTATTGTAAATAAGCACCAGTGGTGTGTTACTCTACAAATTTATTGAGAATTAAAAATGAATAGTATGTTGGAATCGATAGCATTGTTTGATTTTGAGCCCTTTCCTGTGTCCTGTCCGCTAATACCTCTATCAGTGAATTAGTCTTCTTTGAACCCTTAGTAGCCTTTGTTTTTGTAATCGTTTGTTTTGTATTATAGACTGTACTTTTATTATTTTCTTTGTTAGTAAGAAAGTTCAATAAAGGGGCCTTTACATTTCCTTTATTTGTAAAAATTCTTCTTTTTCATTTGAGATTTAACTTAGTAAAGGAGGAAGGAAATTTAGTAAATGTCGGCATTTACAAAAACGAATGAGTGGTGGCACGGCAAAGCAGAGTTTTATTTAACAGAATCAATATATATAAAACTCTTCCGTTACTGACTGACTGACTGACAGACAACGCAGAGCCTAAACTACTGGGCGTAGAAAGCTGAAAATTGGCACGTGGATTCCTCGGGGAGTGTAGGTGAGCACTAAGAAGGGATTTTCCGAAATTCCCACGGAAACGGGACATAACGGGTATTTTGTGTTTATGAGAAATCTGCGCGGGAAAAACCGCGGGGCAGCCTCTAGTCAATATATACAAAACTCTTCCGTTTCTGACTGACTGACTGACAGACAACGCAGAGCCGAAACTACTGGGCGTAGAAAGCTGAAAATTGGCACGTGGGTTCCTTGGTGAGTGTAGGTGAGCACTAAGAAGGGATTTCCCGAAATTCCCACGGGAACGGAAAAAAACGGGATTTTTGTGTTTATTGAGAATCTGCGCGGGAAAAACCATGGGGCAGTTTCTAGTTACTTATATTTTCGTAGGCTGAGAATTTTGATAAGATATCGAAGCACCCTTTACATGACACGAAAGATACAACACAAATTAGAAACAAAATCCTCTCCATATCCATAACACTGATATACTCCCCGGGACCCGAAAGATTTATTAAAAAAAACAGCAAATATAAGGTTATTTAACATTATAATGTACACGATTATTGGAACATATTGTAAGATCTACTGTATCATCTCCTCCTCCATGAGCTTGGCCATCCAGTCGGGCTCGGCGGCGGCGATGCTCTCCATGAGGCTGTTGACCTGGTAGCACAGCGACTGGATCTGCTTGTCCCACTGCGGCAGGACGTCTCGCGCTGCGGGAGGGGGGAACCAGTTTGAATAAGGCGACAAAGCACCCTTCATCTAAATTGTATAAAGTATTGTTTCTAACTCTTGCAACAAAAAAGATTTGAGATAAAATCTTTATCAAAAAATTAAACCGCCGACAAACTAAAAAGCATTAAATAATATGGAAACATTTTCTATTAGGACTTAATTTACTTCGTCTTAAAGTAATTTTGGTATACCAAGTAATTTTAAGTCGGCAATGCAGGAAGATGGACGATGAGGCAAAAACTTTTGTAAATTTGCGACCACAAACAGAAAGGCGCAAAGTAGGCAAAAGTTAAGTAAATAAAAAACAAAATAATAATAAGATTAATATAAAAACAAGAAAACTTCGTAAAATCGTGTCGTAAGTAGATAAGTACATACTTTCAAAATGCACGATAGAGTTGATCTGGTCGATGTATCCGTTCATTCGCTGCTCGCTGATCATGTGGCTTGCAATGCGCTCCGCCTAAAAAATGTTGAATGTTTATTTAATTCTAATTATTATTTAAAAAAAGGCATACTTAAATCAAAAACAAATTTACACCCAATACACAGGTAAAATAGTACATTTAAATAATTGAGCGTAAGGAATAAGTACCTTAGCGGGTGGAGTCTCCAGCAACGCGCCGAGCTCCTCAAAAGTAATGTTGTTGTACAGTTTGGAGGCCGAGAGGAGGTTGTGCTCGAACACCGCGCGGTCCAGTATCGTCGAGCCGTCTTGAGTTGATGCCTGCGAAAATAAAACCAGTAATCCTAGCGTTGGTATTATTTTAGAAAAAACCCATAGCTTAGCAACTACCTTTAGGCTGTGGTCCTACCGCCGGCTAGAAACGATTAACTATCAGCGATTGACTGCTCCGTAGCTCAGTTGGCAGTGATGTGGACTGAGTAAACGTGTGCACCCGGGTTCGATTCCCGGGCGGGGCGAATATTGATATGATATATATCGATGTTTGTTTCCGGTCTGGGTGTGATGTTCGTCTGTGTGTGTTTCGGGCACACCCAAGATACAGGTTCTTCCTAGTTAGGGGCTCTGAGTGTGATGTGTGTTATTATTATTATTATTATTATTTTCTCGCTCCAGAAACGCATAATAAATACCTACACATTCCGTGTAAAAGAAATAGATGCATGTATGCAGTTCTGTTGCTCAAGACCGCCAAAATTGGAGGAAATTTCTTGAAGCCCTATGTCCCCGCTAGGATAACAGGAAAAGAAGAAGAAGAATTATTAGTTCTACTCGTTTATCGTTGGCGGTGGAAACACTGCCCTAATGTCTGACCAATCAGAAGTCTGAAGCTGGGGCGGAACCACAGAACAATGAAAACACTAGGCGGTCTCACCAATGTAGTAAATTCGCCGGGATCGTGTAGAAATTGGGCCCAGAGCTTTCTTAGGCATTTTCCATTCGCATAAGCCACACCATTTAATTAAATACCGCCTTGTCTGAATCAGCCAGTATGTACCTTCTGATGAGTCTGCATGAGCGCCTCGAACTCGGCCAGCTCCTCGCGGCGGATGATGCGGTCCAGGTACATCTTCTCCAGGATGGAGTAGGCGGGCAGCTGCTGGCAGCGCTCGTCCTTGAACAGCGTCGCCAGCATGCGGGACCGTTGCTGACCTGGGTGATCAAAGGGACGCTTTAATACTCGATGTCTGTCTGTCTCGCTTTCACGCTAAAACTAATGAACCGATTTAGATGAAATTTGGTACAAAGATAGTCTAAAGTCTGACAAAGGACATATGCTACTTTTATCCCGTAAACCCCACGGGAATTTTAAACTTTGCGGTTTGAAGGGAATTAGTTTGTTATATTTTAACCGTAAAGAACCGTTTAGACCGAACTCTTATGAGATTTAGAAAGTTCCATCAGTAAACCTACCTCAAAAATTTGTTAACAATAGAATTTCCTGTCAGCTGCATTATGCGGGAGTGAGCATGCCTTTTTCCCGTGTCGACATCGACGGGATACACGCTTCATGCAGCGCTACTAAAACGCTGTATTTAAAAACAAGGCATTTTCGATACAACCACGTCGTCGTAGTTCCACGTGCTATAATTTTGGCAGCAAAGACGAATGTTTAGCATAGCATTGATCGTAAACAATAAAATCACACTCGAAAAGGAGTTGAATTATTTAAAATTAAAATATCTTTTATTATTATTGCGTTGTAATGTTGTTCATGTTATCATTCAAAAAAATTCTTAAATTAATTACTGGCTAGAAATAGTCGACCGACGCATGGTCAGCGCTGACGTCGATCAGACGATTTATGCAAATGTATGAACGCGTAATACTGATATAGCTTGGCCGTCTCGACGAAGCACTAGCACTACTTGCATTCCCCAGTAATAAGCAGCCGACTAGCAAACTATAGACACACCATTTAAAAGTTTAGAAGGGGGCGTACTAAACTGATACGCCGCTGACTCAGTCGTTAATAGGTTGTTTACATGGGAGCCCTTTACCTCCGTTTCCACGTCTCGGTTGTTGAACCCAATTTTAAATCGGGTATAAATTTACATTGAAATTATTAACCAACAAGTGTGTGTGTATTAGCTTCATATGAAAGTTCTACCACTGCCTAGGTCGTTCGATTTTAAGAGCCAGTTTACCGCGATGCTAGCGCCATTCTAAAAAAATATATATCTTATAAACTAAGGCAAATATCAAAAACGTGTCACAGTATGACACTAGATAATATTGCTTAGTATTTTTTGAGCACAGTAAAGTAGTCCTAACTTAAAAGAACAAAATTATATACAGATTGTTGCTAAATGTGGCCACTTTTAGCAACACTTAGTAGCTTTCTTTGGTCTTTAATTTAAAAGCTATACAACAGTGCCCTAAAAATATTAGGCTACAATATCTAGTGTCATATTGTGCCACATTTTTGATTTTTGCCTTAGTTTAGAAGATATGATTTTTTTATCGAATGGCGCTGGCAGCGCTGTAAACTGGCTCTTAAATCTAGGCCGACAGCCGCACAAGTGGTAACGGGGTTACATTAGAGAGGTGCATGGGAGCAGGGAGCAGGACGTAGTACGTACCGGCGGAGGCGAGCATGGGAGCAGGGAGCAGGACGTAGTACGTACCGGCGGAGGCGAGCACGGTGCAGATGAGCGCGTTGCGCAGGCAGGTCATGCGCTCGTCCTCGTGGATGATGTTGCGGTACGACAGCTCGTTGTAGCGCTGCGCCGCCTCGATGAACTTCCTGTCAATTCACAGTTTATAAAATACATTGAAATATTAAAAAAGCAAGAAAAATTAACATCAAAATTGTGAAAATGATTTTTTTACAAAATACACATGACAAAAGGGTCTCTTTTAATAGAGAAAACTACCTGTAAGAAGTAGGAAGAGACCCACGGATGCAGAAAGTATTTTCGGAATATTATTCTTTTAAAATTTACTATTATTCAAAAACACTATTATTAATATTTCAATGAATAAAACAAGTACTTACTACTAATCTTTGTGTAAAGAATACTTGGTAAATGTTAATTCCACTTTTACAAATTTAAGAAAAAATATATCCTGTTGATTACTATATAGAATAGCACACAAGCTAAGTTTCTACTTACAACCTACCTTCTATAATCAAGCACCCTGGCGTAGCAGACCTTGTAGTAGATCTGCAGCTGCTCGTTCGTCGTCTCCGCCTGCAGCAGCGAGGCGCGGTTCACGAAGGCCTCTGCCTGCACGGGGTCGTCCACTTCCAGGTACAGGCGGGCTATCTTCAGATATGTCTCCAGTTTGTAGTCCACTGTGTATTGTCTGTTGAATAATCAGAGGATATAGAAGATCTATGGCTTCATGGGTATATCTGTATGTTACGCTTTGAGGCCTTAACCGCTGAACCTATTTAGATTAAAACTGGTAGGTACCTTAGAACCACGAGACGGACTTGGGATCCTTGTTATCCCGAAACTTCTAAACCAAAATGATTTTGCATTTTAAAAGGGAAAATGGGCGGGCAAACCCACATGGCGAACCCTTCTAGGTATTTATTCTTTGGTTAATATTTGCTCTGCAAGTAAGAATACAATTTCATAAAAAAAACTTACTTTTGGCCTGTCTCTAAAGGTATACCAACAAGTACATTGGCTGCTTCCTTCCAGTTCTGGTTGCGTTCATAAATATCTGCCAAATGTTGCCTGATGCTGGCAACCTAAAAATGAGTATTTTTATTATTGCAAGAAATAAAAAATTTAGGGACCAAGCAAGCATAGAACACATGCTCCGAAAATGTGGCAAAGAATAATAATAATTACATAAAGCGCGTGGAACGATTGCCTACCCTCAAAGGCATTTAAGAGAAGATGTAGCGCCTGCGCCATATCCATGCCTTATACACTACAGTGTGCGCTGCTTATGTATGTACTGTTACCTTAAAAATATTATTTTGACTTAAACTTGTTAAGTATAAGTTTGAAATCTTTCTATTGTTAATTATGCTGGTAATTTTGTTCTCTGCTTGTATTTTAGAAGCTTATTAAGATTACTACAGTAAATCAATTTACCTGCTCCTCAAAGGAAATAACCCTGGGTTGGATGACATCAAGAGCAAAATGTGAGACCTCCTGGGAGGTGGGGTCCGGCAGCAGCGCCAAGTGAGTGCTGACGTCTGTGAGCAGCTGACGAGATATCACCAGGCTGACATTCTCATTTACAACTGAAAGAAACAGGAAATATAAGTTTTTAGTTGAGAATATACAACAAGGGTCATTTAGAATTAAAATGATCAACATAGGCCCAAGTTGTGGGCACCAAGAATAAAAAGATTGATTTGGAACATGGTGGAATTTATGACCTGTGTTTGCGTGCAATATTGCTTTGCCACTGTGTTGTTACCTGTCCTTCTTGAGTTTTTTATGTGCTTATTTTTATACCTGACATTATAAGTAACTACATAAAGACAATTAAATGAGAGAAAAATATGACTCCAGTCAACTTTAGAGCAAGCTTAAAGACAGAGACAAGTGCTGCATTTAATGAAATGCAAAATTATTACTTACACACCTATTTTCATGGTCAGGATACTAGTGCAAAATAAATTAATAAATAATGCAGTATGGCGAGAGAAAAAAAATTATACCAATCAGTATACTTACTTGCTTCAACAAAGGCTTTTAGGCATTCAGCGAGCTCTCCCTCTTCATCTTTGAGAATCTCTACCAAAATATTTCGGTATCTGTAAGGTTATAAGAATATTAAACGGATGGTACCTAAAATAAAATTTTGTTCAACTAGGTTATTAATTGCAATTTGCAAATTGTAACTTACTTTTCCGCCTGATCTTTATGCAAACCCCCAGAGTTCCTCAGATCAGTTAAATATTGCTTCACCGAAGCCAAGTTGTGGGGCATCTTGACTGTTTCAAATTAAATAAGTATAACTAGTATTCCTTTTTTTCGAAACCGTTGTTCCAAATTGGACTATCTTTAACTAAACCACTGTCAAAAACTAGGAATTCAGTATATTTTGATCAAGTTTTGAAGCTATTCAAATTCAATTATAGATTAGTTTACTAATTAGTAGGTACGTACCTACTGAAATTAAGTTGCAAAAACCACGCAAAAACATTGATCAAAATAAAAAAACACAACAACACAAACACCAGAGAGAAGGTAAATCACTCATCACAAAAAAGCTGCGCAATGTAATCTGTTTGTTGTTGTTGTATTTTGTATTCCTGGCTATAGGCTGTACGGTCTAGTACCATTGCCTTTCCCGAAGTGGAAAAAAAAATGTATTCTTGGCTCATTCGGGGCAGTCCAATGAACATAATCCATACAGCCATACCACCACAAAAATTATGATTATGGTATGATTATAGATACTTACATAGAACTTATTTAGAAAATTAAGATAAAGGGTCTGAAATTCTTGTCTTCGGCGCCTTCTTAGCCCCAAATACCGTTTTAGCTACGCTCCTCTTCATAGACATAGGAACAGGAGGCGGCGAGGCGGCGGTTTCCAACCTCTTTTCGGTGAGCAGTGAGGTGGACGGGGGGGAAACGCAGCTAGGTTATTGTTAGGTTAGGGACACACCTAGGACACAAACACCAAGAAATATACAACTGAAGAAAGATGTGGCTGCAACGGCTATGTTCCTTTTGCCTGCCCTTTCATCATCTCTATCATTAACTCTATCATTCATTCATGTATCCGGTTAACACATAGACAAAGAAAACGCTCTTAATCTTGAACGCATTTATTTTATTCTTAGTTGGCTGCATGCAAGTGAATTTGTCATTTTGACATTTGCTTGACAGCGCCCGCCATTTAAAAATATATTTTTGAATTTACCAATTTTTTTATAAAATTATTGAATGTACAAATAATAGTGTAATGTGTTTACAATTAAATTAAATAATTCTATCACTCACAAGTTGTGCAATTTGTGAGTTGGTAAAAACTTAGTTGTAAGTGCTTAGGTGATTCTAAAGATTTGTTTTCAACTGTGGCGATTGCGCGGCGATTTGTTGGTTTTTAAAAACTAAAATGGCGGCGCTTTTGAACTACAAAATATTTTAAATATATTTGTTGTATTTTGGCCACTAGCTATAGAAGATAAGTTGTTCATTTCTTTCCTGCATGCAAAAGTTGTCGCCCTGGCAAAATGGATCATAATTTGGATGACTCCCTGAACTACCAAGACTCCATGGGGGTAAGTGCAAAAAGCGCGCCTATACCTACAATTTAACTTGGTATTTCAGATTGCTTGACTATCATCATTATCATCATCATCAGCCTGTAAGAGCCCACTGCTGGACATAGGCCTCTTCTCTCGCACGCCATGCACCACGGTCCTGCGCCACTCTGCTTGACTATACTTACTTCATATTCCACTTTCAATATTGTCAGGATAACTGTAACCACCAAATAAAGTATGAGTTTTAAACAAATTAAGCATTAGGGATCATCATTAGAAAGCAAGCCCATAAATTTTATTGCTGGTCATGGGTCTTTTTTATTTTATCGCTTCCTCTGTTGTCTTACCATGTAAACAAATGTCACTAGTGGAAAGAAGCGTTAGTAGGCAGGACATACTAACGCTTCCTCTCAATCATCATTCTGTTAGTGCTCTAGTCCATGTACACTTTCCATGACAAGTAGGTATATTGTAACACTTTGCCATGACCATATCCTGCCAGCCTCCGCTTACCAAGTACTAATGTTTTGATTACAGTATACATGTTCACTCAAATGATTAGTTCTAGGCTGTTCTGCCATATTATTTTTATACCTTTAGTCATATTTTTATTTCCCAATAGGACTTCAATCACAGTGAAAACATAGAGGTCAGCCAATCCGAAATAATTTTAGATGACAGCATAGAACATGGAGTAATGGAGTTTGACCAGTTTGTTGATAAGCACATGGAAATGGAGACTGAACATGAAGAAGTTGTTGGTAAGCATAATATTCAGCACATCATCACACAGCACATTTTAGTTGCATAAAATTCATTAGGCATTAAGGTTGTAGGGTTTGCAGATGTTTAGAACTTACTTAATTGATGTTTAGGTATAATTTTAGATTTTACTAGAAGCTGCCCCGCGGTTTTACTCGCGCAGATTTCTCATAAACACAAAAATCCCGTTTTTTCCCGTTCCCGTGGGAATTTCGGGAAATCCCTTCTTAGTGCTCACCTACACTCCCCAAGGAACCCACGTGCCAAATTTCAGCTTTCTACGCCCAGTAATTTCGGCTCTGCGTTGTCTGTCAGTCAGTCAGTCAGTAACGGAAGAGTTTTATATATATTGATTAATGTTAGCTTATTCACTTGGTTTTCATTTTGTGCTTCTGTTTTTTGAGGGCAATAGAACTAATATTTTTACATACAAATCACTGCAGCTCCAGAATCAGTAAACCAGCAATTTACACTTGGACCTGAAGCATATACATTCCAAGATAACCAGCCAATGGAGACAGTAATTGAAACTACTGTAAGTGGTCTTTTTTATGAACATGTTTTTATTTTTAATTTATCTATACTCTATACTAATATTATAAAGAGGAAAGATTTGTTTGTTTGTTTGTAACGAACAGGCTCCGGAAATACTGAACCAATTTGAAAAATTCTTTCACTGGTAGGAAGCTACATTAACCCCGAGTGTCATAAGCTATATTAGATTTTCAAAAAAATTAGGGATCCTTACCTAAACTCAAATAATATAACCCAAGTTGCAATATTTTTTCCGTTGTTTACATATTTTGACAGGTGGTTTGTTGTTGTTGTTTGTTTTTTATTCGGCCATTCTGGGCAGTCAAAAGAACATAGTCTATAGAGCCAAGTCTTTTGTAGTATCTTATATTCTATGGCGTAACGAAGTAAGCCAGGAAAGCTCTTTATTTATATAAAACTAGTCAACCGGCGAACTTCATACTGCCTAGCTTATGTTTTGTGCATGTATTATAGTTATAAACCGTCCTCTCGAATCACTATCTATTAAAAAAAAACATCAAAATCTGTAAAGATTTAAGATACATAGGGAAGTGACTTTGTTTTAGACTATGTATTGATGTAAGACTTTGTCATTTAACAGTTGCTATTTGTATGCCTTGTTTGAAAAAGCCTAATTTATTTGTGATTTCTTTGAGCATTTAAGGCCAAGCCAATGCAGATGCAATAAAGGGTCCTTTAAAAAACTGTGTTTATAATCATCAAGAATTATATTGTATTAGTAGTTTATTATTTGTTACAGCAGTCCACTGCATCAACATCTCAATCACAGTCCATGCCATCTCTGGACCTGCAGGCATTTATTGCAAATGCCCCAACCAAGGGCACACGGGTATTTCAGGGGTCTCCTCAGTACATTACTATCAAGGTATTGTCAAACTTATGTCTTTTGATTTATAATGATTTGTTTTACTTTATTTTATGTCAATAGTGTAACTTCGGCAAAATGTGTTTAATGTGTTTGGGTGAGGCACCACACCCTTCGGGAAATAAAGGCGTGGGATTATACATTGGTGTTTAAGAAATATAAAAAGTAACTATTTACTAGATTAGGTAGTTACTAGTAGTTTCATCAAATTATTTCGCGAAAAAGCATTTAGAAGTACTGTAATACAGAATTGCAGTAATTTATGAACCTATAGAAAAATATAATTTTCTTGAGTAACCTTTTTTTCTTACATCTCAACCTCATCATTAGTAATGTGAACTTTTTAATTTCCAGCCAGCCCCACCGCGGCCCGCGGCGCCGGCGGCGCAGGCGGCGCTGCGGCACGTCGCCATCGCGCCCAAGCCTTCTCAGATGGGGCCGGGGGCGGTGCCGCTGAAGCGAGGCGCAGTTGCCGGCAACACGCATACCATCGCTGCTACAAAGACCGTCAAGAATGTCTCTTTAACTAATGTGATCAATAAGGGACAGCCAATGTTGGGTAAGCGTTTTTTTATATTGCTTTAAAAAAGTAAAAGTAAGTACTAATCAGTCCTAGTTACAAATTTAGGGTGGGGATTACATAAGGGTATTGACAAAACATACATACATATATTATTGCACTGGATGAGGATCATTCAAGCTCAAGACCCGTTTGTTGTGGCGACGTGTGGGCAAAGCCTATGTCCAGCAGTCTTTTGACTGAGATAATGATGATTTTTTATTACTTTTTGATGATGATAATGACAAACAGAATATTATTATAGCGTTAAATTAGATACTCTAGGATGATAGAAAATTTTAAGTTTCCAAGCTTGCCAATACAAAGTTTGTTGTTCATCCTCTAGCAGTTTCTTTTTTTTGTAAGTAATGTTTTATTTTTTCTGCAGCTCGAATAGGGAAGCAGCTTGTGATGATCCCTGCAGGCAGCGGTCAGCAGAAGTTGAAGCTGCTGCAAGCAGACGGGAAACACATACAAGTAACTATGTTAAATGTTAAATCATCAAACTACAAAGTACAAGTATGAAGTTAAGTTAAACTTATGTTTTATTTATTTCCCAGGCGCAGTTCATACAAACGAAATCTGCTACTCAAAAACCTGTAATGGCGAAAGTCATTGTTCAAAGTAAGTTAAAACTAATTAAAAACATTTCTCTGGTTCAAAGCTAAATTTATGTAATTTCCGAATATCGAGCGTGACACACAACTTAACACACTATAGAAATAAAGAAAAATATAGAGACAATTTGATAGGTACATACTGGGTGTTTCTGACAAGGCGGTAATAAATCAAAGGAGGGATTCAGCTCACCATACCAAACAACTTTCCCAAAGCAACATGGGTTAAAATTAAAAAAAAAAAATCTGTTCCATATATTGGTACGATCAGCTGACGGGGTCAATGTATGGGACAGCTGATTTTTCTTTTGAGATTTCGACCCATGTTGCTTTGGGAAAGTTGTTAGGTATGGTGAGCTTGATCCCCCCTTTAATTTATTACCGCCTTGTCAGAAACACCCTGTATATATATATATAATCTATACCAATATTATAAAGAGGAAAGATTTGTTAGTTTGTTTGTTTGTCTGTTTGTCTGTGTGTTTGTTTGTTTGCTGGTATGGTACCTACGCAGTTCGCCCGGTCAGCTAGTATATATATAAAGTGGGCCGAAACTCGGCTTTTGCTCTATTTATTAATACGCTATTGAATAAAAAATTTAGTTTCGCCGATCGATATTTATTTAATAGTTGTATTCTTGATTATAGACCAGCAGCAAATAGAGAATCTAAATCTAAGTCAATCAGCGGTGCTCACGAAGATCTCCTCGGGCGCGGGCGGGCCGGCGCCGCGGTTCGTCACCGTGCAGCAGAAACCGATGCCCATCTCACTTGGAAATAATGTAACATTGTTTACTTATTGTTTTTTTTTTTTGTACAGGCACGGACTAGGAGGCTGTAACAGATTTGTCTATAGTTTCGTCAGCCCTAGACTGTATTACCAAAGAACAAGAGCTATTTTGCAATACAGAAAAACCGGAAGTGTTACGCCGATCGTGTCCGCCACTGTACATCTAACTACAAAAAAAACAACTTCATACATCAACTGACCTAACTTATAGCACTGTACTGTATTGTATACAGACAAATTTACAATAAAGACTGACGGCTTGTTGGCTACTGTACGAAATAAAATCATTCTTATTTTACAATTTACTTTTTTGTTTTATATTATTGTTATTTATTACCTTAGAGAACAGTTACATTTACAAGTTATAATTTTTTATCCCTCAGGTTATACTGGCTACCTCACCATCAAAGGATACGTTACCTAAACAAGGTCATCAATTAGTGTTTTCGCCTCAGAAGAAGGTGATTGCGAGGACTCAAGGTAAATTTATATGTTGTTACTTGAAGAACATTTGTGGTTGCATAAGTTGCACTTCTGACTTTTCCCTTGTTACAGGAAATAAAAAGTTCATTATAAAAATGAATCCACAAGAAAGTGTTACGAAGCCTCCTACCCCAAAAAAAACTAAGGTAATTAGCATATATTTCACATAAAGAAAAACAATACACATTTTTTCACAAAATAATACAGTTTTTTTTTTACATATTTTATGTTTTATTTGTAGAATGATGCTGAAAGTAACATGCACACCGAGATTCATCAAATAAACGTACCCGGCAAAGGGGTAAGTAATATTTTTATGTCCATATGTAAAGTATTTTCATTTGACCCACTTGAAATAGAGAGCTTATTTTGTCTATTTCAATTCAGATTCAATATATAAAGCTGGTGACTAAACCGAAGCAGCCAATGCAGAAGGTAGTCCTAACAGAGAACAAGGGTAAGATTACTATTTATTTAGTTACGATATAAAAATAAAGTAATGATGCGTCAAACTGTGATTTATCTAAGAATTGCGATTAACCAAAAATTTTATTTAGGCAGTTACATTCAAATGATGGATGGGAAAATTATCTCCGGTCAATCAATGGTGTTCAGCAGCAGCTCTAATGCAAAAGGTAATATTTTTCTTAACATAAATAAAAAAAACAAGTAGTATATTAGTTTTGAGTTCTTTCGTGTGTCTTTGTGTCATGTACATAAATGTTGAAATTAATAATTATTATTTTTAGTTACAAATTCTCAAACAGCTGGTCCTGCGAAGTTTGTCAGGATAGCTCCCGTGGCAGCGGCCAACAAAGCGACGCAACAAGTCACCGTGGTAAGTTCTTTTTTGCTAAAATAAAATTAACTAGATTTTAGTGCAATAAAAAAAAAAAATTCATCCATCCCTTTTCGCTTTTATGTCTGAACTTGAGCTAGACATAGTTCGTACTTGGGCAGTAATGTCAAGTTTTTTTTATTTTGCCAGCAGGCTCAAGCCCGGCCAGCACAGAGCCTGTTGTCGAGCTCGGAGTCCGCCGCCGTCGATCCCTTACAGCTGCCCTCGGAGGCCGACAGTAAAGACACGCTGAGGGAGCTGGTGGCGCGGCTCGGGGAGGACCTCGCCCGGGAGGACCCCGCGGAGGAGGACCCCGCGGGGGAGGGCTTCGCAAGGGATGACGCACAGGACGCCGACCTGCAGACGCACGAGGTCGAGATATCCTTTGAGAGGCAGTCGGTTAGTTATGTTTTTTTAATAAGCAGAGTTATTGACCTATCCAATAATATATTTTCTGTGTTATCAGCCATTTTTGTTCCTACAATTGATAAAAGTCAGTCTCCATCCTTTTCATTTCTCCCATAATTTTCAAATTTACATACTACGGGGTCAACGCCCGGAGGGGGCGATGACCGGACAATTCAATGATCGGATAGTTCAATGACCGTTTTTGTATTTTGCTCGTGTGCTTTGATCCTTACAATTCCTGATGAAGTTGTTTAGAAGTAATAATGTAAATGTACCTCCGTGTGTGCAGAGCATAGCGCACGACGAGAGCACGCACAGCGCGGACGACTTCGGTCCGGCCGAGCTGGCCGAGCTGGCCGAGCCGGCCGCGCGCCACGAGCGCCCGCGCGCGCCGCGCCCGACCCGCGTCGCATGCGAGGTGACTGCTCTATACTAGGATGATCAAACGAGCTCACCTGAGTGAAGTTCGATCATTATTGTACGAAGGCTTTGTATGAAGATGTATATTGTTAAACATGCAGCTTCTCCGAGTTGCTTGGCACCTTACGCGCTTTAAATCCTTCCCTATACTAAAAAAAAACTACAATATTGATTGTCTATGGTCTAGCTGTCAAACGTCATTCTTTAGAGCCATAACGAGCTTGACTCACAACTTGGGTTACTTACAAATTGTAAAGGGCGGGCGGGACAATATACATCTTCATACAAAGCCTTCGTACAATAATGATCGAACTTCACTCAGGTGAGCTCGTTTGATCATCCTATTGTACATCGGCTTTGTATTCGATGTATATTGTTAAACATGCAGATGTTCAGAGCCAATAATAATATCTTAAAATAAAAGTTGTGAGGCTTCTATCGAAGATAACCCCTTCTAATATAGGAAAGGACAAACACATTTGTTTGAAAACTTAATTAAGTTGTTTTATATATCCTTAGTAAAGGAACAAGAAAATTAATTAAAACTTAAAAGAAAATTTAATAAAGTTAAAATGTAATACATATTTAGTATCAAAAACGGCGTATTAATACCGCTTCTTAACTAAAACAAAAAGATATCACATGAATAGAGTTGTATGTGAACCTCTACATAGTTCAAGACCTACTGGTTTAGTCAACTGTCTGTCTAATGACACACCTTTAGCTCTAGCCTTGGTGGTTGCTAGATAGCTTGTGTTTGTCCTGCAAACACCTTAACTTTCAAATTTAAAATTAAATTATTCTACATAGGATACAAGGTATCTCTTATTTCAAGTCTCATATCATTATTTTTATTAATATAGTATCCTATTCGCAAGAGGCGCAGGCAAAAAACAGTCCCCAAAAGGACAGACCAGTCCGCATAGCAAAACATTGTACGTAGCTACGTCATGCTACACGAGCCAGACAGCACCCTGCCGCGGCACGCCTTCGATCAGACCCATCATCGAAGCCAATGATGGAAGCCGCCAGGAGACGCACTCAAAAAATATCATCTTATTTAAAAGATTCTACTCCCTTTTTACCCCAAAATAGCAAAATATTTTTGGTCCAGCATCCTATTGTTGATGAGGTCACAGATTTGTGTCGTTTTTTGAAAGAATTAACAATGGGTTTTTTACGAATGTTTTCTCAAAATCTCACAGAAGTTTTACAGAACAGAAGTTTTTTCACGTTCAAAAGCTTTGATTAATTTAATTTGGTTTACAAAAAAATCTAAGACTCAATGTCTTAACAATATCGGTGTAACTTTATGTATGTTGAAGTCTGTATTTATTTAGTTCTAGTACTTTACTTTTTAAAAGTGAATACTTGTTCTGTGTAGCAGTAGCTACTTAAAGCTTGTAACATGACTAGTAAGATAATACTTGTTCTGTGTAGCAGTAGCTACTTAAAGCTAGTAACATGACTAGTAAGTTAATACTTGTTCTGTGTAGCAGTAACTACTTAAAGCTAGTAACATGACTAGTAAGTCAATATTTGTTCTGTGTAGCAGTAACTACTTAAAGCTAGTAACATGTTTTTTGGTTTAAATTATCATTAGGATACTATTCTTTTAACTGTCATTCACATTCAATACTTTAATCATATCTCATGTAATATTATATTTATTTATAAATAAATAAACAATGACATTAATATGGCAATGATGGTAGGTCTTCATAATACAATCATCATCCCCTATTTTAGAGCCACCATTCAACATAAAATCAAATTTATAAAAATTTGAAGCACCTGAATTAACATTCTTAGGAGAAATGTGCATTTATATGGAACAAAAAAACAAAGAATGGATCATTGTTATTTTTATTATTGTATTGAGTTTGCTCAATGCTCACCGCTGAGGACTCAATTATAATTTCTACAAATGACAGTAGTAGTACTGATATTTTAAGCCGGTATTGCTAGAGCATATCTCTGTTTCTATATTATCTGACAATGAAGCAGGTCTCTGAAAGGTGAAGATAATAATTAAGAAAGGTTTCTTTCAGGATGTTGCAAAAAATCAAAAAATAATCCATAACAGAGAACCAAAGTTGTGATAACCATCATTATACTGGTAACATAATTAACACTAGATACGGTAAATCAACATTCCAGGATTTTTGTTCCAGTTTCCAAAATTCACCCATGCATAGCAAGAAGCTGAAAAAGCTTATACTAATGTTACATATGAAGTGTCAAAAGTAAGTAAATTGCGAAATTTTTTTGGTTTGGCTGGGCATAAGAATACTGAATTCAAGATGTTTGACTAATTGAATCATTGTAATAATGAAAAGAGTTATTAAAAACTTGCATCTAAAGAAGCGAAAAGAAAAGGTTTGTCGGAATCATAGCAAGTAGAAATCAATTTTCTCTGCCTACCCCTATGGAAACAGGCGTAGCGATAAGTATATTTGTATGTATGTATGTACATATCAATGTACAAATATGAACATTTATAGAAAGTGTTTGGTCTAAACAGCTTGTAAGTACTCAAAAAACACACAACTGTTACTAATACCCCTTGCTGGCTCAAAAAACTTGGTACACATTTGTACACAAATTCCATGTATTACATTCTAATGCTGTGAGCGTAGCAAATATGAGGGTAAATGTGATAATTAGATGTGATAATTTTTGTTAACTCTTCATGCATTCGCATTTGTCTGTACATAATATGTATTTGCATAAAATTATATTTTTTTCATATATTTGTAGAATAGATTTAAAAATTTACCAAATAAAGTCTTTATTGATGTAATAAAGCTAAAAACCACTTTCCTTATTTAAAGTGAAACTGTACACATCTATAAGGATGTGTCTGGAACTCATGTAAATGTAAAAATCATAATCTTAAATGATTTAAACCTCTAAATGTCCTGCGCAATAAACTGTACATAGTTTTATGCGTTTGAGGGTATAAGTATAAATTCGACGTGTAAAAATACCACTGTTATAAACTGATGAAATATTTCAAATAAAATAAACCATGATCACCAATTTGGTACTTAGACATGATTTTTATATATAACTGACTGGCTTGATTAAGTCACACTTTTAACAATCCGATTAAATTTTTGACTACTATATCCATTACTTAATTTATTTAAAGATGGTACTGTGGGCAATGTTAAAATATTTTAAATGGTTTTAATTTAACCATAATACTGTGTTCTTGAATAAATTTTCAGAGTCTATTGATGGTACTCTGGGCAACGTTAAAATATTTTAAATGGTTTTAATTTAAACATATTACTGAGTTCTTGGACAGATTTAAAGATTCTATTGAATGAGAAGGTGTAGTTATACCCTTAACATACATAACCCAAAATAAACAAAGTATAACACAGATTTTTCCTTTAGCTTAGGAAAAAAGTGGAAATAAGCTTGCCACCATGGCTTACCTCTATTTGTCAGGAGCATGCCGCTTAGACAGGGCTGCGTCTGGGTCGTTAGGCTGTTGCCTGCAAAACCCTATGGTGGTTCTAGTATTGGTAGTTCCTGGCTACCAGGGGTTTCATGGGTTTTCCCCATACAACAGTGCAAACCAGTATGGTAGTAATGGGATGGCCTGATAAAGTTTTCCCATTCAGGGTTTGCAGGTGGCTTTTTGCATATAGATTTTTGCATTGTGTTGACTAAATTGTCATTGTTACAATCTTCTGTTGAAGATCATGGCCAAATTATGGAACTCGTCCCGCAGTACATCATTGACTAGATTCAAAGAATGGTTTCTCTAGATTAGACATGGTAAAATTTATTCTTGCTTTTGTTTGAATAGAATGCAAGACAGCAAAGATCCTGACTGCATCGCAGTGGGGATATAAGTTTCAGCTGGTCAATGTTTTAACTCACTGTTAGTGTTGCAAGAATTTTCCCATAGCATGGGGAGTTCCAAAACAAAATTGATTTTGTTTAGTTTAAATTCCCTTATCCACAAGGTATACTTAATTTTCTGGGAAAAGCTCTTCCAAAAGTGAAGTTTGAGCTTATTTCTTTGGGCCAAATTAAGGTTGTTGGGAAGTTGGTATCTCCCTCAGTGTCACTGATTGAACCTGAATGTTATGCCTGCCTGTAGTACCACTGTATTAACTTGCTTCGGAGAAGATAAGTTTTCTCCATCCTTTGTTCTATTGGCATTTGTGCCTCATTTTGATTGTGATTCATTTGAGTTAATCTTTGTGATTTGACACTTAAGAAATTGTAGAGCACATCCATGTATCTCGTACACAGCCTGTGTCTTGTTCAGAAAACAAAAAATATTTTGCCGCAAAAATGTCTGCGCATAGCGTAACGCCCATATCAAACCAAAAAACGGCATGTTTGCCTACGAGCACGTCGGTATATCTCGTATACCACCCGTGTCAATGTGAAAGGGCTTGTTTGTAAAGGCATGCGCCAACAAACACGTCGGTATATCGCGTATACCACCCGTGTCATTAGAAAGGGCTTGTTTGAAAAAAGCATGCCCACATTGTGTCATATCATATGAGGTAATATTGGTGCGTAACCAATGTAATTTTTAATTATACCTGAAGAATTCTCATCCTGCAGATCAGAAAATTTCCGAACGTCCTTGTTGCAGGCTTTTTATTTCCCTGCATTTCACAATTTTCGGAACTTGTTTCGATATATTTCGAGTTTCCTGTCCTTTGACTTATGTTTGTGTACACATTTTCGTGTAGTTTTGCTGTTATTTTCACTTATTTTATAAAACGAAACTATTTTTTACTAAAAAATAAAGCGCCGGCACCACGCGAACACAAAGAATGACGTTTGACAGCTAGACCATAGACAATCAATATTGTAGTTTTTTTTTAGTATAGGGAAGGATTTAAAGCGCGTAAGGTGCCAAGCAACTCGGAGAAGCTGCATGTTTAACAATATACATCGAATACAAAGCCGATGTACAATTATACTTATACGTGCTTACTGGTGCATGGGGTTGCGTGTACACTTGATATCAACTACACTGGCCCACCAGCACATTTATCCATACTTTAAATGAATACACTGGACTCTGCTTATAATCCTGTTATTCATAAAAAGTTAGAGCATTTTAGGTATGTCAATTTAGACTGGATGTCTGGTATTTACCATACAACAAACCAGAGATGTAGACCTTCAGTAAGGCTACCAACGCACAGGCGGTTTTATTTCCGCGCGGTGTCAAAGTTTGTTATTTAATTTTCAACCTTATTCATAGGCCCCGAACGCACAAGCGTGTTTTTACGGTTTTTTATCCGCTGGTGCGATACACTACCAGCTGGCGCACACTTCCATAGGATTCAGTATGTTTCATAAAATCCGCGCGGCAAAAAACCGCCTGTGCGTTCGTAGCCTAAAGCTACTTAAAACCAACTGTATATTTATGAATAATACATTTAAGATCTTCTAGATATTTGTTATTCTCAGTGAAAAAGATGACTGTGTATCATCTCTGTTATTTTTAGGTATATTAAAAAAAAATAATGGCTTTTTGCAA
This sequence comes from Euspilapteryx auroguttella, assembly GCA_951802225.1. Taxonomy (NCBI): domain Eukaryota; kingdom Metazoa; phylum Arthropoda; class Insecta; order Lepidoptera; family Gracillariidae; genus Euspilapteryx; species Euspilapteryx auroguttella. The sequence goes on from OX637655.1 coordinate 3,373,517, forward strand.
GGACCGTTGGCTTAGGATAAACTAATTCAGCAAAATTATGGATTGTATTTTAATTGTGAAATTTACATAAATATTTCTTGTTTGTTGCAGGAGGACTATATTCACGATTTTAACATCAATCAAAATTCAAAAAGGGACTCGGTTTTATCACCACCTCACGAATCAGGTAATCAGACTTAACTGATACAAACAAGTAAATTAACTTGATTACAATACAGTAATTTTTTTTTGTTGTTGTTGTCAGTCAGTCAGTCAGTCAGTCAGTAACGGAAGAGTTTTATATATATTGATAAACTAGAGGCTGCCCCGCGGTTCCCCGTTTTTTTTTGTTCCCGTGGGAATTTCAGGATTTTAATCGTAAGTGCTCCCCAAGGAACCCACGTGCAAAATTTCAGCCCGCTACGACCAGTAGTTTTGGCTCTGCGTTGTCTGTCAGTCAGTCATTCAGTCAGTAACACAGTTGATAGAAATGTTTTAAAGGAAAAGTTTATTAAATTCCTTTAAACGCATTGAAATAAAAGCTTGTTTTTACCTTTAATTTATTTTAGAGTATGCAGAAACCGAGTCGGCCCCAGGCACGGAGGGCCTGGAGCTGCGAGCGCGCAAGCCGTGCAACTGCAGCAAGTCGCAGTGCCTCAAACTGTACTGCGACTGCTTCGCCAACGGGGAGTTCTGCAACAACTGCAACTGCCTGCACTGCCACAACAACCTGCGCCACGAGGACCTGCGCCAGAAGGCCATCCGCGGCTGCCTCGACCGCAACCCCAGCGCCTTCAGGTAGCGGCTCACTGGCTCACTGGCTCGCCTCGCGGACACTCATACAACAAGGCGCGCTCGGCCGATACTCGTGTACGTGCACGCGTATCACGCTTGTGTGGGTGAGATGAGACGTGCGACGCTGCTTTATTTGTACTGGGCGGTAACTGAAAGGTAACCGAAAACCATACTGTATGTAGTACTGTTTATTATACTGTGCTAGAGTTCTCTCAACCAAATGCCGTAAAGAAAGAGATGAACTAATAACACATTTAAATTGTTAAACAATAACGCCTTAATAGTTTTACGAACACTTATTCTTAAATCCATAATATGTAATTTTATCCCGTGTTGATGTTAGTTCAATCATATACCAATACAATAAATAGTCAGATTATATTTAAAAAACATCATATAGTTGACTTTTTTTTATATACCGCTACTATTCCACAGCTTAAGAAAGGCATACACTCTTTTCTTTCGAGATCTTTTTCTAAACTTTACATAGTTTTTTTTTAACTCTCAACCAATTTTTGTCTGTACAGGCCGAAAATAGGTAAATTGAAATCGGGCGGGCAGGCCGTGGCGCTCACCATCCGCAGACACAACAAGGGCTGCAATTGCAAACGGAGCGGCTGTTTGAAGAACTACTGCGAGTGCTATGAGGTGAAATTATTATTAAAGCTAAAATTTATTTATTTGTTTTTAAAACTAGTAAAGTTGGATGTTGTTTTTGTATTCGCCCTTTTTAGGGGCGGGCAAAGAAACATGGTCTATAAAGCTAAG